>VWZF01005688.1:217645-393800 GCA_013396755.1 Sclerurus mexicanus | reverse complement strand
AATGAAATAGAGGGGAGATGGAAGGGAAAAAAAAAAAAAAAAGAGTGAAAAAAAGGGGGGGGGAAGAACTGAGGAAATCACTTGAGAAGATCTTGTGTTTTTCTTCTCTGTTTTGGGTTTCTTTTTCTCAATCAAGAAAAGGAGAAATAACATCATTTTAGCAAAATAAGGATTCTGTTTCACTAAATACAGGATATTTTAGACAATTTTGGATGAAAGCCTCCCTTTTAAGAAATATTAGATATTATGGAGAAGATTAGTTCATATTAAAGGAAAAAAAAAAAAAAACAAAAAAAAACCAAAAAAAAAACCAAACCAAACCAAGCCAAAAGTTAATCAATTTTATTTTACAGAGGAAAAGAAAGAGAAAAATATTTTAAAAACATTTTTTTAAATATAGAAGAATATTTTTTTCTATATTTATGGGACAAAAATGTACTCTGAATTTAACCCAGTTCTATGGGAACTTTTATTTCAGTCCTAAAATGTATTTTTAGTAGATAAATTATTTGATTAAAGAAGTTATGCTAGCATTAGAAAAAAGGGTGATGAAATAGAAGTATTTATAATGGAATTAATAAAAATAAGTATATTCTATAAACAAAAAGTTGTGACTCACAAAGGGATTAGGAAATAATATGCACATGGCAGCAAGACATGAATGTTTCAAGGTTGTGAATTTAACAGCGAAGAAGAGTCATATTCACAGTTATCTTTGTTCCTTAGCCCTGTACATCAGCTGTGCATAAGCATTAGCTGCATGATCCCTTTCTACTCTATGAGAATCCCCTCCTTTTAGAGCATATGATGAAGGATCTCCAAGGTCTCCAAGAAGATGCTGTTGCCTGTAACACCCCTATAATAATAAAGTGGTTAACAAAGGTATCCCCTTTTAAATGTGAGGATAATTGAATGTAGTGTCGAAAAACTGAGTTCTCGTCTGGCTTCTTCTCTCTGGCAAAGTAATAATTTCAAAGCATGCCCTTGACAGGCAGACAGAATTTATGTGTTCCTGTTTTCTGGGAACCTTGCTTGAAATCCAAAGGTATGAGCTGTTAAAACACAGACAATTGCAGCTGAAAACGGTGGGGGCTCTAGTGCTCTTCTCCCTTTGCAGAATATAAATCACATAACTCACTCAGGACTTTAGGAACACAAATTTATCAGATCTGCTTTTGAAGCACTCAGGTGCTTCAAACCAAACTGCTGAGAAACCACAAAAGTTTATGAGAAAATTAATATTCTGTTTTTCAAGCAAGATATAGAAGATTTATAAGTCAAAATCGCAAACCACATATTTCAAGATGAAACCAAACTACAATAGTGACTGCCTTTCCCTTTTTTCATTTAAAAAGTCTGGTTCAAGTGATATCCTGAGTAATAAAGCAAAGATTCAGGGGGAAAGAAAATTAAAAAAGAGTGATGATAACTATAAAATGTATGCTACACTTCATACAATGAAGTCAGTATGACATGTTAGTTTCAAAGTGCCTTGCTTTGATAATTTTTATTCTTCCTGCATACAGAGGCATTTTTAAAACTTAAAGTAACACTGAATGAAACTACAATTATTAGGAGATTACACTACAGAACCGAAATTCACAGCACTGTTGACTTACACTTAATAGATGCATCCATGTAGTTAATAAATAAGCAAAGAAAACCGTGACAGTGAAACATCAATTTTTGTCCATTTTCAACTCTGTATTTTAAAAAACAGTCCATTTTAGAAATTGTTAAATAGAAGAGTCTTCCTTCTCTTGGGTGAATTTTGTAACAGCAGAGGGATAGAAGAAAAGATATCAAAACTGAGTGTTGACCACTACTGCATTTTACATGAAACTGAGCTTTTACATGAGAAACTGAGAAACACACTCCAGTGTTTTTCCTGATTGAGTCATCAGGAGACTTTAGTAGACCAAGTTCTCTTAAGAGCAGCTAAACATGAGTTGGACAGAAAGATAACTGCTAAGATGTAAGATTTTCCTTGAAGTTGAAATCAGGGTTTGGACCTCCAATTCAGTTTGGACCTGTTTGAGATTAGGCAATAGCTCAGCAGGGTTTCCAAAACCACCAGTTTGGATTTAACTGTGTAAGTTCTGTTCAAATGGCAATTTTGATAGCTGCAGTCTTTTCTGCAGTCTAGTCCATGAAAGCTTTTCCATTCAAATGCTCCAGAGATCTGATAAAATGGCAGAAGCCACCAAATCCTGGGTGCAATTCATAACACGGCATGTAGAAATGCAGGAAAAATAATTACAGAACAGAGTTATCTCCAGAAGAAAGTTTAAAAAGCCATCAAAATCCAAAAACACACAAAAAATTCTTTCATAATAGAATGTGAATAGGAAAAGAATATTTGGTGGTAGTACCTTAATACTCATGAGAACTGCACCTTCTGTGATGTGCTGTAAGGCTTTGGTGTGTTACACCAATTTCTAGCTAAGTGAATCATACATATTTCTCTTCTCTCAGAGGCAATAGAAAGACTGGATTACTAATTCTATAGAAACTGTGCTAACATTTGATTACACAGCCATACATACTAAAGATTTTAGATACACTTAGATAACTGTATTAAAATATTTGATGACCTTGTGGAGTCCTAAATGTGCATATGATCTGTGCTGTAGCTCGTTTGAAATGCAAAAGTAAAAAGAAAAGCAATAGATAAATGAATTGTGTGCAGGTGTGCAACAAAGACAATAACACGTCAGTTATAGTATGGCTTTCAGAATCTACACAGGAGCTCAGAGGTGCTCTTGCTAAATTAATATAAGTGAAATGCTCTGGAACCCAATAAATGCATTGCAAGTTTTGCAGTAAACTAGAAGTAAGTCACTTAGCATATAGTCTAATTAATTAACTAAATTTCACAATTTGTACATACAGACAAAAAAAATCTAGGCATACATTTTCCATGAGGTTCACTGCAAAGATGCTAGTAATGAAGCTAAGAAATTAGTCTCTCAATTTAATAAATTGCATGAAAATCTTCAGGTGGAAAAGCTTCATATGCGGTAATGCTGCTTCTATGAAGGCAAGCTTCAACCGCTTCAATACTGTTTGCCTAGTATGTTTGCTGCTATTATGATATTTCTCAAAATGGTGCTTTGAATGTCAGTCTAAAACATTAGCATTCTATAGAGATTGACTGCAAACAGATCACATCTCAGAGCAAGTATTAGTAATAGTGTCCAGCACTCTAAATTCCATTTGCAGTGTTTTTAGCAACAGTATTTTTCAGTAAGTTCATGTAAGAATGTTGTGTGAATGGGGTGCTTAATAATTTTGATTATAGACTTCTCAGAGATATTACCTTTACCAAACTAAAAAATCATCAATAAGCCAAGGAGATCCATCTGCCAGCAGAATATCTACTTATTAAAATAAAATATGAATATGTCCTCAATTTAATCGGTTTTGATACTGGTTTTTTGCCTGAATTAGAGACAAAAGAACTGGGGTGACGATAACCCTGAGATTAGCTCAGTTGGTTAGAACGTGGTGTTTAATAACACCAAGATCATGACCTTGATCCCTATATGGGCTATTCACTTCAGAGCTGGACTCAATGATCCTTGTGGGTCCTTTTCAACTCAGAATATTATAGGGTATTCTCTGAGAAGAGGAGCAGGGAGAAAAAAAGGATCCAAGTGGATTGAACAGGAAAGTTAACGTAATTTACCAATAGGCAGTCTCTCTGAGTAGGACAACCTGAGATATAAGTTATGATGCATGAAAGCAGGATCTCATAAGGAAATCAGGCCAGGGTCCCCCACCAATGAAAGAAAATACTATAATTTCATCTTGAATAGTTTAAACTTGGTTTCTTTTCCTTCCTCGGTGGTGTTTTTACAGATATTTGTATCTATGTTGTCTATGCTGGCAAATGTAAATGGATACCTCTTGTTGAATCTTTCCTTAGCTTGAAGTCTACACATAATTTCAAGATCATGATTTATCTCTTCCAAATATACTGACAGACTAAAAATAACAGCCATGGAATCCGGTGTTACAGATTTCTGACATAAAGGTACAGCATACCAAAGAAAACTGAGATTTCTTTTTATATATAGATAGTCTACTGGATGATATATCAAAGGGAAGAGGAAAGAAGTGGGGTCAGTCACTGTTACACACGTTTTCTGACATACAGTTAAATGTTTGAACCATGAAGGTTCAAAGGAAGTTTTGTGGAAAAGTGACTTACTTAAAATAAACCTTTTCTGAATCTTTTATGTGTTTATATTTACTAAAAAATAACCTAGAGCTCTTGATTTGTGTCTGTCAAGGTAAAAAGAGATTGACTTTTCAAAAATTTTTTGCTACCCTCTTTTGTGACAGGCAAAAGTGCATTCAAACAAGCAACATTTAATTCAGTTGCTTCCTGCAAAAGATCGATTTGAGGATATATTCATGACTGAGTGAATAATTGTTTGCTTATATTTTTCTGTTAAACTTTAGAGGACATGAACAGAGCAAACTGTAAATTTAATCTCTGGTGCCTGCTCTGAAAATGTTTCTGTTTATTTGACTATTTGACTGAGTTATTCGAGCACTTTCTATACACTTCTAACACTGGAAATAGTTAAATAATTATTTTGAATAATTTTATATTTTATTGGTCATCTTTCTACACTCCAATATTTGCATGAAAGATGCAATTGAAAAGGGGATGGTTTTTTTGAGGTTTTATCTTCTGCATTGTTATAGATAAAATTCAAATAATGGATATTTTCATCACCTAATAAGATCCTGATCTTACTGGAAACAGAAATCTTTCTTTTGGAAATTCATAACCTTTGTTTCAGCATTATTCCCTCTGGATGCTGTTACCTCTCAGTACACTTTATTCGCAAGCAGTTGGAGTTACAACACAGAATAACACAAACAAAAAGTCACTGTTAAGTCCCACCAGGCATTCTTTTTCCTTCAAAGGATAGACTGCATCTAAGAAAATCTCTTCACGTTTCTAAGTTACATATCCGTATTTTCATTTTCTAGTTTGAAAACTAGTGACCGTAACTCTTCTCACTACAGAGAGCATGAGAATATTTTGGGCATATATTCCCAGACATATTGTGGATCTATTTCTCACAGAAAGGGCATGGCCTTTCCAAGAGGTAAAATGTAATAAGTAGATTGAGCCAAACATTTTAATGAAAAGAGTTTTACAGAACACAGTTGCCCTACAAAACAGTAAGCTTAGTTACAAGTTGTGTGCAAATATATTTCTTTCAAACAACTAGATCAGACAAATAGGATTTCCTCTGCAAAGTAATTGAAGATTATTTAATTACTTAAGTTACTGCAAGAAGTTTTACATAAGACCAACTATGATGAAAGACCAAGATTTTAATTTTCTTATTAAGAAGTAGAGCTTGGCTCTAGTGAGTCTTCATTTGATGCCTTCTATGACCCTACTGCAATTTCCTGACAGAACCACTGGTAACTTCATGCTGGTGTTTAGCTCAGCCCTGATGGGATATTCCATTGCCGAGTTTGCTGACACAGCAGCAGGCAACACTTAAACATTATTCAAAAACTTCATTCATCTAAATACATGTAGGTTTAGAGTAAGGACTCAACTGGGAAGAAGGGCCTTCAGCCAACCTACCTTCTTCAAAACAGCCTCTTTTTCCTATATTCAATTCCAGCTGCACTAATCTTCTCCAGAGCCGAGATAGAGGTTCAGTGTTTAGATGCTGCTAACCAGTGATACTATCACCTCTCTGAGGATGCAGTTAGAAAACTGGAAAAACAAACCACACCAGCTAAATTCCCCCTCATGAGAAATACCTCCAAATTTTCAAATGCTAAGACAGTTCACGTTTAAATAATCACTGTACTTCAGAAAGAAAAACAAAGAAAAATAAAAGAGCAACTTCAGACATCAGCAGTAAATGGTCTCTCAGAAATAATGAAAATATTCTAGTCATTTCCCTACCACTTTGAGCAGCTGTCAGGGTAATCAGATACTGCTTTCTAATGGTGGTGATACACAGTTCATTGTGCAAGCTTGAAGGTCTCCAGGTGTTGGAGGTTCCTGGAGAGCTTCTCCAGCATAAAAGAGCACAGTTCTGTTGCTAACTGTGTAACCCCCTGCCGGGAGGCAATAGACACCATAGCATTAATGGCCTCAGAAAAGTGGCCCATGCTGTTCCATCGTGATTTGACTGCTTACCACTTGCAGTAAGCCCTCAGTGGAAACTGATGCACAAGATCCCAAATCTGCAACTAAACGAGAAGTTTCTGCCCCTCCACTGTCTCAGTCTGAAGGTCTTTAACACCATTATAGTATAGGAATGCACTGTTAAGAGTAACATTACTAAGAAGGATCCTTAGTAGGACTGATAGACAATGCTCTCTGGAAGTATAATTTTCAGCAATAGGATATTTGACTCAACTTCAAGACACTTTAAATCTTGAAAGAACGTGTTTGCAAACAAGGCCTTCAGATCCAGTTGTTTCTCTCCGCTTGCGTGAGAGGCATGCATGAGTCTCAAAAAACTAATGATATAAATTTTGCTAAGCATGAAATAACCTCAGATAGCAAAAGTGTTTCCTTTATCCTAAAGTCCTCCTGTTAAACATACTGCCAAATAATTTTAATTTTAAACCTCTGTTATTCCTTTTCATCAATGACTCAAAGAATATATGAATGAAACTAAAAAAAACAGGTAAACAGCTTATCCATTCCTCTTTTCAGTTCTCCCTCTCCAGAAAAACAAAACACAATAAGACTACAAAGCAAACTCCCAAATAAAACAAAACCCACTACCAACCTCCCCCCCTCCAAAAAAAAAACCCCAAACAACAAAATCGAAACCACAAAGCAAAAAGAAATACAACAAACATTAAACAAAAGAACCAAAACCCAGAAAGCAATCATAACAGGACACAAGCGTCAGCGGCTCACAAGACCATTCTTCATTCAGTTTCATATTCACGGGGAAGCTACAAGCTTAAAGATGGGGATCAAACATGAGCCTTTTCAAAGCAACAAACATCAAATTCTCTTTGTTTTTACTTTAGACTCCAAAGCAAGGGGCAAAAGTACATTATACTTAGGTTTGTATTGCAATCCAGGATCACTGGTCAAACAGCTAATTTTTTATTGGATAGGAATGGAAAAAAAGCAATCTGACTTAATGGATTAAGCAAAAACCTTGTATTTCTTGGAATGATTAAATACGGCATTTGGATATTTGTTATGCTAAGGCTGAAATACTATCTATTCAACTATCTAAATAACTTCCCTACCCACTGATAGGCACTCATAACTCATTTTCTTGAGTAAAGAAACCCAAAAATGACCTTGCCAGAAAAACATGAAAAAAAATTTCAATGTTCAAATATATTCTTCAAAACAAGTGTCTCAGTTTGAGACAATTTGGAGGGATGGAGACAGAGAGAAAGAGAGATATCGAATATGCCTAGATGAAAGTGAGAAAAAAACCCAACAAAACTCCTTACCAAGAAGAATGCTAAACAATACTGAGAAAACTGAGTTAAGCTAACCAGAAAATTCCTAAGCTTCCATCCACTGGACCAAAATGATATGGCAGCTGATCTCCCTCCACCTGTTCAAACCCGGCAGGAATAGCTTGGAAGGACAGTGCTGGAGTGAGGCTGCAGTGGCAGTTGGAGCAGGTCTGTGGACTCCCAGATAACCCACGAGACATCCTTCCTGGATCCAGCTAAGAGACCTGATCACTGCAGCTCCAATGGTGGTCAAAAGGATCTGCTGAGGTTATGGTAGAAATCCTGTGGAGCAAGGGAAGAAGACTCTCAGTCTGACAAGGGAAGTCCAAGTGCAGTCTTTTATTGGGCTCAGGGTAGGTGGGAATGCCTCTGGCACCTCTCCTAAGGTGGGGACTTCTTCACTGGATGATTAAAATTGGATCAGAGGACATTTCAGGATTCATTGACACCTTCTAAGATGTTAAGGCTGCCTGTTATGTCAGCACAGGTGGATACATTATGACCATCAGCAGAGTTAAATATCTTCATGTGTGTGAACTGTCATGATGCCTCCCCGAGGAGAATTATCACAGATGAGTCATTTGTATATGGACAAAGAAACAATGCTCAGCTGGTACCCTGAGGTGGCAGATGTGCTCCCCCTCAACACCTGGATTATCTGAGTCATCAGCATTCCAGTCTTTTCACACTTGTGGATGCATTCTTCTCCTAAAATAAAAGAGCACCACTCTTATCTTAAGTCTCTCCCCACAGTCTCAATTAGAAGGCCTGTTTGGGGAAAAGAGTAAAGAAAAGGGGGATACCAGAGTCTTTGTTTAACTCAGGACAAGTATCAGCAAAAAAGCTGAGCCAAGCTTTATACAGTTAGAGTTGAAACTTTTTTTCTAAATAAATCCTTTGCTGAAGATTTTTGACTGAAGATTTACTGGTATTAAGCCACATGTTGAAATTTACAACCATATGCCCCACTGATTTCAATAGAGTATCCTTGCCTCTCATAGGCAACTGTCCAGAGCAGACAAATACTAAGAGGCACGTCATATCTGCACCATATGGCTGAAGTTCCAAACAGATTTGTATGCTGGCTGTTAGTTTGTAACTCATGCCTTGCTCAGCTTAAAAACCGATGTGATCAGAGAATTGCTGACATTGCAAATTAAAGGGAATAAAAGTATAATATGTCACTACTAAAAAAGTCCTCACAGTATTCTGCACACACATTTGAGGGTGTGATCCAATATATAGCCCATCCTGTACAAAAAGAAGCAAATGGCCAGTGGAAACTGAAATAAATAATTTTTTAATTTCACTAAAGTTATAAATGAAATCTGCATATTGAACAACACTGATGTGTGGTCCAGATTTCCACCTTTTAATGCAATATATCCATCACAGCTTAAGAAACTATTTTCCTGCTTGATCACAGCAGAAATTCTTCGTTTCTTTCTCATCACTGCTGGGGTTTTTTTCACATTCCATTAAGAAAGCTTAATTCCAGCTTGAGCCATTTGATTTTTTTCTTAGTATCTTTAAACCTCTGTTGCAATTGAATCAACAGAAGTACTATCTAATCATATTGTTCTGCTATTTATGAAGTTTTATAAATCTCTCTGCAAGTAAATTAGTGTCATATCAAACTGCTGAGCCTGAGTTTTGCTGGCAGAGACAGATGTAGGGCACTTTCCTCTAGCAGGGAACAGCAAATCCTGTTTTAAAAATAATTCTTTCCCCTTCTCTCCATATCTAGTGTATTCAGGAATAGGACTGTTATGTGGGTCAACTACAACTAAGATAAAGCCATCAAAGCTGCAGCTTCACAAAGTATATGTCACCTATTCATTCTAACATATTCATTACTGCTAATTTAAAAACAGTAGCATTTCAACTCCTGATAACAAAATTATATTAAATCTTACTGCTTTTTACACAAAAAACCTCTAAACTCTTCAACTACTTTTGACAAAAGCAGCTTCAGTGAAAGATCATTTAGCAATACCATAACAACAGCAAATTAAAATCTTTCCATATCTAGTGAAGCCCATAAAGGAATGTGCAATCCCAGTTACAAATATAATTTTGCAGTCAGAAAAAAAAATGAAGAAAATAAAATACTTTTTTACATACCAGATTTGCAGCCTAAGTAAATCACCATAGTGAACTTCAGAGAGAAAGGTTACAGCACTTAAGGATCTGATGCTACATACACATGGAAAGAAACACATTTTACAGGTGGCCAACCTTTTCAGGCAAGGCTATGTCTACAGGTGGAATCTGCAATAAAGCTACTGATTGCCCATCAAAAATAACATTGTAAAATCAACAGCTCTGGCCATCAGACCACTCTTATTTAAACAGTTTATAGTGTATTATGCGAGTAATGCTAGAGAAATTGAGTTTGAATGAATACATATATCTTAAAGGCACAAGAAAGAGTAGGTTGACCCAGAAGACAAGCTGTCAGGGAAGATCAGCCTGGCTGAACAGAGAGCTTTGGCTAGAACTCAGGGGAAAAAGGTGAGCTTACGAACTTTGGAAGACAGGACACTCAGGACTACAAGGATGATGGGAGGTTATGTAGAGAGAAAATTAGAAGGGCCAAAGCCGAAGTGGAATTTAATCTGGCTACCACAGTAAAAGGCAATAAAAAATATTTCTATAAATACTTCCTCTGCAAAAAGAGGCCTAATGTCCATTCTTTTTTGGATGTGGGGAGAAACATGGTGACGAGGGACAAAAAAAAGGCTGAAGTACTTAACGCCTTCTTTGCCTCAGTCTTTAATAGCAAGACCAGTTGTTCTCAGGATACACAGCCCCTTGAGGTGGAAAAATGGGGTGGGGAGCAGAATGAAACTCTTATAATCCAAGGGGAAATGATCAGTGGCCTGCTACACCACTTAGACACACACAAATCTATGGGGCCACATGGGATCCAACCAAGGGTACAGAGGGAGCTGTTGAAAGTGCTCACCAAGCCACTTTTCATCATTTATCAGCTGTCCTGGCTAAACAGGGAAGTCCCAGTCAACTGAAAGTTATTAAATATGATGCTCATCTACCAGATGGTTTAGAAGAAACATCTGGGAAACTACAATCCTGTCAACCCACCTCCCTGTGCTGGGGAAGGTCATGGAGCAGATCATCGTGATCACACAACACATGTGGGACAACCAGGGGATAACTCTAAAATAATATACTCTCACATATACAGTCACTCCCACTTACTTTCACACATTACATTCATGTGGCTCTTTGCAGGCAAATAACAAGCTCCAATGCACTGGATTTGCAAAGTGATAGAATATTTAGATTTAGTTTTGGTTTTACTTTTGAGTGTCTTTTGTTGGCTTTGTTTTTTAAATGTCTGCTAATATTCTGGTATGTTTTGAGCTGTTTGACTTTATATCAAACTACGAAAACACTGTCACATCTGAAAATATTTTGCCAGCCTTCATGTGGTCTGTATTTCTAATGATTTCTCCTTGTTTGTGCTGTTGTAACAGGCCAGTGCTGCTTTATCTGGCTTTGTAAATGCCTTGAAATGGTTACTCTTTTACAGGATACTTCAGAATTTTTCAGAGTACTCAGGTCCCTTGACATTAAAGTTTCTGATGAAAGCTGGGCATCTTTTAACATGACCAAGACTGAATGATCAGAATATTTGTGACTGCTTCAAAATGGGAGCTAGAAGAAAAATATCATTTTAAGAGACTAGATTGGCGGTGTTAAACAAAATCTAATAAACAGAGATTAAATCCCTTCTTGCAGAAGAAAAACTTTGAATAGGTCTTAAATTCTAGTAGAAAGACTGCCATTCCTCTCTAAAAACAGTGTAGAATTCTAGCCCAGGTTTGAGTAAGTTACATATAAATCTGCCTGCAGTCTAGAGTATTGTTAACAAGTCTTACTAATAAATAAAATGCTTCTTTTGCTCCAATAACTATATTTACATAAAATTATTTTAAGTGTTGTACTATGCTGATCAAGTCTTCCAAGTAATTCCTATTGGCAATAAACTTTCTTCTGGCACTTTTCTTCTGGTTTGATGTATATTCCATATACTTCCATGGTAGTCAAAACATATTTCAGTTATTCCAACAGGAAATTTCTGTTTTCAAACACATTTTTCATATATACATTAGTACTTATACATGTCTTTGCAGTATTTTTTTTTTTTTTGGCTTGTAGGATTTTTTTAATGTGTTCCATCATTTTCTTTCACTTCTGATCATAAAGCCCTTTGTTAAAAGTACTGGGTATCTAAGTTTTCTAATTGTAACACTGATCATTCCATGTTCCACATACTAATGTTGTGGGACATCTGGCATATGGAGGGAGATAAATTACTTTATGTCATTAATCTTAAATTGTTTTATAGCTAATCTCAGGTTTCTTTATGTCAGTTAAAGCCACTGCATTAAGTAAGGCACCCTGGTATGCATTTCCTTCATTCTGAGCTTGACTAGGCTATCACAGGAGAGAGTTAATGAAAATCATGCCATTGACTGAAGTAGAAGTATAACCAGGCTTTGCATATTTGAAATGAAGCAAAAAAAATCTCACAACACTTCTAATTATACCCCAGGGAAAACTGCCACTGAAATCTATAGGCAGCAAATTCTGCTTTATGTTCCAACCATTAAAGTTATGCTGATTAATAAAAAAATAGAAAAAAAAAGAGAAAATGTTTGAAACTTGCTACAAAAACTCCAGAATTTCAATTGCTTCTTCTGTAATTGTGTTTATGTAGAAAATGCACAATACATTTGTTCTGCTTGATGTTAGTCTCTTACCCTCCTCCTAGATCCTTGAAGGGGATTTCAAGTTTTGAGGTGACAAGTTTCATCCCTCTGTGTTTGCCACCCAATTCAGTTGGGGAGAAGTAATTTACATGCTACATTTACCCTAATGATTATGAATTTCTAATAATATGAAAATCTATTCTATTTAGCATATAAGGCAGAACCTTAAGGGGATATGCAAAACCGATGCATTAAATGTTTATAATTTTATAAAGCAAAACTATTCCTTCAGAGTACAGGTGGTAAAACATAATGCTTTTTAAAAACACACACCTTCTGTTTGTCATGCCTGTAATGGCAGGGAATGGCCCTGCTCTAAAGCCCTCAGTTGCGTTAGTCCCACAGACAAAGACATGATTTCAAAAATAACACTGAACAAAGAATTTTTATCACAAGAAGTTTTCTTTTGAAAACTATCAGGTCTGTAATGATTTGGGTACTTTCAAGGTACTACACTCAAAACTTCCTTTTATACTAAGGCCATAAAATCCAAAGAAGCAGCAAAGACTGCTATGAAACTATTCTAAAGAAGCTGCAGGTTTCCATACACTCAGAGCAAACAGGCACAGCGGAAACCAGCCCTCCCATTCAGAAATCCAAAACGGTTCCAGCGATAACCAGGAAAGCTAACTGCAAAGTATTCATCCTGTCTGACCATCCAGAGCACCAGTTTCCAGTAGTTGGAAATGGATTGCTAAGTGCAGTTGGGGAGGAGCCGATCATCCAAAAGGACAAAATAATATAAATAAAGGAGGAAAAATGAGGAGTACAGCTATGTGATAGATCAGGAATGAAGGTAACTAAGCAGGGCACCTAGCAATAGATGTGCAGTTGATCCAAGCTACTGGAAGTTAGGCATTACACCAGAATGATTAATATAAGCTAGGAGAGGGACAGCAATTAAAAGAATAATACTGAAGTTCAGTAATAATCCTCATGAAGTCTCTTCCTCAAGGACCAGAATACTAAACATAACACTGAGGCAAAAATCTGGGAAATTAAATAATCTCTTCATAGCAATCTGTCAACTAGCTGGGCTATTTTCAGATTGTGGAATGAACAGAGCATGAGATGAAGGTGAGCAGTAGTTGCCTTTTCCAACAAATCCTGTAAGCTGAAGGAGCAGGATGGTAGGCCACTTGCTAGAGTACTAGTCAGACGAATGGGGAAGAAAAAAAGGTGGGAAATAAGGTGTCCTTTCATCTTTCAGTGGCTATTTGAACAAGTATTCAATGAATTCCATCATTATACTAGAATGTTCAGATATTTTAGAAAACACATAGGGTTGGAATAACTCTTTCTTTGTGTCTACTTGCTCAGGTTGTTGCATGAGAGTGGAAAAGCATTTCTCTTTGATAATGTACTATCAGTCCCTGCCTCAGGTTTCTGAATGGGTTGCATTGTTTCCTAAAATGGGAGAAAAGAACTTTTGATGCAATATTCTTATAAATACAATAGAGAGCTGGAAAGGACTTTCAGGTGCTACACAATACATAGGTGAACACACCAGCATAGAATTCTCACAATTTTATAGCTTTACCTAATTACTGTATCTAGTGGACACATCCAAACTGAAAACCATTTGCCCCTGGTACCACCCTCAGAACTGCCCCACTGGAGCTTTTCCAAGGGTTCCAGACCCTCTGTCTTGTTTTGACCACAATATATCTTACAATTGCCTTACAGGTGCATGTGTCCCAAACAGGATGTCCTTGCTAAAATCTTTTTCCTTGAAAAGACCGTTAAACAGAATTTCAAAAACGTGGCACAAACCGTGAGAAAGGGGTTTCTAAACTGTTAACTGCAAGCTTAAGTGTGAGGAACTATACAACTATAGTAAAATCTACAAATATATAAAAACCTTAAGGCATCAGTATGATATTAGTTACTCTGTAATTGGTGCTGTCAGTCAGGGACAGGAGTAGTCACAAACCAAAGTATCTCCAGCTAGAATGTGCCATTCATCTATAGTAAGATGGTTGTGGAAGCCTGGAGATTGTGACACAGTGGAGGCTTACCTAGTGTGCTAGGGCAGCTATGCTGCTTCTGGTAGCCAGCCTGCTACACAATCCAGCTTCCTTTTCATCAAATGTTTTACCCAGAAGAAGGGTCACAGTGCAATCTAAACAAAACAAACCAACAAACAAAAAAAAGGAAAAAACCCGGCAAAACCCAATCACCAGACAAGAAATTATGTCTGTTGTTTGCCAGTTTCACAAAGTTCTGTTCCATAAGGTAGCGCGTACAACACTTTGCCTACTTATGGGGCCATGTCGTGAAAAGCACAGCTGCTTATTTGCAATTGTTATTGACTTAGTGAAAAATGGCAAACATTTACCATCTTTCCAAATTTGCTTTGTGTCACTTAATATTTTTGAAAGCCAATAAACAATTAAGATAATATGGCAATAAAACTTTATAACCTGGCTTGCATGAGAAAGAACAAATAACAGATTGAGCATAAGGGACTAAGGTATTTTAAGTTTTAGCTTGATGTTTACAATTAAAACAGAAAAAATAGAGTAACATACATTTCAATTAATTGTGCTTCTGAGGCTTCTAGCTCCACAGAACTTTAAAAGCAGTACTTTATCTTGAACTTTACTCACATTGACACAAATATGTGTTCACATGTAACCTTATTTTTCAGTCTCCCTTTTAATCCTCTACTACAAAAATTTCATGCAATAAGCATAAACAACTTACTGTCCTTTCAGTTTAGTTTTATTGTATCATATCATATCTTCATTATTTATTTGATTGTGGAAGTTTGGTTTCACAATATTTCTTTCAACCACAGAAATATTTCCTGAAATCTGCGTTTTCTCTCTTTCTTTTAAGAAGTAAACAGTCCTTTAATATTTTCCATTATATTTACCTGGTTTTCAAACTTTTTGTACTTCTTTGTTTCTTAAAAATATTCCTAGCATATCCATTCTGTAATTTACTCAGTTGAAAAGTATGTTCTTCCTTTTTAAATCTGATGAATGAATTGAAAATAATGCAGTAATCCTAAATCAGTTCTGTATTTAACCTCATGGGCACATACAGTAAAACCCTTCTGAAAATAGATATTATGTGCAAAACTGGGAACATACTAACTCACAATAAATTGCTCCCTTTGTTGCCACTGGTGCAATTTATTGTTAAAAAATTAAGCCTACACAAGAACTGCTCAAGAAACATAAGTTAAATGTCTTTCTCTTACAGATGAAATAGACTCTAAATCATCTTTGCATAAGGTTATGGGGAGTTCAGCAGTTGCAAGAAGCCATGGATGTTAGATTGTCACAGTTCTTCAAAGTAGCACTGATCAGAGCCTCTGAAGTAATTTATCTGTGCCCTGCTGTTTCCAGCTCAATATGCATCTTCTTTTCCATGTTCATATGCCAAGATTTACAAGAGTGTCTCTAAGTCATAATAATCCACCCGTGTCTGTACTCAGGGCATCTGACAACAGTATAGACAGTATCTTTTATCTAAGACTCATTTTATTCTCTTGCTGCATAGAAAAGACCACAGTCATACTCTTACTAAGGAAAAGGGTTGGTTTTTTTTTGTCTTCCACAAGTATGCTCTCAAATAACCAGGTTTTTCAATAAGGTATTGTGGGAAGACGGCTGGCAGTAAAAATTAGGGGAAACTGAGAAGTTATATTGACATCCTAACAGAAGTTATAACAGTACAGAATTTATGGGGTAAAATGCAACTGTTATTACGATGATTCCCTATACAACAGCAAGCACCTGCTAAGGGGGATGGAACCCAGGCTCTGTAGAAAACAGTTGCAGGAAGTGGAGCTCTGTGGTACTTTGCAGCTGATAAACTGCACAGTGCCTGTCAACCAAGGGAGAGAGATGATGTTCTGCTGCTGAGACAACTGTGACAAAATCTCTCTCCTCAGATGAACTTGGTTTATTAAAGCCTAATTGTAATATTAATACACACCTCCATCCCAAAGTTACCCACCTCCAAGGTATGATCACCCCCCCACTGGGCATGTACCCTGTATTTCTTTTTGAGTGTATCTTTAAAAGCACAGTGACAGAATTTTACACCAATCAGTGACAAAGATATTTATGACTAAAGTCACTCAAGCTCCACCTAAACATAAAGAAATAGTATAAAAGTAAGTTGAGAATGAGGGAAAAGTGAGGGAAGACTCCATTATAACTGCTGGGATCCGTTGACGGGCTGAACCTGCCTTCTCCCCCTGTAGGGACACCTATTAGTTTGGTAAGAGCTGTACTCTATGGGCACTGAATACTTTTACTGGGCATTAGAGCTTGTCTCTGTATTGCTTTGAATATGTTTTTGCAGTCAGATGCTATGACTGGCAATCTTTGAACCTTATTAATATAAAATTGTGACAGGTTAAAGAGTGCTATCCCATAAACTGTTAGTGTTAGTTGTTCACGGGCACTGGCAGTTGCCAGCAGTGGATAACACACTAGAATAAAGTGCGAAGACTCCCTGAGTGGTCTCCCTTATGCTATTGGCTTAGCTCCCTGGAAAGGACAGTCGAATTGCCCTCCAATCCAGCAGGGCTGTTCAGCGGGGACACTGACACACTGGTCAGGCAAAAGGGTTTCAGCTTTCCTGGGGTGCTGACAGAAAAATACATCACCAAGGGCCGAGGAAGCCTCCCCTTTTCATGTGATAGGTATAAGGTTCTTGTCTCTCCCATTGAAAACTCCTTGCTGATCCTCAAAGAGGGATGTTTCTTTCTTTAAAATTTCTGTTGCTTTATAGCTTATTTCTGCAGCCCAAACACAGCAGCAATCTGCTAGGAAAACAAGTGGTTACTTACTGATCCCTGCAATCTTTTTTTAGATAACCCATAAAGGCTGAAAAAACTAAAAGGAAACAGACACGTGGGTGCAAATTCAAATATTACAGACTTATTTTAAGATTTATAGATAACTGTAGCCCTGCAGTAACAATGACAACATATACCTGTCAATCAGGTTTTACTCAAAAAGGATGCACATACATTATTCCAAAGATGACAAATGGATTAAGTTGGATTGCTACTTCATTTTGCCTCATCGAGGTCTGGAGTAAAACACCATTATCCCAGGAACCTCTAACAACTTCTGTGGCAACAATCCAAATGTAAAGTTTGGCCTACAATTCTCGAGTCTCTGTACACGTGTGCCTTCAGCATCTCCTCAGAACCCCAGTGCTATCTTTCAGACTCACAATGCGCATGAGACCTGGAAATTTACTGTAGGTGTTTTCATTCATACTTTGATTACAGTGGAAAAAAACCAAATTGTTGCTAGACTGTTTTAGTGTTTATGTAAAAATTATTTTAATGCTTCCCAATTCTGTCAAAATGTTTCAGGAAGAAACTACTGCTGAGAGTGACAAATCCGTTGATGTTGTCACACACACTGGAAAAAAAAAATCTGTAAAAGTTTCCTGTCCTTCAGTACTTTTCAGGTGAAGACTGCTAATCTGGTAAATTTGAAGTACTGTATTTCATGGAGTGAAATAGAAATTTTATGTGAGACCATGAGCCCCAGTATGCAGGTGGTAAATTAATGCATAACTATGAATTCATACAATTCCTTACCAAAAAAAAGGAAAAAAATTACCATATTTGAAATGCAATAAACAAGTAATTTTTAATTTTTCAATGATTATTCAATACTTTAAATTCTCCTTTGATTTAGAGCAGACCCATAGCCATGGGGTATTTATAAATAATTAGACTAGGCAAACACTTTCCAAGAACCACCACTGCCAGTGTTCTGGGATGATTCACTGACTGTACTCCCAGAATGTCACTTGGTCAGTTGCTCTAATCCTACTTGTCCTCAGCCTGCCAGGTCTGGCTGGCTGGCTCCTTTTCTGATGGACCTGTATTCAAAGCTCATAGTTACTAGCCCAGACTATGCTGTGGCCATAACTGTTTCAGAGCAAGAGAAGAATTTAAGGACATTTCACAGCAACCTTAAAAAAAAGGCCAAAAAGTTTGTAAAAAAAAAAAATCTGAAAAGAAGATCAGAATCTCAACTATAGAATTAAACTGATATCTTCAGAATGTGTTACAGTTAAAAGCCTCTCTGATTCTGTGTGGCAGTGTCTTTTGATTTGCAGACAAATTACTTCTTTCAGTGTAGCTGGAGTCATATATTTGCACACCCAGAGTTTTGCTGGAAGTGAAGGTACTGAAAAAAGACCTATGTGACATTTTCAGTAGCAAACTCAATTACACACATAAGGGTCTGGAGATAAAACCTCATATTTTGAGGTGATGAGTTATGTATTTTATTAAATTCAATCATCTTAAGGAAACAAATAATAAAAAAATTAACTCCAGATATGAGAGAGATTGAAGGTAGCTGAGGAGAAAAACAAGGAGTAGACTGAAGAGAGTGATATTTAATCATGACTACAATGAAAGATAAAAGTATAAAGTTTGAATACATAGAATCACAGAAATAGCATCCGAAGAGCTTGAATTTTGACAAAATGGACTGTAGAATGTGCACATGCCTTTCTTGATTTTTATTAAATTAATTTTTATACAGTGACAGCACTATATAAAGAGCTGTCTTGACAACATTAAAATATGACTTTGAAAGTTGCAAGAGCTCAACATGACACTCAGTGTTTGAACTTCAACAAAAATTTTCCTCCCTGATTATACTATTGCTCTTTTAAAGGGAGAGGAAATCTTTTTCTCTTGTAAAACAAGCAATTATAGTCCACTGGACTACCTTGTTCTACATCATACCCTACTGGGCAGAATGCAGAATATGCTAGTCAGTCAGATGTCACTTGAACCCTAGAGGAAATTTCTGTCTTTATGAATCAAATGATTAGTGAAGCCAGTAGGAACACCAAGAATCACAGACAGGAGGGGTGAAATACAATTCTCAGTAGACACAATCCACTCTCAACTCAAAATGAATTCAAGCTTTCAGTCCTTTCAATGAGGAATATGTATTTGATATTTCTATGAGATTTTCAGTTTTTTCACTGCATACTTTATTCCATTGACTTTTTCTTCTTGTTTTGAAGAATTGATAAGGATAGATTAAATAGGATGAATAGGATAAGATACCATGAATGAAAGTTACAGTTAGATGTTTTAATTTGATTAATACTTGCATCACTCAGTGTCCAAGGCATTTTAAAAATACTAAGACAAATGCGTTTCTCAGGAGTCTGATGCTAAAAGCAAGATTTAAAACAGAAGTGTAAAACTTTCTGCCTATTTTCCTGTTGATAAAAACCCATTGAGCCCTTAAACTTTGAGCTTTCTTCAAAGTATTTTTCTTTTAATTTAGATCAGCCAGAACATAGATGCATATTTTTCAGTCTTCCATGCTTTATGAATTTCCTAGGTTTTTTACATGTTCCAATTTGCAATGAATGCTTATGTTCCTCCCATTTTCCAGTTCAGAAATTATCACATCTTTCTTGCTCTTAACTAGCTTTAAAAATAAAGCAACAATGACACTTTAGTTTAAAGTAGTTAAGACTCCCTGATCAGAAATGCAAGCAAGGTTTCTAGCTCAGGCCAGCAATGTGATATTGTATTAGGCAGAGAATCACAGAAACTCCACACCATCAGGCATGGACAGTCACATTAATAGTGCCAATCATGCCTATAAACCACAGCCTCTGTAAGTAAGATTAATTAATGATAAAGATCTGTTAATATTATATTTGCATTTTACCCTATCTACTAAATGTTAATTTTTGTCAAAAAGGAAACAAAATATCTTCTTTTACTATGTTATTCCCCCTGTAGAACTGTTTATTAGACTTTCTGATTTCACTAGAAGTAATTTTTCTCATTACCATCTTTCCATCTTCTAGCTTTTGTTCTTTATCCAACATAACCAATTATTTATACCTTATTATTTGAAAACGAGTTTGTACTTTATTCCCATCATTAAGTCTCTCTATTTCTGCCACAAACAGATACATATATGAAGATGTGAATAGGGTATGAAAAAGGTTAGTGATGTGGGATGCATCCAGTACATTTTTAGACTCCCTTATGGACAACTCCCATGAAATGCAGAGATGAGCTCTAGGAAATTTTTATAGTCTTCCTTTGAAATCTATACGAAACAATAAGCTGCTAACCAAAGAGTTCCAAAATATAACCACTATCAAAGTACACAGAATGACTCAGAAACTGAAAAATAGAGAACGGATCCTCAAGCCCACACAATCAAAGTACTGCCCCAAAGGGTCCACAAACAGTTTCTCACTCACAAGAAAATACTGCATCAAATTTCAGACACAAAACAACAATTTCCTACATTAAAGGAATGGGAGAGACAGAATATCACAAGGGTCCCAGTTTTCTCAAACTGCTATTATTTTTTATAACTTTTTTAAAGGGTTTCCCTCAAGGCTTCCTTTTCTTTTTTTTTTCAGCAGTGGTATTTCATTGTATTCCCAAGCACATAAGGTTTCAGGCTGGCTTCATGACATGTTTCTTAGAGTTTTTTCTTTCTTTCTTCAGCATTTGAAATACAAGCACAGTTAAAATTGTGAATTCCTTTTTCTACCATGTTCTGGCAGTGTCTCCGCAAAGAAAACAGAGGAAACTTGTCTGACTGTCAACAGAGGGAGGAACTAGCCCAGCTGAATACAAGAGTTGTGGCAAGGTGTGACGGTAGAGGCAAAGGTGTGCAAGGCATGCGAAACTCCACAGCTCTTGCATCAGAGCTACAGAACAGAAGAGGAGATTATTGAAAATTTGGGAGCTGGATAGCACACCAGAAAAATGTGCAGAAAAATAGAGAGGAGAAATATGCAGTTGAAGAAGGGAAGAAATTGCATCAGACAGGGAGATTAAATCTACCAGAGGAAACAGAAAAAAAGGGAAGGAGGAGCATCACAATATAAAGATAGCTAAAAAAGCTGAGGAATCTGTACACTACAAAAAATTTCCATCAACGGAGTTGCATTCCTACAGAGACCATTAGAGACTTAGATTTGAATACATCAGGAATCATATCTTTTGAATGAGATCTTTATAGTGTGTCATAATTTGCTAGATATATAAATCGAGCAATCAAATTATATCCTTTCCAGATTCACCCTGCTGTTACTTGTCTTAATACTTGTTCTGATAGCAGAAAACTAGTTAGCTTGATTAATTTGAATTATGTCAAGGAAATGAAAACTTGAGTTTTAACTTCTTAAACAATTACCAACTTTATTCATACAGAAATTAAATACTGAAAAAAAATTCTATCTGAAAAACCAAACACCATGACTGATAAACTGGAAGTGTTAATTCGGTACTCTGAAGTTCAGCAGGAAAGTCAGTCTTTCCAAACGTGAAGTCCTCTTTCTATTGCATCTTGAATAGAAAAAAAATATTCAGACAGAAGAAATAAGAGTTACTTATCCATCCATGACAACAGCAATGTGTTGAGTTTAGTATTAGTCAGAAGAATGAAAATAGGATGGCACCATTTTCCAAAGCTGATGGTCTGAAAAGTACTACTGGATCTCCCTGAATGATCATCCAAGACATAAATACACTCTAAAAAATAATTTATCAAATAAAAGTGGATGTTAAAGAACAAAGTGCAAGAAATACATGCTCATGTTGCTATGTTTTATGCATTACT
This sequence comes from Sclerurus mexicanus, assembly GCA_013396755.1. Lineage (NCBI taxonomy): Eukaryota > Metazoa > Chordata > Aves > Passeriformes > Furnariidae > Sclerurus > Sclerurus mexicanus. The sequence continues at coordinate 371,899 of VWZF01005688.1, read as the reverse complement.
GGAAGGATGAATGTACTACAGGATGTACATTAAACCAAGTGTATTATAACAAGAACGAAACAGGGCAGAATATTCCACACGTTTCTGTTGTCCACAGAGTAATTGTTGCGGCAAACTGATGATTTTATAGTGGTGATTTCCCCCCTTACCTCTGTCTGCTTTTAAAAAGTTACATGATACTTTATTTATTTTAGTACTCAATTATATTTGCATAGGGAGTGATGTCAGCTGGTACCTGAGATCTTTCTACTAAGGTGCAACTTATATTACAAAAGTTTTTTAAACCAGTTTTGCTAGCAATATGTAACACTATGGCAGAAGAATAAGACCCAAAGATTAATGGCACATCACTATATCTGTAGGTTTCTGTATCCTATAAGCAATTACAAGGTACGCTTCGGTAAATCATATTTTCACAGAAAGATTGTTGACAATAAGAGCTTATTTTTGCTTAAGCCCTTTTCAATGGAAGCTTGCTGTGAAAACTTGATACTTTTTAAGCGGTTTGCTGACAAAATATGGAAGAGAGATGCTCCAAACTTTTTTCTAGTCAGTGTTATCTTCAGATTAAAATACACGTTTTCCTGTTTCCATCAGTGAAAATAACACACAATATACATTATAACATGAAAATAAAAGTAGACTTAACATTGCTAAGATGCCCTTCTACATTTGCTCAAGCTAGGATAATGAATTCCAGAGAGAAAGACTATGATTAGAGAGAGATTTATATTTCTCTCCTGACTGCCCCCCAGGAGTAGTCACAGTAGATGAAAAATGATGAAATTCTATCAATTACAATGAACTTCATAAGCCAACTTTACTCATACAAAAAAAGTGTATTTTTAAGGAATCATAACTTTGTTTTCTAATATATGAACTAAGATGAATAGCTATTATAATAATACCCTGGACCTTGATGAGATAGATCGTATAACTTTTCTCATTTGAAATTTATCTATCACATAAATATTTATCATTTTAATATATTACTTGATTACAGTGCTTCTTAAAAACTGTATTTCTATATCCTGAATTATGTTGCACAACATCTTATCTGTTGCATATAACTATGCAATATTTCACAACCTTCTCTGCAGAATACCTCAGGTTGGACTGGCTTCTCAAGGCTTATCTCTGATTCAAGGTTTGTCAAGGGGAATTGAGCTATCTTTTAGTGGATTTCTGGAAATTCCTTCCAAAATACTTTGTTTCCCACCAAGTCTAAGATAACAGATAACAGATGACAAAAACATCAGCCGAAATGGGACAGCAAAGCTGAAAAGTCCTTTCACTAAATTGCTTCCTAAAGGACCAGCCTGTGGAGAAGTTGAAAATATGACATATGAATCTGTTGTGGCAAATATGGAATTGCCCATATTGACCAGCCACAGTGATGTAGAGCTGTTTATTTGGATTCATCTTGGTCATGTCCCCACTATTATCTTTTTTTTTTTTTAACGCTATGTGTTTTATTAAATGTTAATAGAAATATAAGAACAAGTTGCCCAGTAAACACAAAGTGCCTTTACATGGATAAATAAGATTTTTAGTCCAAACAGTTTGACTTTGCTGACATGAAATAATTTAAAAAGTAAATGAAAAGGCTATAGATGGGATTCTCTCTTCCATTAAAAGACTCCAGGAAACTGTTTCTTCCCCAAAATAAAATTAATTACTTGAACTGCATGCTAAACTGAACCGTCAAAAGGGCCAGTTCACTCATCCTTATCTAAAGAGACTTGTTCACAAGCGTTTGAATCTCTGGTGAACAGCCTGATGTAGTACTAATCAAAAGGTGCGTGGCTTCCTCAGATGTGAAAGATGGAGTTTTTGCTGAGACTGTCTGATATTCATTTCAGCCTCAAACTGCCAGTAATAGATTGCCACTAGCCAGTAAAAAGTTCACTATAAAGAATTATATGTCCTTTCTGTCCTTGGTCACAGTTACTGTGCTATCTACAGTAGGCAATTTTCTCATATGTTCTTCAGAAGGTCAATCAAAACTCTTTTACTCGGCAAGATGATGGGGATCTAAAAATATTATGATCTCCAGGCATTTAGCCTAAGTTAAATTTCCCACTGTTCAAAATAAGATGAAAGTCAACAAGAACGGTTGAACACAAACAATCCTGTGCTTATAATTTACATCATACAACCAGAGCCCAATTTTGTAATTTTGCCAGGAGTTTAAGCTGTCATAGTTAATAGAAGTACCAAGGATACAATATATACACTCCAATATGCTCCAATATATATGCTTCTAGGATAACCATACCTTTTATTTATTATTCTGACTTAAATATGTTTGTAATTCATAGCTTAATTTTTCTGTAACCAAAAAAGCAAATAGCCTGCAAAATATTCATATTTCTTCTCTAAAAAGATGCCGTCATTAAGTACAAATCCTACTGCTTCTGAAGCATACACCATAACCTTGGAAAATTACACATGAAGAAAAAAACAAAACCATGCAGAAATATTTATAGAAAAAGGACTCAAGCTGTGCAAGGTTTTATGAAAGGTTTGGTGGGTTTTTTGGGTTTGGTGTTTTGGGGTTTTTTAAACCATGATTACAATAGAAGTATGGCCCAAAAATTTTAACAGCTGTCACATTTATATTCCGTGATGACTTCTTTTAAATAAACATTTCAAATTAACCCTCAATAAATCAATACATATATTTCACTATTTGTATAGAAATGGCTTACATCCATCTTTCACACATGATTTTTGAGATCAACAGCTTCATACACAAGTTCCTACCAAACTTACAGTTTTGCTACCCCTGATAATGCTAGCATAAAAAAATACCATAGGGAAAGGTTTCTTACAGAGATGTGCTTCAGTTAACAAGGACTAAATAGAAATGAGAAGGGAAAAACGTTTATCATGTGTAGCATATAGAGCTGATGCTCAGCTATCAAACACCTATTACAAACCCATCTTCTAATTTGGATTCTTGAGTTCTAAAGTTATTCTTTAATCTTCAGTAAATAAATGTCTGTAATTTCTCTGACTGGAAGTTTTAGGGTATTACTGGTCTATAATTGCACTGGTTACTTGCAGGCTAAGGTTTATTATCTATCTAATAGACCCTCATAAAGCAGAAGCCCTAGTAACCTCCTCAAGCTCATCAGATAAAAGGATTATAGACTGAAGCACTACCTTTCATAAAGCTCAAGAGCACTGAAGCCTTATGTGATGAAAATTGTGCTTGGGCAGGGAATAGAGGACTGTCCAGCCTCCTGTGCCACTTAAAGGTGGACAAGTGGAGGGACCAGGCTATTCAATCTGGTCATGAAATTACTACTGGCAGAAAAAAAGGAAGATGCTTGCAGTTTTTGACGAATCTATAATTCCTCTGGCAACATCAGTTGAAGACACAGTCCTATTAAATATCACTGTTGTGAAACTGAATGTTGTCATATTTCTGCTAGAGTTGTCACAATGCTGATGTAAAAGCAACACCACAGTTTAAAATTTTCAGCCTCAACTATTTTAAGGAATTGTTTTTCTTAGGTTTGCAGCTGAATTTTTAAATAGTGCATAGTATAAAACCTTCCTGGAACTACTTCCTTTTCCCAGTTGAGATTCACTCTTAGTTAAGAAACAGGAAAATTCCCACATACAGTCAAGTTGCACTATCTGTAGCTGGACTTCCAAGGTGTGTACTGCTACAACCCACTTTTCCAATTAAGTATATCAAGTTGAAAAACACTCTATTGCTAGATGAAATACACTCAGCCCTGACCAAAGCAGGTGAAAAAGATGAGGTGATAGTGTGCAAAGGGAAGAAAAGAAAACCCCTGATAACCGAGCATCATCCTCATTCAGTTTGCACTCCTCTTCATTCTCTACATATCTGTTGTGCTCAAACCAATTGGTAAGCCAAAGCAGACTGATCCTTTCAACTACTGATGAAATAAATCTGTTGCAGCAGATGCCCAATGTCTTTCATGCATTCTATCCAACTAAGATGACCACAATGAACCATACAACCATCCTATTCAGACAGCATTGCCATAACTCTATTTAGGGACAGATTGTGAAAATAACAGTCAGAATCCTCCATCTGCATCTCATCCAGCTGCCTTCTGACTCATTGAGCTAAATGACCACAAATTTGTTCTCTAAGTACCAGTCTTTCCATGGATTCTCACTGCTTTTCTATCCTCAATTCATAGCCTTAATTCTCCAACTGATCCATGGATCAGGGCTTTAGCTACTCAACGATAGTGATTTCAATGATGCTTTTAGTTTTGCGATCAATGATACAATATGTGTTTTAGTTTGAAATTTAGGATTAGGCATAATAATGAAAAGCAACAACAATAAAGTGATGTTCTCGTATAAGAGGATATGAAGCATTATGGTACTTCTTAAGGAAATTAAGGTAAATCATATCATAGAATAATCACTTGTGGCAGAAGTGTAGAGCTATAAAAATTAAAGGATTTGTGTAAACTGTCGGGTATGCATTAGTACAGAAAGACTAAAAGAATGCCAAAATTCACAGAAAAAAAAAAATTAAATTTACCATTTTTTGAGAAATACATTTAAAAGAGGAAGAGAACAAAATAAACTGAAAGTATTTTGAAGAAGAAATATTACTATTTTGTTGGGTTAGTGTAGATGAAAACAAAGGCTTTCATATATTTTTTTAATATTATAATCACAAAAAACTCCTTTATTAAAGAAGTTCAAGCACTTCCATAGTTTAGCAAGGTGTGAATGAAAGATATATTTATGAGAAAACTGAACAATGTTCTTTCTTCAAGTCTAGCTTCACAATGCTTAATAGAAAAGACTATCAGTTATTTGTTGAAACATTTCATAGGAAAGCTAAAGTTATTTCAGGGGGAAAAACACATTAAATTTATTTTCTCAAATAGGATTGCAAAAAATGAATTAATTAATTCTTGCCTATTTTCTTTCGACTCTATTTCAGCTGTATAAATGAGATAACTAAGAGAATAAACAACAGAGTTGCTAGTGTGTGTAATAAATGTTTCCCATTAAAATAATGGGGAAAACAGTAGGTCTCAAACCCCGATCCTTGAAGTGTAAGAATCCCTGGAGCCATGTTAAATGGTTTGTAGGAAGTCCCTCCAATGGCATTAAACAGTTTCACACAAAAACTTCAAATTTAAAATCCTTAACTATGTAAATTCACAGCATTTTGGGGGCATACTAATGTCAAGAAGAACTCTACCTACAAGGAGCAAACTAAAAGAAGCCCCATCAACTTTTAAAAGGAAAGTATCTTACTTTGCATTCTCTAGATGACTGCTCTGTGTCTCTCCAGAAACACCAGCAGTATAGACTAAAGCTGAAATAATGAGTAAGAGTATAATGATCACATAGTTATACAGAGTGAAAGAATAATAGTTTTTCCAGCACATACTCTCTTGAATGCTTTCTATGCATTCCCCTTGAAAAAAAAAAAAGGCCATCACTTTAAGCTTATGTTCAAAGTGTAGACATTTAGCATTCCATTTTCTCACAAGCTTCTCCTAGAGGTGGAAAACACATCTTTCATGAAGAGTTTTCAAAGGGCTTTTATAGTGATTAAAACAATAATTCCTTTTCATTTTCATTCTCCAAGATAAGACAGTTCTTTTTTTGAGTGTATTTGGTTAAAGCTATTAGTATTCAAGTATGGGCATGACTACTATGTGAATCTTCATTATATTATCCATACCTCCACCATTCAAACAAAAACTCAGTGTTTGCCAAGCTTTAATCAGCTGCATTTCACACTAGCCCTTGAGATACACAAGGGATACATGAAGAATTATAAAGTATAACCATAAGGAAGAACAAAACCGAAAATATAATCAATATATGCATTCAATTCAATATATGTGATATGTGAACTTTTGTTTCAAAAGAAGACACTAAACTGAAGCACTATTTCAGGCAAACAATCTATGCTGGCAAGGACACTGGGAAAAATATCCCAGTGTTCAGAAAGCAGAGTCTTTGATACGCAAAGCAAAAGATGTTGAGTGCACACTGAGTTGAACAGATGAGAGAATTCTGGGAAGCGTTGGAAGTTTAAGGCTAGAGGATCTATTAAGCAGGAAGAAGAGAAAGTGAAGCAAACAACTGGGAGTTATTCATACAGAGAAAAAGAGAATGTTCAATTCAATATAATAATTAGCAGGGAGAACCTTGATAATTTTGATTATATTATGAAAGCTTATATTCCTACAGAAAAATAATGGCCTATTTCTGTTTATTCCCATTTGAGATCAAATTATTAGGAAGCCTGAGCACCTTTTAAAAAAAAAAGTCTATTTTTACTTCATTATCTGAAAATGTATGCATTTCTAAGAAAATGATCTATTAGTCCTGTCTTCTATTTTTTGATAACTACCTATGTGTCTTGTGATGGCAATGCCTCTATACCTTAACATCTCGACTATGCTGAAGTGTCTTCTAATACCCACAGCAGGATACATTTATAACTAGTTTATTAATTTCTCATTTATTACCACATACAATTAGATTAATTACACTCACAAAAACTCATTAAATTACGGTTTTTATTTAGGTTTCTAGCTCTTACAATTTCAAAACTCCAACTGACTTCAATTTTAGATTTTAATTTCTATATCAAGAAAAAGATTAATATAATGTAATATAATGTAACAGCTACCATTTAAATCCTCCTTCTTCATATTTCAAAAGTTAATGGGATATAAACATGCTTGAAAGTTTGCAATGATTTTACGTTTTGGTTTTGAGTTGTTTTTTGTTTGGTTTTTTAGGATTCAGTTTCTTTTTTGATGGAAGATACTCAGTGAGTGAAAATTTCCTCAACTCAGCATCCCAGAGGTATTCTTAGGAACTCGACCTTAACTCTGATACTACTTATATCAATGCACAAACATAACAAGTCACAAACATAACACCTAAAGTTAATAAAATCATACTGTGGAAAAAGACAACTATGCTCCACAAAATTCACTGAATATATGAAAAGATTGAATTTGTACTGCATGTAAATTTTTTTCTCTTATTTGTCATAATGAGATTTGGTGGATCTTGATGTGAGAAATTGCTGGCTTTATAGAAGGACCTAAGGAAAACACGAGGAGCATACAGCAGAAATGCCTTCTGGTGAAAGACAACTTACAGAACAATAAAAGTAGATCTGCTGCTGTTGATTAGAAATGTTCAGGCAAACCAAAAAGCATCTTATCAAACTACAGCCCCAAATAGTTTGTCTATACAAACTAGAATCAAAATAATCAAATGCACTGTATGCCATAACTGTAGATATTTCTGAATAGCTATAAAACTTTTCTTCCTTAAAAAAAAAACAAACTCAAAAACAAAATAAAAAAAAACGAACACCAAAATAAAACCCCTGCAAAGTTTCTTACTTACCGTTAAAAAGAGAAAAAAGTATGTGTTATGCAGAGGCACCACTTGTAAATTAAAACCATAAATAATTGCTTTGCTGGGTCTATTTTGCTGCTACAAAACTAGCAACACCTTTTTTCAGAGCCATTAGGAGCTAATAGGAAATGTTAACTGGAAATCAAGCAAAGCCACATGTATCAGTGGTAAAGGTATACTCACTGTTTAATCCCCATAAAACCATATAATGAAACAGTATGATTCATTTTACCATGTAACTCCACATGCTGTAGGAATTAATCTTTTATTTGCTTTTAGGATGAGACATCTATTCAAATAACGTACAAGTATCTTTTCAAAGAAGATGCCACCTATCCCAGTAAAAATAAATTTTAAATAATTTATTATGAATCAATGGAGCGACAAACTCTCTCTAGCTCGTTCTACATGTAACTTCACATACTTTGAAAGTGCAAAAGAAAGGATTTAAATCTACCATTGCTCATTAAACTTGCAAAAGGCTGTGTTAATTGGATGTCACCCTTCTAATTCACTTATATGTTTCCTGACAACAAAGCCCATAGGATTTGAGAGCAACTGATTCAAAAGATATTATTTACTGACTTCACTGAAATTCATAGCCTGAAGTTGAATCAAGGGTGTTAAGAACTATCCCTTAGAAAGTAAAACGATCAAAGAAACACAATTATTCTAAATTAAGAACTGGAGGGAAAAAATAGAAAGTGTAGAACATACACTAATACCTTCAGCATTTTTAAAGTCATAACTAACTGTCAACACAAATAAGGATCGTATAATATTTACTAAATCCCACTGCTATCAAAAATAAAAATCACTTTGGAAGCTAATGCTCTTATTGACAAACTGGACACAGCATTTTGCAGTAGTGAAAAACATGGAAACTCAAGTCATGGTTTTCAAGCTATGCTAACTTCTCTGTGGATTAGCACTGCAGTTGACAATCCACTCTCTCTCTGTCCTTGGCATGAAGCAAAACCTCAGAATTTGCGTGCATAGACATGGCAAACCTTGTACTTCATGTTGCTCATCCTATGAGCATCATTAATGATGAAGATTTTGGATGACGTTATTGAAAAGGAATACTTAAATCACTGTTATGTTTCACATTCAAATTGATTCAGTCTGTAATGCTGTATCTACTGGGTCTGAAATAAACAGTAAAATCACCAATAATCCTGGCTTTCTGTAAGAGAACTATCGACTTTCTGTAAGAGAAATATTAGTTTTCCTTTCTACTCACCTCCCCTGCCAAGAGTAGTCTTTTTCATAACTTTTATTGAGTCAAGGAAGACATGATTAATAAAGATATAATTGCTCTATTTTCTATCTGACCATTAAGAGAAGAAAGGGAAGACATCAGAACAAGCATAAAATTTTGTACTATTCAACTCGGTCTGGGTTGTACAATGAAAACAGCTGGCTTTTGCTGTCTCCAGACCATAGTTTTTTCCTATTTCTGCAGATTCCTTTAAGGACTTGTTTTTCATACTTAGAAGAATACTAAATAAGTGGACATTTAATGATTAAAACGGATCAGGAATGCTAACATGTCAGACGTGATACTGAAATCCATTCCTTAGTGTGTGGATTAGACAAGGATTCTTAGACAAGAAATAGTACTGGAAAGAGCCGTGACTGGAATAACTTCAGTGGTATTTCTCAGCCATTTGCCAATGAATTTCATCAACACACTGCTCCTAAAATGAACTTGAAAATGATTAAAGTAAATCAGACTTTAACTTGACGTATTGTAAACATGATATGAAAGAATATAGACCTTCATACACAGACAATGTGTATTGAAAGGAAAATATCTGTAGAAAAAGGCTTAAATCCAATATTTGGCCTTCCAATGGCATTTAATACAGGGCTGCTGATGCCTCAGAGAACTCCTTAGTCCATTTTAAAGAATTTAGTAGAGAAATAATTTTATACAGGAACAAATCTCTAGTCACAGGGCAGTGGCTGTGACTGAAGTACCATTGCAGCCCAGCAGTGGTACTTCTCCCTCCTGTCACAGTGGCTTCTGCATAGAGATGTGCACAGGATGATCTTTGGAAGCAGTCTATAAACCTGTCCAGCCCAAGAGACACTTAAATCCAGGCTATTGTCTTTTTCTGTAGAGTGAAAAAAGCAAATGACTGCTTGAGAAGAAAATGCTGCAGGACAGAGGCATGGCTCTGAGGTTGGTCACAGACCCTCTGACAGCCTTTGCTTGCTGCTTGCTGCTGCAGGGGCTATTTATTTAGCATCAGCTGCTCCTCTCTGTGCTGGGCAACAGCATCAGCAGCTACGTGCTGTGGAAATCCACTCTTATGCTTTTCCTACTCTGGATTTAAAACTTCATAGCTAAGATTACTACAAGGGGATCAATTTGTTCCCAGTCCAAAGAAGAAAATAATTTTGCATAATAATATCTACATACATTGAAAAACAAAATCTGGCTAGATACACTACTCATCAGCTACCTTATAAACCCTCTGTACCAACAGTAAAATCAGCATGGCTTTTCAGGCTGGTAAAGAATCATTAGCATGCATCACAATGGACTTCAAGCATTCAAGAGTTCAAAGCCTGAACAGTCACACTTCACACAGATCATTGCGAAAACCAGTCATTGAATTCAAAGGATGAATGATTTAATAAAGGAAATTTAAAAGTTTTCAGGGACCTCTGGATTTTAGTCTAACTTCTCAAAGGCTTTTTTTTGTGTGTGTGCAAGAGGAAAAAATTATTGGCTGTGTCACTTTCTCGTCTTTTGTTACGATTTAACTTAATTGATTATCTTAAATGGAAGCAAAATTTTAAAATATATAAGCAAAGCCAAAGAACAACTAAAACATTATGCCTACTTTGTGAGTGCATCTCACTTTCAAAATGCATACTTCGAGCATCTTGACCTCCAGTGGAATCTTACCTGCTTATATCCTGAATACAAAGTAGAAATTTAATCCCATATTTAAGTTATTAAATGTACTTTCAATTATTCTAAGATCATGTGGATGTTATGAAGCTTTATCACAGCAAGAGTACAGCTTCCACTGTTAAAAAAAAAAAAAGTGTTTGCACTGTTTTCATTATAGAAACCCTCATCCTGGCTCTGCATTTTAAATTTCTTGATTTATCCTGCACTTAGAGCAAATATTATGTTTCTTTATGTCTTAGAAATGTACTGTTCCTCTTCAGAATTGCAGCACAGAAGGAATTTTTGTGAACTGACAAAATATTCCATTTGTTACTTCCAATGTGAGAAATCTTATAACTTTTAACAAGCTTATATAAACACACAAAATACAAAAATAGTATCTTCTGCTTACATAAAAACTAGCAGATAAATGGGTTTGTATGTCATTTGCAGGGGGAGGGGCCAGTAACTTTTTTAAGATCATACCTAGGACTTCAAAAGTTTCTCATTAAGTAGAAGCAAGTAACATTCCCTTTTACATAAATTCCCCAAAAACTGCATCATTCTTAAGTGGCTTTAACCTTCCTTTCCTTTAAATAACGCTAAGAGCACAATGAGTCTATATGGAGATGCCATGAACAAGCACCCATAGCTCGTATAGCTCTTAAAACCAAGTATCAGCCTCCCCTTTTCTCTTTCCTGCCCTGGTTACTGACAGCCGAGAAGACTAACACAATTAGGATTTGCCCACCAGGAGCTACAGGAAGAAGTGACAGGTTTTGCTAGTTCCGCCCTACTGCCTTCCAACAAGTGAGAGCAATAGTTATGAGAGAATTGGGAGAAAACAACAGTTTCTCCCTGAAGCTTCTGGAATATTAGTATTCCCACTTAAGGAGAAATTTGTGAAAGGTAGTAACAAAAATAGCCTTGAGAACTCTGCATTTAAGAATTATCTACTACCACTCTTATTTTTAAGATTCTTAATATTTTTAATAATCCTTTCACAACATTAATTAAGCTCAAATATGTCTTAGTTTTTGTGCTGTGATTGTTCTTAGCATCTTAGTTTCACATGCCTTTTTGCATACATTTGAAATTATTTTAACTGTCAATCTTCACTGAAATTTGGGAGGCAACATACATAGCATTTGCTATAATACAAATCATTTTCTAATATTTTGAATGCTAAGTCAGTGCTATTCAGCTACATCTCAGTCTTAATATGCTGCAGTCCTAACAAAATATTTTCTGAAAATTTGTTAATTCTCTTGTGCAAACTCCAACTTACATACATGAAATGCCAGTTAAATATATATCTCAGAAAACTTAATGAATTTATTCAAATAAATGAAACACTACATTCATTCTGCTTTATTTATAAGAACATATTTGTTCTACATGACTCAACTAGTTATATACCAAATACTGTGACACAAAGGCCAAAAAAATCTTCAGTTTTGGGAATGGATAAGTTTTTTGAAATTATCAGGTGATGACAATGAGTGAACCAAAAAGAAAAAATGCAGTCCTAAATAATATTGCCCAGTCAGTTTTCAAATATACACTAATGCTGCTCTCAACTTTTCCACCTTAAAAAAAACAACCACAAAAACACGCAAACAAAAAAACAGCAACAAGGAAAAAAACACATTAAATTTCCTTATGTCAGTTCATATTTATGAAGCATGAATAGAGTACTGAAATAATTGTAACCTTTTTTAACATTATCAACAAGTGATTGAAGTGCAAAACAGACTTTTTAAGCCTATGGTGGGTCACTGTTACTACAAGCAATAAAATTGAAAAGCTATGTTACTTCTCCATGTATAAATGAGTACACAGCAGAGAATGAGAGAAAAGTAATAATTCTACTTAAGAAAATAAAATCAAAGACTAACTTATTCAGATTAGAAATCTTTACCTGTTTGCAAATTCCAAACACAGAAAACTACAAAACAAAAACATTTTCAGTTTATCGTCTTGATAAATTCATCTAGAACACTAAGAAGTATCCAATCCCTAAATCTAAATCATGTGGCTTGGAAACGAGAATATGGAGACTGGGATGATATGGCTATAATTAACAGAAAAGTTTGCTATTAATGAAATCTGTGACTATGGACACAAAAATTCAATATAAGACTGATTTTACCTAAAAAAACAGAAACCCAGGTTAGGAGCCAACATCACAGATTGAGATTCTTGATACATGCTATCTTTATTTCATAGTCTGTATAGTGTAAGGAAAAATACATGACTAATTATGTGAATGTGCTCAAATCCTCTTCTGCATGGAGTACTAATTTAATTAATTAAAGCACTCCTATGAGTACAAGATCCATTGTTTGCAAGACTGTTGCGCTTTTAGATACTTATTTGATATCTGGCCATAATAGGTCTTCTCCTAATCTTCATAAGCCTCAGAAACCCTGTGAAACACGATACAATTAAACCTGGAATCATTTGCCATATACAGGCATGAGATTCATCCAGATACTTTAGACAACCTCCCGTGTCAACTTCTGAAGTCAACAGCTCTCCTACAGGTCCTACATTAGATCTACCAGCTACATTTAAATGCCACAGAGCATCTCAGATGACAAAAGGCACCTCTGTGCTGGCAAGAAAACAACTTTCAAGAAGCACAGTGCCTCCCTGTTCCATTGCATTGGATATAAATGCTGCCAGCACACTGCCTGGCACATTTGAGGGGACTCTCAGTTCCTCAGACAAAGATCAGGTCTCAGAGAATAAGCAAGTATAGGATTCTCACACAATTTCTCCTTAAATTTTTAATTCATGTTCATACAATGTGTGAGACTGTTCTCAGCTGCTGTCATGACTGTTTCTTCCAACGGTGACAGCCAGGTTTTCTAGTGATGTGGGTGCATACACTGAGGGAAGATGAATCTCACAGCAGAGATGGAGGAGCACAGGGTGGTCTCCTCAGCCTTCTTTTTTGACAGAAAGCATATGAGTCACAAACTATCTGAAAAAGCTAGCAGATGTTGTAACAGCAATCTTAGGAAAAAGAACAAGCATGAGTGCCCAGGACTCCAGAGGAAGTCCTGCTGATCTTTGTCCTAAATGGTCACCAATTCAGATGAACACCACAGGTTCTCCAATATTTCAAGTATCACCTTAAACCAGGCTTCATATAAAAATGTCAAAGAGTTATGCGTAACTTTTTTCCTAAAAAAGCCTCAACAAATAGCAAACATACACAATGGGCTACTCCTCATCTTTTGTGATAAGAGATCTATTGTCTTCATTGGCCATTTGTGAAACACACTTAGAGTGAAGAAGCTTAAGACTGCATGTTAAGACTGTCTGATGCAAAGAGCTTTGATCTCCTCATTAAATTCTAGTTCTGAGAGAGATAACACAAGATAGATGAGAGCACACAGTGAACTTCATGTTATATCTGTTTAACACACAGACATTCAGTGCTTTGAATTAAAGTTTTCTCTTCTTGCTGCAGGGAAGAAGGACCATGGTATCTCAACAGGAATTACATTGAGCATCCCAAGAGTATCAGTTGTGTATTAATGTCCAAAGGTGAAATGTAAGCCTAATTAATTATAAAAACTTATTTTTCCTTGATTATACAAGGCAGGACCACAGATGATAAATGGGTACATTCACTGTATATATTAAAGCACCTTCTACTTCAAATGCCTCAATACTTGGTTTCGTTATTTGTACTATATTAGTACCACAAGATCCTAGTGTGGCAACAACCACAGTTAGGTGTGCATCATTTTGCAATACTGGCTTTCAAAGTGACCATGCCCCTGAGATTTTGCCAACTTAGTTCTAAATTTCCTTGTCTTCTGTGTGAGCCCACACAAGTCGGTTTCTCCTGTACAACCCAGAAACTGCCAATACTCCTATTCTGGAAGAACTGAAAATGTACTAACCTAAAGATTATATAAGAATACGTCTTCCAACCACACCTGAAATGGCTTTTGGAGGACTTTAACATAGAGAAGTGTTTCACCTGAACTGTGGATTGAGCTGCCTTTAAAGAACAGTGTAGACAGAAACTATCAATGAGAACAGAGGACAGCATCTGCACTGGAGAGTAATCCCTAAAAAAAAAGCAGAAATAAGGTCAAATCAAAAAGCAGGCCAAGGCAAGACAAGGTCACAAATCAGATTGTTGGAGATCTGAAAATGGAGCCCAGTGGCCTGGCTTTTACATACCTAGGTCAAGCCAACTCTAAGTCAATGATCAGATTAACCAATCATAGCTTTTTCAGAATTTTGAATCATTAGTTAAAGGAACTAGAACATAAAATCCATCTTTCCCAAGTAGAAATGTCACAATAAAAAGTGCCCTACTCTTTCCTCACAAATAGGTCACTGAAAAACACTGTGGCTTAAGACCCTGACATTCTTTCCCCTAGTAATTTAGAATGGAAATGGTTCAGACAAAAATATCCAGCTTCGGGTGAACTTTTTGTATTTAAAACAAATTAGGTTTTGCTCTGTAAATGAAGTATTTTTTCAGAGTTGTTACCTGAATCCTTCTGCCTCATGATTTATCACCTAATACCCTTGTATCTGTCATAGTATTATTTGTTACTAAAATAAAAATGACCATCATCTTTGCATCAATAAGTCTAAGAGCCGTACTTTCTCAACCCTTTGAAATGACAGGTTTATCAATCAATATTTTGCTCACTAATACATACCCTTTATTCACTACTTTTTTAAACAACTATTGCAGGTGTCAATAGTCCTTGCAAAGATTTATTAGTTTATCTTTCATAAGCTGTTTCTAGTATGATTAGTTTTTGTGTGGATAAGGATTAAATAGCAAACACATTTGTCCCAATATCTTTACAGAGCAAATCATCTCTCTCAAAGTATAGGGCAGCTTACATTATTTATATGTTAATGGTCAGTGTCATACTGCCAACACATCCTTAAATTACCACTCTAAAAGAAAAAAAAAGAAGTCTTAAATAATTCAGGTATCATTGAAGAGAAGTTGGAAAACTTCTTGGGCAAATATCAGTGATGGGATGTGTAGAAGACATAGCGTGCAATGACATGAATGGAGTTATTATTTTGGGAACACTTCTGCTTGCATTGCAAAGTTTAATAGACCACTGACTGTGAAATGAGATGTAATGAGATGTCTTCCACCTACATTTTTCTTCCTTCCACTTTTTTGTATTTCCGAAACTTCCTCTAATGAATAAAGTTTCTTAATTATTGCTTGACTTTACTAGCCTCTCAAGCACAATTAAACAACATTTATAGCAATTCAAAGATAGATATGTGTTCAAATGATATGCAAAAACAACAGACAAGTTTGATAAGAACAAATTGTTTCAGAACCATGTACTTAACAAGCAATGTATTCTTACTTGTAGTACAACAAGGTATAATCCAAAAGACAGTATTTAAGTGTGAAAAAAATAATTCCATCCTTATTAGCTGCAAGTTTACATTTTATTTGGGGGGAGGGGTTGGGAAGAAGAGGAGAGGGGAACTAAGAAAAGAAAGCAAGTAAATGTTTTATTTTAACTCTCAGTATTTGCTGAGCCTGACCTCAAGATTAGACACTCTCCTGTTCTATGACTTGCCACTTGTAACTGTTCATGTGTTACCTTGCCTTCTCCACACCCTTAATTGCAGGGTCTTTGACTGCACCAGTGCAAGAAAAGGCATAGTTCAGGACACACCAAGTAACAATTTTACTTTCCAGTTTCAGTATGAAAGAATGGATTGCAATGGAAGGGACCTTAATGATCATCTGGTTCCAATCCCCCTGCCATGGGCATGGACACCTTCCATAAGATCAGGTTGCTCAAAGCCCTATTCAACATGACCTTGAACGCTTCCAAGGATAGGGCATTTACAACTTCTCTGTGCAACCTGTTGCAGTGCCTCACCACCCTCATAGTAAAGAATTTCTTCCTAATATCTAGTCTAAACCTACCCTATTTCAGTTTAAAGCCATCCCCCCTTGTCCTGTCACTACATGCCCTTGTAAATTATCCCTCTGTGACTCTTGTAGGCCCCCTGTAAGTACTGGGAGGCTGCTATAAGATCTCCTCAAAGCCGTCTTGTCTACAGGCTGAATAGCACCAATTATTTCAGCCTGTCCTCATACAGAATGTGCTCCAGTCCTTTGTGGAACATCTTTGTGGACATCTTCTACAGTCAGCTGAGCGGCACCATCTCTTTCATATGCTTTCTTATGTTCTGCTTCCCTGAATGATTCAATCATCAGTTCCAAGATCAAAGCATTTGGAGACCAACTTAGCTATTGGCTCAGGCCAATACCAGTGAGGCCTGATGTTTAGATACTCCACTATACATTGATATTCACAAGCCCAAGTAAAGTACCTGATCTTCTCACTGCATAGAAAAGTTTAGGTACTATTAACAAGAGTCACAAAACATAATGATGAATGAGTTACCCTTTAAGTGACCATAGCCCGTAAAAAAAGCAAACAAAAAACCAACCAAAAAAAACCAAAACCAAAACACACACATTTGCAGGATAATTTTCCTCTCCAGGTACATCTCTTGTCAAGAGTGACATCCAGGAATTCTGTTCTGTGCCCACATCAAGTAAATAACAGTATTTTTGCAAAAAGGCGGAGGAACCATGATATATCTCATCCTGCTGATATTGTTATTCTGTATATACACATGTACAGATTTTTTTCTGATGTAGGTGGGATACCAAGATTCAAACTTTTCTTCCACTCTTCTGGATTTAAACCAAAAATTACTTTTTCAGGAGATTGCTCTAAAACTTGGATTAAAGGAGACCCTGGACTCAAACACTTCTTGGTTCTGCTGTTGGAGGTGTTGCCTAAGCAAACTCAGCACAGTTATTCAACAGCCCTGCACAGCAGGCCAGAGAGGTAAACATGTCTCCCATTTTGAGTCAGTCCAGCTTTTTAGCTTTCTAGGCTGTAAATCCACAGATTAGCACAAAACAACCCTCTAAGTGTAAAGCAGAATAGCCTGCTCTCATAGTCCCTGAAAGTTTCCTCAAGACACTAATAGAAAGGCCAGCTGGTGATCTGAAATGTCATGAGTTCAATGAACTGTATACTTCAGGAATTTACTTCACTAAAATGAATGGTTTTCTGCTCCTAATGCTGACCATTTCAGAAAGAAAAATGTTAGTAGTCCTGTCTCACCGGTTTTGTAACAAAACTGCTTGGTTTATCGACCCTTAACCTTTCAATGAGCTTCAAAAATACATTTCCCATGTTTTCTCTCCAATAATAAATCTGACAGTAATAAATGGGGCTTGTTTGCTTTTCAGAATCTTTTAAATCATAATCCTCTTAAAAAAAAAATTAAAAAAATTGGAAATAAGGAAATAAGATTCACAGAATGAAGTGAGTCTCATTTTAAAATTAAGTAACCATAGTCAGAATTCCCTTTCTTAATGTAGTAGAAGTCTATATGCTACAATGGAGGACTAAAATATTCATAGATACACAATTTCTCGAGAAGACCTAATAACTTCTTTGTTTGGAACAGCTCTTTGAAAATCATGCAGCATAAAAGAGAATAATAATGAACCTTTTACTCCATATTTATTTCTAACCTTCAGGTACAGAGGCTTGGTGCTGTATTCAGTTGTCAGCAAGGTTCATAAAGCTGTGCTAATGCATAGTCTCATGGTGTTAAGAATATGACCCTCAGCTTTTCCACTACACATTTTTCTGAATAACCCTTAAACTCCCTTCCCATATCTGGCTCCCAGCCTTTACACTGAATTTCTTATTTGAGTTTGGGGCCATCTTCCTGTTAATTCCAGATACTTCAAGAAACAAAATCTTCAGCTATTGTGGGGGGAAGACAAACCCGTGTTTTCCCCTCAGAGTTATCATGCAATTGCACCTGTCTGCCCACAAAAAATACCTCAAGCCTGACAGTAGTACCTCTCCCCATTAGATTGTTTAAGGTGAAGCTGAATGTCTGAAAACGAAAAGTTTTAAGCATTTATGAAGGTATAAACTCATGTAAGACCTGGCATCTCGGCAGCCTGACAATTGTTTTCAGCCACTCACATCCCGTGTTGCACTCCAGTCAAAGAAAAACAAACTAAAAGCTTCAAGAAGCCTTTCCTCCTCCTCCTCTGCCACATTCTTTCTTTTCCTCCTGTGAGAAAAGGCAGACTTCACATCTGTCAGGATTTAATATGTGAACATAGATGTTCACAAATCAGGTTTCACTTGTAGCATCTGTGAGTTTCAGCATCCTTACCATACATTGGTAGTGTCAGCCAGCATAACCCCCAAGACCTTTACCCTCCTCTCTTTGTCCTCTCTACTCCCATGCTATTGAACTGACCATTTTCCTCTACAAAAGCATTAAGGTAAGAGATTTACACACGCAATTGGGGAGATTTTTGCCACCTCATATTCTGTTCAGAACTTAGTCCTAAATAAACCCTGTATCAGCTTTAGGACTAGTAACAATTAAATCCTCACTATTCATTTTCTAAAACTTCCAATCCATTTTATCAGTCTAAAACTGTACTGTCTTTGCAAAGATCCATAAAGAACCTCCTAAATGATGCACCATAGCAAGTAAACAAAATCCACATGTTCCCTCTGTGTGGTAAAGACTTTTCAGCATAGCTATAAGACAGATCAAGTAGAAGTTTTCATAAAATTAATCAGGATTTAATATGATGGAAAACCATATTGATAAATATGTACTCTAAAATAGTATAACAAAGAGTAAAATTCATAACCCTAATTTTAAACCAAAAAGCTAATCAGCTCACTTTAAACCTACAAAAACATTTCAAAGAAATGTTAAGGCTGCATTCCAATTTGATACAGTTTTCCTTATGCTCTGTATGACTTTCCAGTAATACTGCATACAATTAAGGTTGTAACAACCATTCATAAATTATGAAGTATTTAATATCAAAAGTATAGGCACTAGAAGTCTCATATCCTTTCTGTTCCTTGGTCACAATGATGCTTTCATTGCATCACCATTTCCTAGTTTTATTTTTAATACGAAACATGTCACCTTCTGTAGCATAGATATTGGAACAAAGCGAAAGAACTGTTCTGCTATTTATGGACCTAATCTTTACAGGAACAATTTGAAGTGTGTGACATTTAACTTTTTGTGCAAGAACTACCCCTATGACTATGAATAGCACATTCTCTGACAAGGATCAAAATTTCAGATGAGCTACTAATATCAATAAGATCACAGAAAAACATTGATTTGCAATCTGAGAAAGTAGGGTATAAAAGGCATATTGTTTCCAGAATGCTTCCCAGGGTATGGCCAAAGAGGAAAGTCATAGTACCAACACTCCAGATATAGGGTGAATGCTACAGTATAATAGCTAATGAGTCAAACATAAATCTGTGAGAAATTGCTACATAGTTAAGGATTTTGTCTGAGAAGCTAACTGGCCTTTTAATACATTTTTTTGAAAACTGATTTAAGCAAGAAAAATCAAAACAGTTTGCACATCTTCTGAAAGAAATAAAAAGCTATAAATACCTTCTTTTGCTTTGTGATTATTGCCTCTCTACAGTTTAAAAAGCAAAATGAAGTATTTCTAATCAACTCTCTTGTTTCATATACATCAACAGATGCAAAAGATCATTAGGCACCCCAAAATCATGAGGACGCTAGATCACATTAGAAAGTTCATGCATGTGATGTATTGCTATTTCCTTGATGTTATTTGCAACAGCATGACTAAACCAAGAGTTACTTAAGTTTGCACATCAGTGTTTCCATTTTCCATCCATGAATGCAACCAGCATGTATGGTAAATTACACATTAATTGTTTAGGGTACATGCCAAGAAGAGGCCACAAAATATTTAAATTACCCTTTGCTCTAATTTGTACTTACACTGTCTAACAGTGTTTTCCTGCATTGCATTGATTATAACATCTTTAATATAGTCAGTCAGTTACAGCAACTCATCTAGTAACATCAAGCACATGCAGGAGAATTAATGTCTTAATATTTCATGAAAACATGGTTAATTAGTAATTTCTTTTTTTGGTTTCATCTTTGTGTGCAGGCTGTGAGCGATGCTTCCTGGGAACTGTGCTCACTGCCACACAGCACCAGCAGAGCAACAGTGGATATTGCAATGGTTTTAATGTGTATATAAGGCGGCTAGACCAAGTTCTGAAGTGACTATCCTCTAATTACATGGAGCAATACACATGAACTACACCATTTAAGCACCATAAGGGGTATGACTACATAAAGCTGCCACTCTTACACAAAACTGACTACATCCTTATTCATTAAACTGCTCCCTGACACTTGCCTGTCACAGGATAAGCCAAGAGCCCCAAACTGTGGTTATAGAATTCACCTGCCACCCCAACTCTAGCAAAAATTACTGACAGTGCATGTCAGTGATGCTGGGCAGAAATGAAAACCTTTTCCTAGCTGTGTGAACACAGCTCAATCACTTCACAAAATGTTGTGTGCAAAGTTGTTTCAGCAGGGCAGCTGAGAGCTGCAGTGAGGTCCATAAACCAGGAATACCCAAGAGTGCTCTAAGACTCGCTGTTAGTGTGCATTATCACAGTCCTTTACAGACTGCTGAATTCACTTAAGAATATGCTGCCTCTCTAAAACAGCTGACTTAGTAGTCCTCTGGTTTTCTTTGTAATATGTTTTGCTTATTCAGGCACTGTGTAAACATGAGATCTCCGTTAAAGCCATCATAACATTTTTAGCCTGATCCCCTTAAGGAGCTCTGCATTCATGTAAAGGACTGTTAAGTGGTAGTGGTTTACCAGGAAAAATAATAATAATAATTAATAATAAATTAAAAAAAGATTGGTTTAATGATGCTACAATCCAGCACTAAGAAATGCTGGTGAAGTTTTCCCCCAAAGTTAAATACTTTAAAACGCCCAAGCTACAACAAAGAGCATTTCTGTGTTTATGCATGTGGGTGTATTTGTACACAACTGTGGTAGTAGTAGGAAATACTCTAAAGCACTGAAATATACATATCCAGCATGAATAAATTAATGTTATAGAGTTTTTGTGTACATGCCAGGAATGGTACAAGCAGGAAGATGACAGTAACATGTTTTATTTGATTAGTATTGGCATAAAAACATCACATTACCATTTGTTCCCTTTATGAAACTCAAGACTTAAATGGAAATCTTCTGTCTAACATAATATATTTACATCCAAGGAAAGTAAATGTGCAAGTTAGTACTAAAATAACAGTTAAAATAACAATTATAGGAAAATACCTTTTACATTGTAATGTCATTTGTGGTAAGAATATTTGTAGTGAAAGTATTCCAAAAAAACAAAAACATGCTGTCTGATGAAAAGTATGATCTTAATTTCATCTGTTCATGTAAGATGGTTAAAGAGCTATACTTGAAAGAGGAATATATTAAAAAAAAAATTCCATTCTATGTATATCATTATGAAATTCAGATACGCATTAGATGATTTTAAACACAACCAATATTTCATACACAATTTTTATTTAATACAATACAGAATACTAAATGCAACATAGAATAAATTCATTCAAGTATGTTTACAAGAATCAATTGCTATTTCCTGTTTAATTTATACTACACAGTTTGGGGTTTGTCATTCATATTTGACAGGGGAAATGGTTTCCGTGTGCCCTAAAGCATATATCCTTCAGGGATTATAATGTATACTAATAAAAATGAAAATTTTAGGAGGAAATATGAACAAGTTCCAACAACCAAAATAAATACCAGTTTGGATCAGTATACACTCTTTTTCTTCCTTCCCTCTCCCGTTTTAGAACACTGATAAGCAGACTTATGAAACAGGCTTTTCCTGTGAAAAACTACCTTAATAACACATTAATATTCAGAGCTCTGACATTTGGTATTCAGTAGTTTATATACCTGCTTCCTTTTCAAAAGCAATACAGAGGCCCTTGCTATCCTGTATAACACCTTGAAACCACAATAACCTCCCTTCACTCACATGCCATCACTTCACATGTCCACTGAAGTCGGTTTACTGACACTCCTCTCCTATGCAGTAGATAACCTGTCGATCTGGCTACTCACCTTTCCAAAGGCTGCAAACACCCACCCACCAGACTGAGAAAAAGCTGGCATCCAATACATTCATCATTCTTCAGATAATTCTGTTTGTCATGCAAATAGTATTTTTTTCAAGCAAGTTGGGCCTTATCAAGAGAGCTCAAGAAGTTCGGTAGAAAATTCCTCCTCTTCTTTCACATATGAAACGATAAATAATAATTCTTAATACTTTAAAAAAGGGTAGCCTGTACACTAAAAAACAGTGGGATTTTAGCCACATGTTTTGTACCTCTATATTGTTGGTAATGAGACTTAACTTGGACAAAGAGGCTTGTTTTTTTAAGCCAATTAGTATCTGACAGATAACACAGTAGGAATTCAATTGGTGGCTTTAAATTGTGGCAAAGAAGGTACTTTTGACATCAACATCCCTGATAGAGGCCTCAAAATGAAGTTAATTTTTAAGCACTGTTGAATCAGATGCTGATACATAACACAGAGCATGTCAGACATTGTTTTTATTATTTTAATTAAGCTACTGGCCTGACAAAAAGCCTAGTTAGTAAATGAGGTTTGTGGTTTAGAAATTCTCATGTAAAAAAGAGGACTTCTGGTTACAGTGTATTTTAAATTACTTTCTGTTTTGCTTGCTAATACATACAGAACCTAGTACCAACAAATTCTACAGAACAGAAAATTAATTTTCCCCAGAAAAGCTGACAAGTGACAGGAAACACTTGAAGTATTGACCTATATTATTCAGTCAAATAAGACACCTTAAAAGTAATGACATATCAGATACTAATATACACAGTATTATTCTAAAATAGTGCCCTCGGCTAAGGTGGGAAGAGGGGAGTGGGGGGGCAGGCAGAGAGGGGAGGGAACAGATGGGTGAGAACACCAAACCCCCAAAAATTTGCATTTCAAGAGAGTAATTAATTTAGAAGATACTATAAATAGTCCAAAATTCATTACACACAGGCCTTACATACTAAGAAAAAACACCATGCAAACTATCCAAAATATCAGGCTCAGATACACTCTGATTTATATATTATAGCTCAATGGTAGTTAATGGAATTATCGTTTCTGGGATCAGAGACGGTATTTGTATTAGAAATTCAATACTTTCTATTTTCTAATTATAAAAATGGCCAGATCAAGTCCCTTTAGGTTGATGCCTCTTAGAAC
The DNA here is from genome assembly GCA_013396755.1 of Sclerurus mexicanus. Taxonomy (NCBI): domain Eukaryota; kingdom Metazoa; phylum Chordata; class Aves; order Passeriformes; family Furnariidae; genus Sclerurus; species Sclerurus mexicanus. The sequence continues at coordinate 348,337 of VWZF01005688.1, read as the reverse complement.
CTAAATTTTCTCATTGAACAGTATTCAGGCGGCCTGAATGATAATGTTTTGTTAAACTCTCGGTTGTTTTTACCCTTACATGTTAGAGCAAAACCAAAACAAGATAAAGGTTTCCAAGGAGTTATAGGCTTAACAAACATCTGCTAGCTCACTAGCCTATTTTCCACTTTCTCCAGCATCTCCTTTCCTTTTAAGGGTAACCAATAAACTATCTTCAGCTAGAATACTTTCTGAAACAGTAATCTTAAAACATTGAACATTTATGATAAATCTACTTGCATGTCACAATATCATATCTGAAAATGCAAGAGGTCTCAGCTTGTTTTCTCAACATGGAGAAACAACTACTACCCACTTGTATTCCTAACCACATTTTGAAGAGATATGCAACCTATCCAGAGCTCAGATCTACTATTATGTTGAAGCATCACACAGTGCCATTTTATACCAGGAGCTGAGGTCATGTGTTTACACTTAATTAGAAGCCCCATCCCCCATCAGGGAAGGGTATTGGCTTGAGAGACAGTTACACAGGGAGTGAGTGAAGTCTGGAAACAAACATTTTGTTAGTTTGAGTGCATAAGGCTTTTTAGAGCAGGTGGGGTTTTTTTTAATAACATAAAGGAGTGTATTAAATGGGAAAGTCATTGTCGCAGCTTTAGATTTATAGCCATCTCAGTTTATTATGCTGTGAGACCACTGCAGAAATGGCCAATGTTTATTTGAATTGAGCAGCACTTCTCAGTGAGATATACATCACAGAAATGTCATCCTTACTTCATTCTGCTGGTCTCTCAAGGGAGAAGTCATTCTTAGAGTTCAGAATTATTTCCGTAGCAGCTTATGCTCAAGGCATAGTCATAAGACTTGATGAGTACATTTAAAACAAAACTATGGATGTTGTAATTACTAAATCATTGCAGATATAATCCCCTATAATATGTGGCTTTCAATACTCTCTGTCACATCCTGATGTAGAAGCTAGTAGTGTTTTGTTATGACCTTTACAAAACCCTGGACTTGGGAAGAATCAGACATTTCTTTTTCCAGAAGCTAAGGAATATATAGAGACTGAGTAAAATAGGTCAAACTCTCACACTAAATTTCCTCACTACTCATTTAGTCAAAATGCCCTTGTGGGACACTTAGCAAATTTGGAACTGAATATCCTTGAAAGTCAACTGGATGCTTTTACCATAGTATTATTTCTCTGCTATAGCAGGTTACAGATACAAGAAACAACACCAGAATTATAATTCAGCACAAAACAGAGCAACAGAGGAAGTATGTGAAATAAAAATCGAAGTCACCATCCAGTACACTTTACTAGAAAAAAAAAAATCATATAGTTTCTAAATATTTATGGAGAACACAAACTCTCTGGGACAGGACAAGCAAGAAAGGTGAAAGCTTAGACAGGAATATGCTTTGCATCTTATAGACACAGAATACTTAAACAAGCTACAAAATGAACTTCTGCAAATTACCTATGCTTTCAATTGCTAAACAAAATAAAAGCACCTAAGAATATATGCTGGTGAAGTTATGCATGCAGGCTACAGATAAAATATTTTGCTGCAACTATTGCAGTGCTAACTGCTGGCTATGCAATCTGCTGATCATCTAAGAAAATAGTGCCAAGAACAATGACAGAGTATGTATGCAGCTTGATGTGTAGCTAGACTATTGAAACAAATAATTCCCCTTTCCTTTAAAGGAAGGACAGTTCTGAAAAGCTCTGCTGCCTGGATGGATGATGCTCACTTTTGAAAACAATGGGCAAACGAACTACACATTCAGTTTATCCCAGGCCTGACTAAAGAAAATCTCTGTATCACCTGGGCTATCCTCAACCCTAGGCACTAGAAAGCTCAAGAATGTGATAACAGAATCCAAGAGAAGTAGTTCTTGCATGACAAACAGGGAAGAAGTCCACAGTTGGTGATGTTTCCATTGCCATTTTCAGTATTTGAGTATTTTGAGGTCAAAGGTCTGCCTCCAACAATTTTGAAATGGCAAGTTTCATTTCCATTAAATTCTTTGAAAAAAATGGATTATTAATAGTTCCACTAAATTACATTACCCAAAAGTGCAGTGAATGCAGACATCAAAACACTGAAAGAAAATTATATAAGAAAGACTTTTACTAGTAATTTTGAACATTTGGAATTTGTTTCCTTAAAGACATAATTTCATTTTACAGACTTGCATACAGTAGTAAACATCTATATACTGCCCTTAAGCCAATTCCTTCCTTGCCAATTCTGTTAAACTCTTCAAGGAAATATGCAATATAAGCAAGATATACTAAGTTTCATGTTGCCAGGCAAAGCCCTTGCTCACAGGTATAGATGTAGTTTGAAATGAAGAAACAGGATTGTCTCAGCACTACTCCTTATCTCATGCAGCCAGAGCTATAGTTAAGAAGATTTTGGAAGTATTTTTTCCTAAAAAAAAAAAAAGAGTCTGAAATTAACTTTGTGGATTACCATACGTTTGATTTATTTTTTTTTCTTTTTATTGAGGTGTTCTGAGAAATCCAACAGCACAGTACTACTCAGGTTTGCATATAAGCCACACAAGGCATTTTATTTAATAGTTCTTTACTTGAGGGCACAAAACCGAGGCTGGGTAATGCTTGAGCACCAGCTTCTGTTGCAGTCAGTAACTGCAGGTGTCAGTGTGGCACTAACAGCAGCAGCTACTGGTTTCCTTATAAGAAGCCACAAATGAGGCAAAGAAGAGCAGGCCAAAGACAAAAGCTGACCAAAGCTTTAATTCTACCCTTACATGCCTCTAGTAATAGCAGAAGTTCTCAAAAAGACGTAAAAGTACCAGGAGCATTTGTATTCTGCCTAGCAAGTGCAGCCTGCTAGTCAAGGTAGGTTGCTCTTCCCCTCTATTCAGCACTTGCAAGGATACAGAGGAGTTGGGGACAGATCCTACTTGTTAAGAATGGCGGCAGGACAAAGGGAAATGGTCGCTGGTTGAAACACGGTACGTTTTCCAGAGAGGTTATGGAATCTGATGAGACGTGTTGGACAAGATGACCTCCAGAAGCTCCTTCCAACCTAAACTATGATTCTGCTCAATATACTCGCAAAAAGCATGAAGTCACATCAATGGGACTGGTGAAGCAAATCCTTGGCTAGTAAAGGGAAATCCAAGAGGAAGCAAATATGGTTGATTTGGAACATATAGACATATTATCAAAGATTATCCTGGGTGAATACGGTGAAAATAAAGTAGCTAATGACAGTGGAAATATATAGTTCAAAACAATCTGCTGTCAGAGCCTGCTTTTGCACTTCTGTACTATTGCTGAAATAAGTTGTTTTTTTTTCTAACCAGCCGATGACCAAGGGATGCTGCAAGTTTGCCCTGTTACTGCTAAAAATTTATTTTATATTCATTAGCATCTCTCCTTTAAATTTACGATTTTCCATACCATGACATAAAGTAGTGAAGACCCACTTATTTATTGCCTGCCAGTAACAGAAGCTGAATACCTGGAGAACACTATCCTGGACTAGTCCTTAGTTCAGGAGTGAAATTTTGCTTCCTCAACTGCCAAGTATGAGCCCAACTACACAAAATATATGCAAGTTTAATATATGCAAGTTGCAGGTTAGCTCTTTTGTACAAAGAGAAATCATTACTAGGAAGCTGTGTTACAAACTTTGGGAAGAAAAATTAAATAAAATAGTCCCTTCATAACTGCAATGCCTGTTGTCTATACACAACAACAATATTCAGTCTTATAAGTCCTTAAGTTATGCAACTTGAATCTTCTCATTCTGTGGACACATCCAATTGTGATTATAACTATGCAGCAGAACTGCAAATGTACTTCCTTTACAATTTACTCTAGGTTTTAACAGTGTTATCAGAAAATTTAAGTCTATCTGGACTTCAGTTAGACCATATCTACTTCTGCAAACATTTTCACTAAGATTATGCAATCAATCCAATTATAATTACATTGAAGAATAATAACACACAGCAACTTCAATGCCAAAAGCATTTTGAAAGCATCCATAACAAATTTCTAGACACAATCCAACCGATTTCCTGTCTTTGAAATAGGATTTTCTTGTTTTCTGAAGGTGAAAAACCTATTTTCATTTCCAAGGTTCAAAACTGAGTTAGACGGCATTTTAACATAATTTGTTTTCTTATTATAATTAAAACAATAACTATCTTTCAATAAATGCATTAATAATGCCAAATGTGAAATTTATTAACATATTAATCTCCAGTTATTTTCTTCCAGCTACAATTTTTCTCCTTCTGAGGCATCTCTGAGGAGAACATATTCAATTTCATTTCAAAATGCCCTGAGGGCAGGCATAAGTACTGGGGATCCTATTGACAAAAGCAGAACCTTTCTGTACAGCTGGTTATTTCGAGATTATGTTTGTTAAATGACTCCAGTCCTATCACATTAATTACTTGTTAATGATAGTCTTCTTTTGGCCTCCACCCCACTCCCATCTTTCTGAAATCAAGTCATCATCAACCAACCATTTGCCTACATAAAGAGTTATCCATACAGAAGATCAGGAAAAAAAGAATAAATTCAATGACAATGACTTTGTGCTGGTTTTGGCTGCAGCAGAGTTAATTTTTTTAATAGTAGTTGCTTTGGGGCTGTGTTTTGGATCTGTGCTGGAAAACAGTGTTGATAACACCATGATCTTTTTGTTAATGCCGAGCAGTGCTTACACAGAGGCAAGGCTTCTTCTGCTTCTACAGCCCTTCCAGTGGGGAAGTTGGATATATACAAGAATCTGGGAGGGGACACAGCCAGGACAGCTGATCGCCACTGACCAAAGAGATATTCCATACTATACGGCAGCAGGCTCAGCCCCAAAACTGGGGGAAGAGACGGAGGGAATGTTCACAGGGATGGTATTTGTCCTCACAAGTCACCATTACATATGATGGAGCCTGGCTTTCCTGGGAAACCTGCCTGATCATGAGAAGCGGTGAATGAATTCCTTTGGCTTTGCTTGCATGTCTTTTTTTTGCTTTATGTTTTGTGATTTGCAAGAAGCATTCTGGTTTTTGCAGCACTAGACTTGGCATGGCCTACTAAAATCCTTGAAATAAAAATACATACAACTTTTCCACAAAAAATAAAATAAAATCAACCAAACTTAGGCAAGAACTTCAAAACCCAAAAGACAAGTAGGAAGAACTTTGATTTTAAGAAGTCTTATGTTGCCCAGGCATGATTTATATGTTGGAAACAGACAGCATAACAATATTGTCTACATGGAGAAGTCACTCTTTTATGCAGGACACACAGAAATTTTTGCCAACTATAAGTTCATTCTCATAATCCTTCTAGGAAAACTTTTTCTATTGAATGTGCTGGTTATGCTAATACTGACTTTTTAATGATTTCTGTCTTATTAATAACTAAAAGTTTCACTATTTGTAACTACTATTAACACTAAAATCCTCTTTAAAGCTACCAAGAGGTCATTTCTACTGGCAAATTACTCTGATTCTCAAAGCACTTTATACAAAATTTTGCATCAATTGTTGATCCACTTACACTGAAATGCTTTATGATTTGTTTTGCAGTCTACAAACTCCTGTAATAAATATGAATGGGATCATTAGGATCTTTGGACATCACAACAGAGCAGTTCTGTGATGTATCAGTAAGCTGATCTCAAAAAAGTGTCAAAATAACAACAAAGAAAAATATCTATGCTCCCTTTTATGGAATATTAGTGAAAATAAAAAAAAATATTTCTCCAGAAATTTCAAAAATCTTTGCTGACTTTAAAGTGATCAAAGAATATTAAGAACAAAAGTGAGTGAAACTCCAGAGTGCCTTTGGATATCTGCTTCCTATTTCAGCACTTCTGTGCTGCTCTGAATGATTCAAAATACTCCAAGGAGCTGAGAATGGTAAGAAACTCCTTTTCAATTTTAAATGTTTCTGATAATTTTAAAAATTATGAAATAGAGACAGTACATTTCAATCTTCTTAAACTTGCAGTATGCTGAATTTTTTCATTTCATTAATATAGAAATCCAATTTCCATGATATTGGAAATTTTTATTCTGAGCCATTAACTCTGTTTTGGTAGTCTGCACACTTCCACATTTACCTTGTTATATGCAGATCAAGCACCCTCTCTCTTTTTTCTCTCCCTCCCAGTTACATGCCATACGACTATAGCTTATCACCATCATCATCTTTGTTTTGGTGAGATACAGAGGCTGCAATCACCAACAAGGTTCTTACTGTTAGCCACTCTGCAACCATGGAGAAATACCTTACATAAGCACTAGAACTGGTCAGACTCGGACTAACTGTTTTGGGGTAACATATTACTAAATTTTTACCTTCTTCTGAAAGTCAGGGGAGGTACTGAATCAGAGTAATAGAAAGATTTCACTTTCACTTCAACATTTATGTGACACGTTCCTACATTCCACAAAATTGTATAGTATCTGTATAATGCTCTTGGATCACAGGAGTCTCTTCTACAGGACAAACCTGCAACGTGCTGCTTCTTCTGATGTATCCCACAGGCACCAAAGGACAGACCATAGTGAAATGTGGACGCAATTCTGCAAGAAATATTACCATTAGGAAACAATGGGGCATTCTCTGTGGTACCATGAAGTATCATGGGAGCTCTTTTAGCACAAGCTAATCTCAGAATGACAAAAAATTTCCAATTTCTTAGTCATAGAGCTATTATTTTTTTTACCTGGTTTCACACAAAATCTTATTACTTTCATTTCTAACAGGATAAAAATAGCAAATTTATTGTTTTTCTTGCAGAAAAGTGTATTTCCAAGCTCTTAATCATTTGTTGAAAAATCTTTTGAAGGCAATAAGGCTTATGAGTAAATGTATACCCTGGGATTGTGATTTATTTTAATAAATAAAAGGGGGAGGTCTTCTTTGTATGAGTTTCAATGATACTGAATGCAGGCAGCAACATTCACTTCAAATTATTCTGCTATTTAGAGACTTCAACCCGAGTGCATTCACACACTGAGCCCATTACAATTGCAAGACTTTCTACAGTATTTATAATTTTACCCAGGGCCTTCCTAATTGTGCATATTAAAAATAAATATTTCTCTTAACTTGCAACACACTTTCGAGTACCAGATTAAAACCACATCCAGTTCATGTCTATTTACAACCTATTCCAATTCACCTTTTTAATTTTTAACAGCTGCTATAATAGGTTGTGCATTATATCATGTTCCCAATCTCTTATTTTCAGCTGTAGAGATGGGCGTTGTCATCAGTATTTTACTTTTTTATTCAACTGCATGATTTGACTGAGTTTTTTAGTGTGTACCTTTCACTTCACCTCTGAAAACAAAAGGTATAAAAGGGATTTTAGGAAGGGATTAAAGTATTTAGCCTTTCAGACAGCACTAAAGGTAATTTATCACCTTAACCCACGTGAAACTCAAACACCTATAAATCTCTCACCATGTCCCAAAGCACTAATAGTGACAGGAGGCAAAATTAAAAACCACCCAAACTACAACAGAACATTTGATATCAAACTATATGTGATGTAATGTCAAATATCTCATCTACTATGTTATGCCCATGAGCAACTAACTTAACTAAACCAGTACTAAAATCCTAAGGCTTTTCCACACAGAACCTAGATCACCAGACAGACTAAAAAACCCATTTTCTTCAAAATCCTAGACACACTGCAATACTATTGAGAGGTATGTTGTCTTTTTTGGACAAAATATGACATTTTTACTATCTAGATAGCAGAATTGATAATAAAAATTCATGTTGTGGTTTACTGGTTTGGCTGTGCTTATCTTACATGCCTGTTATATTCTCAAAGTTTTCTATTCTGTTTGAAATTCCTTTTAGGATTTATTGTGCAATTATCATTGCAGGAACTATACTGCATCACAGAGGTTTTTTTAACATAAAAAATCACATTTTATCATTCTACACTCTGTAAAGACATTAGATTTATTCTTGGCTGTTTCAATATACTACCTGTGCTTAGTGGGATGTACCTAAATGCAAATATTAATAATTTCTCAAAAACACTCAGATAAAAACAAGTCAGAAAAGGAAAGTATATGGGGACACCATTCACATGCAGCCCTCAGACAAAGTCTATGAACTGAAGAGGAGTTTGGGGCAGTAAAGCTGTGAGACCTTTGGGCAGTCTGCTGAGAAAACTGCTGAGATGACTGAAAGGAAGTGAAACAAAAGCCACGTGAGTTAAGAAATCTAAAAATACAGAAAAAAAATAATGTAAATGTGGATATGAGGATAGTTAGCAGCGTGAGGACTAAGGGAAAAATACTGACATTAAAGGGTTTAAAAATCTAAAAAAAAAGGAGAAGCAGAAAATGGCAACTCAGCAAGATCAAGGATCAGCTCAATCTAAGGAGCAAAGATTGTCGACCTCTCCTCACCTGAGCAGCAAGTGCTTGTCAGATATCTCATCAGATTGGTGAGTATACAATGCTCAGTGTGGTAATATTAATCCTTACCTATCAGCTCAGTAGTCCTGCTATCTATGGTGTGCTTACAATAAATAAATGCTCTGCACTCTTCAGCTGTGTAAATTCTGTTCTTCATTTTCACATTAAAAAGAGCAAAAGTAATAAGAGTTGCCAAACTGAAACAGAGAAAAGGGGTTACAAATTTAATTCTCTTTAAAATAAAAGGAAAAAAAAAAAAAGGAGCTCCTTAGAATTAGGAAAAAAAAAAGAAAAGAAAAAAAGAAGTGAGTTATGGTTGTAGTACCATAAGTCTGTTATGTCCTGAAGGCATTTTCATACACCACATACTGCCAGGAGGCTTTATATCCACACTGAAGTGATTATTATAAAATATGCAATCTCTTGGAGTCGTTGTGCTCATTCCATATAAAATCCATGCATAGAAACTTTCACCTGCAAAAATTATGTGAAAATAAGTTTGACATATAAATGGGTAAGAAGAAATAGGGTTTTTGTATTAGGAAAAAATCACACCATTGCAATCAAACTCAAAGGGTGGCCTGCATGGTGAGTGGAAGTTTTCTAATCAGCTTTGGTGGTAATGTCTATATTGCCTTTGACATGGCTAAATTCAAGCTTAAATTTATTAAGACAAGTGCTCTGCATCAGCAATATCCACTCTGTGAGCTGCCTTTGCACCCAGGCTCAAGACATTACAACACACTGTAGAGGACAGGCCCTTTAGTGTGCCACCTTCAGCAGTGCATCGTGAACTGCACTCCTTGACTAACTCCTGTGCCCTGCTAAGAGTCTCCAAACACATCCTCTTAGAGGGGGCTCCATCTCATCATTGGAATATCTGTGCTAAATTTGTATTCACGAGCTTTGTACCTGCTACTGGTCTGATAGTAAGTAATCAGAAGCCCTTCATTAGAGAAGACCTCAAGTCCATTTCTTTCTCTCTGTGGAAGCCAAGTGCAACAAAAGTCTCTCTAACCTCCAGGCATAGGAAGGCACTGGGGGCACTCTAGTGAAGGGGATGTCTGTCCTTTCATACACCTTACAGAAGACAAAAGTAAGAATTATCTTCCTGCATTTCTGTGAAAGCTGCAACACTAGTACACGTTTTAAATCCTGTTTTAGCTCACAAGAGGACATCCTCCACTCTCTAGTGTAAGACCCCAGACTCTAAGCTATGAGCTTATTGAAGGGGTTTTACTTTAAAAATATACAAGGCTCCAAAAATTCACTCACCAAATTTTTTAAAAGGGCTTTCAGTTTTTTTAATACCTTAAGAAAGAGTGCAAAAGAGAAGGGGCTCCAGGAGGTGTGACGTGAGGCAGTGTTTCCATGTGCCAGTGACTGACAGCTACTCCAGGGCTGCCCCAGGAGGAATCAAGGGACTAGATTGAGGCAAGGATCACCTCATCTTCATGAAATTCAACCTGCCCCTTCCCCACACACACTCAGTTTGGTCGTAGCCAATAATTAATATAATAATCCAGTGCTTCACACCTAGATTCTGCCTATTTCACTCAGACTAGTATGGAAAAACGCATCACCACATCCCAAAAACAGGCAGAATCATCAGCACATCTTCCATCCCTGTACATTTGTCTCAAAGATGATACTGATCACTCTCCAGCTGGCTGTCAAATCTACTCTCCCCTGCCCGCTGAGGGTATCTATTCAAACCTATCACGGTAGTCATGCTAACATCTTCAAGCTCACTATCCTCCTTGCTTTTGGCCTCACCAGTTGAGAGTTTTCACCACAGGTACTGGCCTCCAAACTTCACAACTTTTCCAGCAGGGCCTGAGATTCTGCATGGGGTGCAGTGATGTGCATGCTTAGCTGGCTAATTCCACTGGTGTGAATTTCACACTATCACCTGAAGAGCAGAATCTTGACAGATAAATATCACATTTTGCTCTAAGGTCACAAATCGTCCAGGGATTCCTACACTGTCAAAAGTGAGGTATCTAGTCCTTTCCTATTTTTCAGCTGATGGATGAGGAAGTATGGTCTGAAATACCTGGGTGGTTCAGCTTCAACATATTTCGTGGTCTGAAGGGATGGAATGGAAGTCTGACATGGTCTTCTCCCACCCACAGCAGTTTGAAGCTCTGTGAACCGATTTATTCCAGTTATAACTCACAGGAGGTACTAAATAACCTGGTACTAAACAATTTTGCTGTCTTTTTGGTGCTTAGGCATCTATCTAATCTATGCCACTTGAATAAGGCTACACTGGGCACGCAACTTTTCCAAAAGATAATGTTGTGAAATGAATTTGCTGAATATGAAGAACAATAAGTCTCATACAAGCTTCTTCATAACCTCCCTAAATGTTATATAACAGATGGATTCAGAAACCACGTATTCTTCCTCTCCTGATACACAACTGTACACACCCCTTTACTCAGAGAGCTAAAAGCAAATGTTTCACCTAATCAAGACAACTGTTTGCATACCTAAGTAATGCACATTGTGAGCAATGGATTGAAAACTGGCCACTCAGAAATACCCAGTATTTACCAACTACCTGCATTTCAACACTGGTAGAGCTGGCACTTCCAAGCAGTTTTCATATGCTAAAATATCTGGATTAATACATTGAGAGAACACTTGGGTTTAAAATTCACATCGGCCCAATCTCACCACTGTTGTAAATGTTTATGGTCCTGGCACATCATACACATGCAAACAAATTCAGAATTAAACACTGCAAAATGATTTCTGTGGAGTTGCTTAAATTGCTGCAGATTTTCTGAAGCAAGTCCAATATACACAAAAAGTACTGGGGGAACATGGACTTGACTTACAGGTAAAACCTATCTCAATATGTATAGGGGAAAAAATTAGTTCTCTAAAGAACAAATGCCATTAATAATTAACGTACCTTAACTTATACTATCATCTTTGGCAGCCTTAATTATGAGCCATAATATATAAGAATCAGTTGGCACTAATATATCTGTAAGAGCAAGCACGTGTTTCAGAATTAAGTGTTTCAGAATTAATATCTTTTTAAAAATTTTGCCTTTTATCAATAATAAAACTGTTTCCAACTTGAAAACATTTTGATATGTTGTGTAGGTCTTAGTTTACAAAGATGTGAAGTGCGTTATACATCCACAATGTATGTCTGATGTATGTGAATTAATGAAATACAATCAGAATTAGGACCAAACAGGAGAAACTATATAACAAAGTACAATTACTTTTGTACCTTTAACACCTTTAGAAAGGAAAAAAAAAAATGCAGTCACTTTACTTTTAAATATGAAGGAATCACTAGCATAATTTTCTCCTGCTTGCAATAAACTATCAGGTGGTTACAAAACAATCAAAATAGTACTGGTAGTCAAAAAAGGTACGTTTCCCAAGGATACCCTAACTATCAGAGCACTCTCTGTCATTAGATATCGCAAAAAGATTAAATTAAGAATACTAATCACTTTGGGGGGGTTGAACTCTCTGAATTTAAGATTCTAACTTGAAACAAACAAATAAACATAACTTCCCAAGTTGTGTCTGTTCTGTACTATTTCATAAAGGTGTTTTCAAAACTTTTGCATTATTAATTTATTTTTTCTGTAGATGACAGTGCTGCTGTTCTGGAAAGCAATTCCTAGCAGGTACCTAAGTGTTTTCCTGAGTAGAGATGAACTGATACAGATGTTCAGGTTTTATAAATAAAAGAAAGGAAGACAGACAACCTTTAAGTTCATCTGGGGGGATAGAATCATAACTGTCAGTAACCTGAATGCTCAAAACCAGGGGAAAAACTCATAGTATGTCCCTGAATTTTCAAACTAGTAAAACAGAAGTTGCTCTTTCACATAGACAGAATTGGAAAATATTTTTCTTTCTCAAATACATTAATATTCTAGATATTCTGACCAACTGTGATTTACTCTTTAGATATCAAGTGCTACAACCAAGTAACTGAGGAGGAAGCAGATAAATATTATATATTATGTGCCTTCTGAAAACTGATCTCTGTTCATTAGCACTATATGTGACAGCTGTCCTGTTTCAAGAAGTAGGCAGGGAAAAACAGATGCCTCCAATGACTGAACTGCCTTGAAAAGTGGACAGCTACTTTTTGCTCACACTGCTCAATTGTCCAGCATGGGGAAGCTGGGCGACACTGTTCCTCACAGAGGTAGAAACTTTCCTCTCCATATCTTTCCTCTGGGAGGGAAACAGCAGCAGGGGAGTCTTGTCCCACCTCTCCTATGGAAGGAACAACCAAAAATCTGGCTCTGTCCTTTACCTCAGGGACAGACATTCAGTATTTCCTGTGGTAGCCTTGCCTAGAGTCATCCTCAAGAAGGCAGATTTTTTCCAGTGGGCTGATTTTTGACCTCTGCCAGTTAGAGACAGATAGTGGGATTGTTGAAGCTGAGTGTTAGGAGTGGGAGTAGAATATCTAAACTGTATGAAAGATAACTCCAAACCAAATTTATAGCTAGTGCAAGAGGGGTATAACTACACTTAGCGAGGCTCTATCAATTTACATCATCCTAGGATAACGGTCTTTGTATATCCAATAAAGATGAGCAGAGTAATTTCCAAAGCTTTCCTTGGTTTTTCTCAAATGCTCCAGATTTATTTTTTTAAGTGATGTAGTGCTTACCTTTTAATTAGTAGTAAAATGTATTTTAATAGTTTCCATTCAATTGGATTTTTAATCAGGTAAAGCAGAAGTTGGGAACCTGTTAAACAGAATGGTAAGATATAAAGCACCTTCCAGTGCACAGACCCTACCTTCCAGTCCACAGGGTAACCCTGAATCTTCATACTTCTCAGTATGAAACTGATAGAGTTTCAAAGACTCTCCACAGATGGGTATCTCCTATCTGCCATCAGCCTGCTCTTCAACTGGATATGTAACCTCTCTTCATTTGCAAGCCTGAAGGTGTTTTAACTGTAGCAGTACTTGGTAAGTCTTTAAGAAACCAGCTGGGACTCCAGAAATAGAATACATTAATTCCCAGCACATTTGCACATGCAGTGGCTCCAAATGTGAAAGAGTCAAAGGCTTCTGAGAGTCCATCTCCCATGAGTCAAAGCCTTAGCCAGATAATGTTTTACTGTGATATCAAAGAGCACATTACTGGAGAAGAAGAGAGGATGTAAAGTTAAACAAACTTATTTGAAAACTATGTGCAGTGACTTTGCAACTTCACATAAGAAAAGTGAGAGGAATATCACGGGAAAAAAAAAACCCTTTCAGCAGGAAGGAGGAGCTCTATCTTGACATAGGTGGGAAATAAAAACAAGTCTGCCCAAGATTTCTGTTTCATTTGGCTCTGCGGGTAGTGATACGGAGGAGTCCAGGAGAAAACTGACACATTCTCTGACTTGCTTGTCTGTATAAGTTTTCAGACATAGAATCAGCTGGCCTCAAAACTCACAGTATTAGATGAAGAAAAACACAAACTGGTGAAAGGGATATTGCATATGACATAATGTCATGCTCAGCAATAGAACTGGGGTAGTGGAAGAAGAGGTGGAAAGGCAGGTCGGCTTTCAAGAGTCCATCTCTCAGAGACTAGCTGGGAATCACTCCGCTTGTGGGAAGTGGTAAATATTTGCCTCTGCATCACTTGTTGGGATTTTTTCCCTCTCTTTCCTTTACTGCTTAAATTCCCTTCATCTCAGCTCATGAGTCACATGAGGTTTGCTCTTCCTAGTCTTTCCCTTGTCCAGCTGGGTAGGTGTGGGTGGGGCAGATGAGCAAGAAGCTCTGTGGGTGCTGGTCAGATTCAACCCACCACATATTAACTTCTAAAAAATTTTTTCTTTCTTCAATAATTCAATTCTGTCGTGGAAAATTTATTCAAGCTCCTACAAAGACCGCATTGAAATATTTTTTCCAATACTTTCATGCCTCTCTTATTACACAGAAGAGAAACCTATTAACACTAACAATGGGACACAATTTTTAATATGTAATTGTCTTCCACTTCCTTTTTAAAATAACTTCAGATTTATATAAGTTATTATGAGATCAGTTTTTTTCCTAAAAACAGGATTAAATAGCTGACTCCCATTTTAACCTTGGAAAAAATTGCTGGAATCTCAAAAACACTACCTCAAGGAGAAAATTGCATCATGGTGGCAATGAAGGAAAAAGCACTAGTTACTGCCTGGTATTCCACAGTCCACAGCTTCATTAAATAATGTAGGGGAAAAAAAAGTTTCCTCCTTTACAGGAAATTACTTGTCCTCTTAGCAGGATTTTATTTTATTAGAAGTAAAGATAGCATAGGCAATTCACATGTATTCATATATTTTCTACTAATTTCTACAAATCATTTTCTACTAATCAAATGGATCAAATAAAATTATTTAAGAACACAATTTACTCTGTGATTTACTGCCTAGTCACCATTCATAGCATAAATACCTATCAAGATCTAGAATCTCACTGGTATTTGTTAAACATAATTTTTGCATAATAGTAAATGTTAAATTTTGTTTCAATTTGCTGCAAATTAAAGAGGAAGATTTGCAATAACTTAATATTCTTGCTTTGCCCCAAGCCTTTCCTTCTTTGCTTATCAAATTAGCAAAATTTCTGCCCAAAAGCTACCTGCTCTTGTAAGTTCACCAACTTTGATCTGTAAGAATTTTTCAGACTATGGACTGTAAAATGAGATAAAGATTACACTGCAAAAATAATCTAGCAGAAAAAGTCCAACTATCCCAGACTGAACTGTTTTCCTGTGGTTCAACCAGTTTTTCTCATGCAGAAAACTGAATGCCTTGGATTTTCACCATTGTTTAATTTACTTAACTAAAGCTCTCAAAGCCAATTTACACTGATGATCCAGTTTTATAAATTTACTCTCAGTTTTATTCTTGATTCTCATAAGGAGATCAAGGGCTTTTTTGTAACACCTCCCCTCTTTCCACACTCACCAAGATAAAGGCAAAAAAGCACATTGCTTATGGCCTGTAAAATCTGTATTATCTCCCTTTTTATTGCCTATATGCCTTTTCACTTCTACCTGATTCTATCATTCATAGGGAAATCCTCTGATAAAAACCCTGATATCACAAAAGTTTCTTCAGGCAAGAAAATAGCCAGCAAGTCAAGATCACTGGGAATATGCAGATAGTAGATAAATTGCTTTTCCAAGCTATGTTGCAATCAGGCCAGTAATGAAAACCCACTTTTGCAATAAATGCAAAAAATAATTTCTGTGATTTAAAAAAAGTTTAAATGTATGAAAACAATTCAGAATTAGGAAAAAGCAGAATTAGGAATGAGGGTCACAAGTTTTTGCGTTCTTCCAAAAAAAGCAGGGTAATTCTAGTGGGTTGTAAGAGACTGAAATGTTGTTAATATCATAAGCATTGTCAAAATCATAGAAATACTTTCTTTCAAACTGCAAAGAAGTCCATCTTCAACCACCGAAGCACAGTGCCCTCCTCCCTCCCCAGTATGCTTCCTGACTGGAATTTGGACTGTGATGGAAACCTGAGTTAAGACAATTGTCCAATTGTCTCAAGTCTAAGGAGAAGTAAACAAGGCTCAGTGAAGAAGAATGTATCCACAAAGAAAGTCAAACTCCACACTTGTGTGAAGAATCAGCCCTAGCAGAGTTTGGACGGTTTTGGGTGTGTGACGGCAAAATCTCTCCACACAATGCAGGACTAAACCCCGCTCTGGGAAGACACAGACAGTACATTCAAGGAGAGGCAGATGAGAAGGGTCATGAACCATCAAAGATCCCCAAAACGTCCCTCAGTCTCATTCCTGAGGCCTTCCACCACCAGAAGACTGCACACGATCCAAGTGAGGCAACAAATCCAGAGCCTGTCACAAGAGACTGCAAAGCTTCCCCCCAATCTCAGGAGAGGTGTCGGGCAACTCCTGAATGCATATTAATCCATTGGACTCTGTCCCTTTTGCAGAACCTTAACCACCAAGACTACAAAAAGAGGATCTATGGGATGGTATCAAGTTCCACAGAGTGATGATATATTTTCTATTTAATCTCTCTCTGCCACTTTCTTTCTTCCCTGACCCTCCTTCTTTCTGTTTCTTTCTATCTTTCTCTCTCTGCCTCACATTTACTGTTAAATAAAATCCATATTATTGACTTCAGCATATGGACTTGTTTGCACCTTGATTCAGGCAGAGGCATTTTTAGTAATTTTAATAACCAGATCATAACATGGGTTTACTCATTTTTCCCTTGCACTCTGCTCTGAAGAGTAGTGAGCACACTTTAAGTCTCTTCCTGCAACATGTTTATGTAGAGAAATAAATAGAAGCTTCTTTCCCTGAACTTCTAATGGGATTTATATCATACTGAGTTTTGGTTTTTTGCTGGTTTTTTTCCCTAATGTAAAATGAACAAAGGGCTACTTAAAATATAATTAGTATTTCTTTCAATTGTGCAATTCTACAACATGAAAAAACCATGACAAAGTTTCAATAAGCTTTGTCTGCACTAGAAAGGCAGCAATGCTGTCTGGAAATAAGCCAAATTTAAATAAACCCTTCATGGTAATATGACAAGACTATGTCATCAATTTCAACACATAAAGTAATATCATGTGCTCCTCTAAAGATTCTTCATCTAAATGCATCCCATTTTGACAGTTGTAATGTTTACTTACTACATTTTTCTAATGCTTACGACTTATATGACTCAGGAATAACTACAGAAAAGGTCTAGCGAAAAATGAGCCTTGCTTTTAAGAGAATCTTGATTTTCCCTTGACAACAATTTATTTTATTTTTTTTTAATAATCTTTAAAAATGCAGCACAGACGGCCTTTCTGCTTTGGCCATTTCCATGTCAGCAGCCCATTGTTACATATCAGCACACCCAGACACAGAAGCATTGGACTGACTGAAAGAAGCCACTACCCTGAAAAACATTGCTTCAAGACAACAGGGAGCCACAAGGTAGGTCCAGATAAAAAGAAAATTGTTGAAAAAGAGACTTGATAAATATTCAAATTTTCATTGTTTGTGATGCTTGAAAAGACAAATATTAATATTTTTGTTACTAATTAAATCTGCAAAAAGACAGTAACAAGTAGCTCAACACTCCCCATCCCTTAAATATATCTTCATTTTGTCATCAAAAGGAACAGTGTTTTTTAAAGTCTTAAAAAGATTTAGTGCTTTGACAGTCTAATTAGAAACTCAGTGTTCATAGAATGAGACAGAATTACAGATCAGGAAAATGGAGCTTAGTAGCTTAAACTATTCTGTTTTCATCTGACAAAATTCATTCACTTAGGCATAACTGATTTTCAGCCTGAAATTAGGATTTCCAAATTCTCTTCACCTTGACTTACTTTTTACCAAAGTCAATAGCAAAACTCTCACTGTCTTTAGTTGCTGAAAGTCTAACCCTATGCAAACCAGTGAAAATCTACTCTGCTTTCTAAAACAGAAGTATTTATTTATGAGAATGGTACTGTATATAAAATACCCAATGTGAATCAAATAATTTCATTTTATGCATAATTCATCACTGCTGTGAACATAGTTCATTCTGTGCTTGCTTAGGTATTTTTTATTGAATCCTTTACTTTGATTTGAAAGACTGGATCCTTCTTCCTAGTGAAATCAACAGGAATTTTGGCTGAGTTATTGTTTCAGTTACATCAATTAAAGTTTTAGCTAATCAAAATGTATGTCCTAAGATCCATCCAAGGACTTGAGATCTTGTCTTAAGGACAACAAAATCACAATGAAAAACAGGAATGGCTGGTTAACAGCATTAAACAGTAAAGAAAACAGTTACCATAACTTTCCAAGCATAGGAATCATTGCATGGGGGTATACAAACATTTGGCAAAAAAAAGATGCTTCACAAAATTTGGCTTCAGTCCACATAGACCATCCAGTATAACAGTGACATTTAGTTTCTTTATAGATTAATTCAATTCCTTTTACTGTAAATTTACACTTTTAAAACTCACTTCAGTTGAGATATCATCTGGTTTTGTCACATTCTAGTGAAGTACCAGTAAAGGTGGTATATAATAAATAGCCAGACTTTTCTTGCTTCAGCCTTCTTTCTTTCCCTAAAGATTTTTTTAATCTTTCTTCACATCCTGTACCTCCCCAAAGTGCTTTGCTTTACTGCTCTGGCTACTCCACAAACAAAACTGACAAAGCAGCCACTTCAGTGATTTATTTGACAACAAATTCTTATCTGTGCAGAGACCGTGAGAAGCCAAATCCTAGTCCTGAACATCCTTGAACTGAGGGGAAATTTGGCTACTACATCCTTGCAGTATTACTGGAGGGGGGGAAAGTGTTTATTTAACTAAATTATTATTAGCTTCACAATTCTTGTACTCTGAAATTTTTCAATGCTCAGTCATACAATCTTATTTGTTCAAAACACCCTGCATTACCTTATCAGCATGAACAACAAAGTCATTAAGGCACACATTCTTTAATCAAGAACTCTTCGTCTCTCCCTTGATTCCTACCCAAACAGTCCAGAAAAGTCTGCAATAACACAGCAGGAAATTCAAGCTCAAGCACCCACTTCTGCCAGGCCAAGGCCAGAAACAGAACCTGTCCATTCCCTGCCCAGGACATCAGAATGTAGAGATGCCCATGCTGGCAGTGTGCAACACGGTGTCTCACCTGGAAGTGGTTTATGGCAATCAGTGCAGTGTCATGCTCACCCTGCTTTTCCAGTCTGAGGGAAGTACATAGCTACCAACTATGTCTGCTGCAAGCCCCTTTGCTTACACTGTTCCACTCTGTTCTGCTCACTCTGCTTGGAGCAGCGATTTACTGGACTACTAGAATATTAAAAAGTTAACCTATTTTGTGAAGCAAAAGAAGAGTTGGATTAGCCTGCCTCTGAATGGTCTCAGGGTTCACTCTGACTACAATGCAATTTTTCTTTCTGGCACCTGGAATACATTTTGGATAGCTCACTGGCCGCAACAACCTTGATGTTAATTTCATGAAAAACTAGTATCAGAACACAGGAGAGTACTTCACTCTCAAGAGGAGATTCAGGTTTACGTCTTTACTTTCATTTAGGCAGAGTAAGGACTTGAATCTCTCTCTTCTGCTTCCCAGGTTTAGTACCAGTTTACAAGCTATCCTGTAATGGCTCACTATCTATGCTTTTGTACACAGAAATTTTCTCATCTATGAAGCAGTTTTCATATAACAAGACATCATGATTTTTAGCACATAGCCTCAGGACATTCATACAGGCTAGATAAAACATGGTATGGCATAAACATCAACATAAAGCCCACCAACTTGCCACTGGAAGTGTGAAAGTTCATCTTAATTCTGCAAGACCAGCCCTCTGCAGAGACCACTGGAAAAGCCCCTGCTCATTTATTGCTTATGGCTTACACAACAGTTGTGGAGCAAAACCAGGAAAATGGCAATTAGACCTTGTGATGAAAACTGTTTTCAAGCTAAAGGTGAAAATGAAATGTAAGAACACTTTCAAAGAATTAAACACAATTAT
This sequence comes from Sclerurus mexicanus, assembly GCA_013396755.1. Lineage (NCBI taxonomy): Eukaryota > Metazoa > Chordata > Aves > Passeriformes > Furnariidae > Sclerurus > Sclerurus mexicanus. Next base: position 328,361 of record VWZF01005688.1, on the reverse strand, counting down.
TGAGTAAGCAAATGGTTTCTATGTCAAATACCTATTAGTATAGTAATGGTACCGGTCTTATATTATAATAATGCAAATGAATTTTCAATGAAAATAATCTCATATATTTGTCCTTTACTAGTTTTAACCCAAGTTTTACATATGCTTATTAATATACATTGACTATATATAGAATGTATTTGGATGTATTTCAAGATTTTAGCTATGAAATTCTTTACATAATAAAAAATATTAAAAACAAGTAAATACATTATTTGATAGAGTGAATAAATTACTAAAATACATTTCAATCAAGCATTTTTTAATGTTTTTACCACACTTGTTTCAAGTAACACTTTTGACAAGTGAGCTGTCATTAATAGCTGAGGTTAGACTTCTAACTCTGCTGACATAAGAAAACACTTAATCATGAGGTTTCGATTAGCAGTAGGTATGGCATGGCACTGGAGGCGTGCAGGTTCAGAAACAGGCAGCAAGCAAGACAAAGGACACCTACTACAGAAACAGGTAGTAGCAGGCAGCTGCCTGTGGGGATGCTGAAAGCAAAGCTGGGAGCATGGACATTAACAAGCCTGTTAGAAAAGGAGAGAAAGTAAAGCACAAAAAAAAACCCCCTGGCCAAACGTTCTCTCCTCCCTCTTCCACACTCAGTAGGGGACAGACAACAGTATCTCATTGTCAGCATATAAAGACAGGCTACAATGCAATTTTTCTTTCTGGCACCTGGAATACCTTCTGGATAGCTCACTGGCCACAACAGCCTTGACATTAATTTAATGAAAAACTAATATCAGAACACAGGAGAGTACTTTTTTTTTTTCATTAACTTGGGCACTACTTTCCAAGTTCAAAATTTCCAGACTGAGACTTATTATTCAAAAAATTATGCAAGTCTGTTAGAACAGTAGCTCAGTGATATATATTTAGTTTCCTCCTCAAATACATTGACTCTTTTTACATTTTGCCCCAGATATGAAAGACCTGCAGGAGTCTACAGGAAGGATGGAGAGGGCCTATTTACAAAGTCACGTAGTGACAGGACAAGAGGGAATGGCTTCAAAGCACAAGAGAGTAGGTTTAGATTAGATGTTAGAAGAAACTCTTTAGTGTGAGGCTGATGAAACACAGGAAAAGGTTGCCCAGAGAAGCTGTGGATGCCCCATCCTTGGAAGTGTTCAAGGCCAGGCTGGGTGGGGCTTTGAGCAACCTGGTCTAGCAAAAAGTGTGCCTGTCTATGTCAGGAGGGCTGCAACTAGATGATCTTCAAGGTTCCTTCCAATCCCAAACCATTCTATGGTTGTATGATTAATTCATGTATCTTGTAAATTCCTGCTGAAACAGATGAGACATAAAGCTTCACTTTAAATGGGATATAAATTGCTTGTTTCTTCTTTAATATATGCTTTATTATTGACTGAAGGTGAAATAAGAAACTAGGGACTGCCTTACACATCACAAATACAGCTTAAAATTGTTTCATATTCTCAATAGCTCATAAGCATTGCTCCACATGTACGAACTACAAACAGAGCAGTGTCTTCTTGTATATTGGTTTTCTCAGAGACAGTCTCTGTCGTGATGTCCAAGATGAACAGAAATGTGTGTTCATCAACCTATTAGATTATGATTAAAATCTATTTATAAAAGAGGAAATTATTTAGTATTGTTTTGCTGATAAACTCAAGTAAGGAAATCAGGCAAATACCAGTTAGTCAAAGTAAACACTATTCCACCTCCAAGTTTGGTCTTAGTTAAGCAGTAATTTCATCTGGAATAATATTCCGTTACAAAAACTTTTTACAGAATGCATACAGAAATATGGAAGGCTGTGCATGCTCTGTTATTAAACACTGACAACTATGTTTTTAGGACTGTGAATAAGAACTCCCTTAATCCTGTCTTCCTTATCAAAATGTAACATATAAAATTAGCAGGGAGATAGCCAGTTTGGGTATCAGTTTTCCATCTTTACAATCAGGTTATATTTTCAACAAAAGAGCCAGAAATTTACATTTTTTAACAAAAACTGGAGATTCCAATGGAAACTGTCAGTTGCTGCAGCTGGAGCTCTGAGAGTAGTGCAAGACTGGTAACTAAAAGCTGAGATTTGTTTTATTGTTTAAAGGGGTTTTGGAGGGGTTTCATTCATTGGTTGTTTTGGGGTTTGTTTGGTTTGGGTTTTTTGTTTTTACTTATTTTTATAGAATATTTCTAATGATAAATAATGCTATAGGTATCAAAAGTTTGAAGACAGCTGCCTGCCAAAGCAGAAAAAAAGAATAAAAAATTCTTGGCATTGAATTGCTTCTTTACAAAGAACAAACTGCAACTATTCATAAATATTGTGGGATAGGATTAGTTCAAGGGATTGTGTTGTTTCTATTTGTTTGCATCATAACACAGGTCTGGTGGACCCGGAGAGACATGTCAAAGAATTCATACAGCAAGTTTTCTCTCTAACTTGCTGTCTTTTGGGTTAGAAACTATTTTTATAAATATGGAATGCATTTCATAAAGCTTCCAGTGTAGAATAATCTTCTGATCATGACTGAGGAAGAATGCTGAGGTGTTTGACCTACAATTTCTCTTTTCATAACCGTGCAAGATTTAGGATAAGATTTAGGTAGACTTTTTGTGTGCAGTTGGTACTTCATCAAATTGTACTGTTCTGTCCAGGTAGACCAAGACATAATTTTAACTACTAAAATGAAACAGAGCAAATAATATTAGAAAAGAACATGCACACAAGGGAGCAATAACAAGATATTTGGTCTAGCTTCTTCTTTTTCTCAGAGGAAGTACTGACCACTTTTGGCACCAAAAATCTAGTCTGAGCAGGTTTATTTCATTCCTGAAGCAGTATTAAAGAATAAACCTGTACTCCTGATGAAAATCTCATTATAAAAAGCTGAATACTAATGAGTCAGGGCAAACAAAACCAGAATAGGCTAAAAGAAAGCCTTGGAACTAATGGTTTCACTGGAAATTAGTTTCATGGTATGATGTTATGTACATTATGAAAGCCATACTACTCATGAAATATACAACAGAGCAAAGATTTGTTACCTACACTATTACAACTATCTTATCTGTATATGATGAATTACCCTTCTCCAGCTGGTGAACAGCTTCCGATGATAAAATATTATTTTCACGGGCTAAAAACAGAATAAAATCAGCCCTCTTTCTCTAAAATATCTGACCATCACTGTTGCTTTCCACTTCTTCCTCCCCAAAGATATTCTGTGGAAAATATTTGGCCCCTCACCAACACGACATTGGATGAGTGTGTCAGAAAAGGCCTGCAGAAGACTTTGCTTTTACTTCCTCACTCCACAGTAAAGTTAGGAACAAGTTCTCACCACGTAATTGACAATACAACTAAGTTGCATTTGCTGCAGCAATCCCTGGACATTTTGTCTCTTCCCAGAGTGCTCATATTCCAGAGACATTCCTGATTATTTCATTTTTCCTTTTCATCAATAAGTAAGAGATAGACAATATTTCTTAGTTTGGAAACTTACTTTTTTTTTTACAGCACTTTTAATCAAAAAAGGATTTGACTTTTTGACCAAAAAAAGTGCCATACACTTCCACAATTTTTGAAAAATTTTGCAGAAAAAAATTTTTATTGATTAATAATATTAACACAATGATTAACCACTATTTTCTTCTAATCACGACATTTCTAATATATTCTCTATGTTCTTTGATATATTATTGTGCAACATTTCTTCAGTCTATATACATACATGGTCTTACATTCTACTTGTTTTCCCTTTACATGGTTCCAAAATAATTCTCAGGATTTCTTTTTTTTTTTTTTTAATTAACAGTTCTGTTTCTTATCCAGAACTGGCAGAAGATTCAATGCAATTAAGGACACAACAAAAAAATTAATTATCATCAAACCATATGTCAGTAAAAAATTTTTAATTCAGGTTTTGGAAGGATGCTAAAGTGTGTTGCCTTATCTATTCAAACTACAGGGCTGGTAAAAGCATGATATAACAACAGTCAAAAGGGGAAAGTATTGCAGGTTATCAGTCTCCAGGTTACCCTGAATTTTACTGTATTTTAGTGATCAATTCTAGCTAGTAATGCCCAAATCTTAAAACTTAGATGCCTACACTATCTAAATATTAAATCCATGCCACAGACTCTCAATGAGTGATTTGCTAATTTCTCAAGTTCACTGCAACATCCTTGTGAATCAATGATACTCCAATACAGGTTCAGGTATGTTCTGTAAATGATTTTATCACATCTGCAGAGCACAAGAAGCTGAGTCCTACTGAAAATCATTGGAAATTAGATACAGAGCATAGATTTTCAAAACTACTCATTGCCAGACTAACTCTGTTACACATTCGCAGTCACAGAAATTTACCTTTGGCTACAATTTAACCAGTGTTTAATGCTCTTTAACATAGTCTTTTTTTTTTTTTCCTTTTGGTAAGGATAAATGGTCCCTGAGAGTTGAATTCAAAAATCTGATGTAGATATAGCAATATATGAAATACAGGATTTACAATTTAATTAGAAATACTCTGGGCTTTTGGAATAAACAAGTTCAAATCAGTTTTACTTATGTAGAGGGGAAAAAACAAAGATTTATTAATGCATGTTTTTACAGATAATTTGAAAGCCATAGGGCAGGAAAATGTAAAATTCAGTCATATACAAACAAGCCTAAAACTCAAAAAAGTACTATGGAAATTTCCAAAACTGTCTGCAGTTAAGTATGTATTTTCACTAGACATATTCTGGCAGTATCTACAGAAATGTACTAAGGGCAGAGCTAGCAAAGAATTTCTTTGTACTTATCACTACAGAGATGTTTTGATTAAAAGCATATAAATTCAGAGCAGATGACCAGTTGTCACTAATCTTTACTAAAGCCCACGGAAAACTGAAGTAACATTATAGTTTGTGTATTACTCTAGACAAAACCAGTTTCAGGATTTAAATTTGAGTATAAAGCAAGCTTTCTGCTTGTGTAATTCAACAGTTCAGACACTCATTAATGCTAAGCATATTTCTAGACACAAGTGTCTCCAATCTATGTGCATTGGAACACTGTGTGAAGTCCATTTTCAAGTTCTTTAGACTTGTGTGTCAAATCCCGGACTGCAAAAAACCGTGGACAGGTATGTAACATACATGTGCTAGATTTCCAGAAGTGGCAATTTTTGTGGTGACTACTCCCTAGGTATATGCCCCAACCTGTGTGTTCCCTTTCCATCAAAAATATGACAGGTTGAAAGTGAGCATTTTTAAGTTCCAGCTGAAGGACTTCATCTTTATCAAATAGACATCTCGCTCGTAGTTTAACTAACACAGGCATTATAATCATAACAAAATAGTTTCCATCTAAATGTTCAACAGTTTTCACAGAGGACTATCATATTTCATTCTTTTCCCTCTCTGCCATAATACTATGCCACAGAAACAGCTGGACATATTAAATCTGCTGCAGCATATTTAGTACATTTTATAAACTTGAATACAGGAACTCTACAATTCTTCATGAACAACGTAATTTTTTTTTCTTGATTCAAAACCAAACAACACTGTTCAATAAATTGGTTACTGCAATAGGACACCACTCACATATGTAACACTAACAAGAAAAAATGTCAAGAATTTTGTGCATCAGCTATTTCTTCTTTTCCTTCTGGCTGATATATATGTAAACATATTTAAAAAAAAAAATAGAAAAAACAGTGCTTGGGATTTAATGTTTAAGCAGAGCTCATGTAATGTATCCCAAACATTTCCAACTGCACACTGTAAACATAATATCAAGTTATTCTGCATATTTTTGTAACATTCACTAGTCTAATATCATGTGTAGAAGAAACCAGAGCATTTTTAAAGATAAAGGAGACTTTTCATGGTTAATATTACGGTTCATGTTGCTGTTTTAAAGGTTTTTGCTGTTTCAGTGGGCAAAGTTGTTAACATTTCCTGACCTAGCAAACTTTGTCGGCCTAGTACTCTCTGCTGAAGCAGATTCATATCTATACTGAAAACAGCACTCATATCTTCTACTCAGAGAAGAGCACATAAAATAATATGTTGCAATACGTGCTGTGAAAATTGAGCTTCCTTCTGCAAGGAAGGAATAAGTTCTGCAGTAAAATTTCATAAGTTATCATAAAGAATATTTTTTAAAAACTAATGTATTTTTTCTTAATCATTTAGGATTCCAATTTTAAGACATGAGTGAATGAATACAAACAAGTAATGACTCATCTTTAATTGCAAAGCAGCTCATCCACCTGGCATGTTTCATAGACACCTTTGGCTCTGCTGACTGAGATCACTACATATTAACTTCCTAGTATAAAATGAAAAAGATTTTCTTCCAAAGATATATGTCCTGTAATTTACAGGAGAATGCAAGTGGTAACAAGCTATGAAAAGCCTATTTAAGCAGAAAATATTTTTGAGAAATATTTTGTTTAAAGCCAAGCTACTAATCAATTGCTTCCAGAGGAAATCGATAGGGAGTTATCTTGAAAGCTACTACTTGGCAAAAAAGCCTGCTGAGCTGCTCCACAAGAATCACACAGATGTACTAACATTGCACATACCTTAGAAAAGAAATAGCTAATTTTGAAAAGATCATGCAGTAAAAAGTCTCCTAGGAGGCTAAAAAGCTATAACACAGCTAGAGCTGACTACAAAGAAAACAGTAACATCTGTAAAGCTGCAGTCAGGAATGAATATTGTTTTATGACACCAGTTTATGCTCGTTCATTTCTTCCTATTCTATACACCTCTGAAACTCACTCTACGTCACTTTCACAGTATGTAACCAAAACGAAAAGACCTCAGGGATAAATGAGTCAAACACTCTACTCAGTCATTAGTATATCACTGTTGCATGGAAATACATCTGTACATAGACCTGTATGAAAAGATCCCAGGAAGAATCTTATATCTCCGTTTCTCTTGAGAAATTATTTTTTATCTAAGTACATATAACTAAGTAACTTACGAACAAGAATTTTCCTGTGAAAGTACACCTACATTTCACCTTTTCCTTAATATCGTCCTGTTAACTCTATTTGAACCATTGTGTTTATTCTAGAAGATTCTTCTTCCTTGTTGTCACTACCCTTCAAATATTTATGGCTTATTTTCTTTCTTCCCAGAACTATTTGGGAAGGCTATACAATTTACCTTCAAAGTATGCAAGGTCAGGAAATGTCAGCTGCATCATGATGTCCTGGAGTTGTGCCAGCATTATTTGGAACTGGCTGAATTTCTAGGCAGAAAGTCTCATTATTGATCCACTTTTTAATAGTTTAATCAGTTACTCGGCACAGTATAAAAATATTCTCCTGCCATTTCTAATTTTCGACATTTAAATACGCTTTTCTTAGTGTTTGGGGGTTTTGGGGATGGAATGTGCAGTTATAACTCTTATTTGATATGTAATATTAATGGACTTTTTTCCTGGTTTGTAATGAATGTCTCTCATGCATTTTAATAAACTTTTAATGGCTATAAAGGAATAGCTAAACTGCTTGCAGCAAAAACAACCCACATGGCATATCAAATGAGATTTGTGGTTCTTTTCACCTCTGCTTCCAGACTTCTACTACACCAAATGTTGTGAGTGATGAGGGAATTGTGGAGAATATCACCAGAAAAACCTTTCTACATGTGAGCTTCTCAGAAATACTTACTCAATAATAGTTGTTTCTTTCCAGAATAGCAGTCCCTAAATAATTTACCTGGGAATACTCTTGGTCCATGATAAAAGTGCCATATTTGAAATAACATGATCCATTTTGAAAAAGTTTGAGATAAACCACTGTGGCAATTCTGTAATGCTTAAACACAGAGTATATGTGTTTTTCTAAGATAACTATCCAAATTCTTTTCACAGGATCATTATTTATGGAAGGGAGTTTCAAGATCATCTAGTCCACCCATCAGCCTAGGATCACTATAATCACCTCTAAACTATATCCTCAGGTGCCGCATCCAGATGATTTTTGAATGCTTCCAGAGATGGTGATTTCACCACCCACCCGGGCAACTTATTGCAATGTCTGACCGCTCTTTCAGAGATTTTTTTTCTAATATTTAATCTCAACTTCCCCCGTACAACTTAAGGCCATTTTCTCTTGTCCTTTTACTTGAGGCATGGCAGAAGAGACCAAACCCTAACTCACTACAACCTCCTTTCAGGTAGTTGTAGAGAGCAAGGAGATTCCCCCTGAGACTCCTTTTCTCCAGGTTAAACAATTCCAGTTCCCTCAGTTGCTCCTCATAAGACGTATTTTCTAGACCCTTCACCAGCTTCATTGCGCTTCTTTGGACACACTCCAGTATCTCAACGTTCATTTTGAACTGAGAGGCCCAAAACTGAACACAGGATTTGAGGTGCAGCCTCACCATTGCAGAGTACAGCAGAACAATCACTTTCCTAAGTCCTGCTCTTCATGTTATTTCTGATACAAGACAGGATGCCCTTGGCCACCTGGGTGCACTGTAGCTCATGTTCGACCAGCACACCCAGACTCTTTTTCACTGGGCAGCTCCCTCCAGCAGATCAACACTCCCGCCCAACTTGGTGTTGTCTGCAAACTTGCTGAGAGTGCACTCGATCCCCTCATCCAAATCATCAATAAAGATGTTAAACAGGACTGCCCCCAATACTGAGCTTTGGAAAACCCTGCTAGTGACCAGCTGCCAACTGGACTTAGTTCCATTCACCATCACTCTCTGGGCTTGGTCACACAGCCAGTCTTTCACCCAGAGAACACTGCACTCATCCGAACCATGAACCATCATTTTCTCATGGAGAATGCTGTAGGAGATGGTGTCAAATGTTTTACTGAAGTAGAGATAGACAACATATAGAGCTTTTTCCCCCATCTACTAACTGGGTCACTTGGTCATGGAAGCAGATCAGGTGGGTCAAGCAGGACCTGCCTTTCATAAACCCAGAATGGCTGGGCCTGATCCTTTGTCATGCACACACCACGTGTAACTTTAATCCAAGTTATCCTTCAAGAGAAAATCAGCGTTAGGTAACTGAAATACTCCAAATATGCACATAAACAGAACAGTGACAAATCTGAAGACCAGTGAGTGAGAAAAGCAGAATGAGAACCACAGTAGCTACTCACTCTTCAACTAACCTAACATGAGACAAAATTGAGAAGTATCAAATCCAGCTCATGGAAAAACTCTGGAAAACTGAAAGGAATACTGAAGTAAACAGTATCACAATTTAAGAATGGAAATGCATGATCTACTTATATATGATATTTTATTTGTTAGAACACTAAGTTGAGATTTCAACCTTACTTCTTCCTATTAGGATATATGTGCAGAAGCCCTGAGTTCTCCCACCCCATGAGAAAGTGAGCAACACATGGGCACAAATCTCCTCTCAACCTGTGCATCAGTGCATAAATTTCAAGACTGAGGACTCATTTACTCCAGTGAAAAGCAATAGCACTTGGGGGCAACTTGGAAACTTTAATCCTTTTTTTGGCACAGAAACACATCTACTTTTCTGTGTTGGAAATTCATTACATGGAAGGAACCAGTGTCTTTACATTCCCTCTATTGTCCAGTTTCCCTGTTTGTTTCCTGTGATGTTGCTATCATTGCTCAAACTGAATATTGATGTGCATATGAGCCTCTTCTGTTTTGTTTCTCTGATTGCTTCATGGTTTTGCTATTTGACTCATTAAGTCCAGAAACATAGAGCTGTTGTACCAAAATTACATTTCTTCTGTTTAAACAAAGCATCCTTGATTAACAGAAAAAAAATTACCTTATTGAGAGCTTCCAGCCCCTCTGATCTCTGAGGACCAACTGGAATGCAAGGGGGTTTATTTTCTGCTAAATTTCTATACCCTTATTGCTACAGTGGTTTTCCCTGTCCACTGCTTTTGAGTATCCCTGATAAGAGAATCATTCCAGTTTGGCAGCCTAAGAAAGCACTTGGGCTGTCCTCCCATTACTGAGGATGGCAATCTTTAGAGAAGGAGCAGGTTTTTATGGGGAGGTGGGGAGGGTGTTGGTGAGCAGACCCTGATCCCTAGGGGAACCTGAACTGTGTGGGAAACCGCACCACTAGAACATTGCTGGGGGAGTGCTGCTTAACCTTCACTGCCTTCTACACCCAAGTCATGACTGAAAGGGTGTGATTTCAATATAGATCGGGATGTCAAAAAAACCACCCTCAGTCAGGAGCAGAACGTTAATATTTAGGTCTTTTTCAAGACCAGTTCAAGACAGTACGATTTGGATGAGACAATGCTGGGTGTTTCTTTTAGATAAATTCATATCTAAAGGGGATGGATATCAATCCCCTTGGGGGAAGGTTTTTAATATTATTCTTATTATAAGAGATGTGAAAATTTCTTTGTGTTTAACTCAGACACAGCTCATCCAGTAGTCAGTTTTTTCAACTCTAACATGAATCTAAAACACCTTTGCAGTCTTTTTATTGCTGTAACTACAAACTGCTGAGCTGTGAGGCAGTGCACATAGTCTAAGAGTTCTGCAAGAACCAGTATAGAGTACAGTATAAACAATACAAAAAGCAATATAAAGTATATAAATCAAATGCGTAAACAGTACAAAGAACAGTACCAGAAGAAGAAAACAAATGAACAGTTATTTGTAAATCTGATGAAAGATTGGAAAGCAACATACATGGACTATGTAACAGCAGGAACCATTTCCACTTGGATTAGCACCACTTAAAGTCTCATTGTGGGTGTATGCCTCTGTGAATGAACAGCTGATGTGCACTGCACAGAGGAATATTTACAACACAAGGTTTGCACTCCCTGCCATTTATCTACAAGGGCTTGATCTGTATTATGAGGGACATGGTTTTTGAGAGCAATTTTCCAAAGATGCCCAGGCTGGACTCTTGCAGTGTGCAAAGCATGGAAGAGGATCTTTACTGAAATCTTTGGGGAAAAGCTCAGAACTAAGCTATAGTGGCACAACCCTGCTCATGAAGTGTACAGCTACTTTGAAAACAGAAGGGGCAAGGAGTTTCTTTTGAAGGGAAGAGAATGCTATTGAAACAAGTTTGGAAATGTTTGTCAAAAAAAAAAAATCTAGCTGAAAGAAAAGCTGTTTGATTTTTAAAAGAAAGGTTTGAAACAGCTCAACATGTGTTTGAGGCACAGAGGAAATTCAAAACTCCTAGACCTCTGGGTGTGGGAGATGTACAGTTCACTGTGCTGAACAGATGCAATGCTGTGTCTCACTTCTTAGTGACTGATCTCTCAGCAGCTCTTCAATTACTGGTCCAAATGGTTTTGCTTACAAGACACAAATAAGATTTCATTCTTGGAGGAAGCAAAAAACTAAAAAGAATGGTAGTGTTTTCCTGGGGAAAATAGTATGGTATAGATACCTTGTATGGCCCAATAGAAATCAAACCTGTTGCCTAAATCAAAGGGGCTTTTAATACAAGAGAATTGTTGCAAGCAGGGAGGCAAAAGGTTTTTCTTTCCTTCTGGTAAGAAGGTATAATTGGTAGTTTATACGAGACAAATGCTCAGCTGGCAATGTGTAGGAGAGCTCTGATAGAGGCCTTGTGAAACTTCCTACTGCTTATATCATTTTTTCTTGTGAGTAATATATCTGTTTATAGGAGTACTTTTTGTGGAGGAGGAGTGGAAAACCACATCAGGGCTTATAGGGCCCTACCACTCCTGTAGAAGAGGGTTAACTTTAAAGCCATACTGGCAAATTAAATCCTTGAAAAAGTGGCAGAGGAAACTGGAAATTAGATTCTTCCTAGTAGCAGGTATGTTTGAGTGGGGCTGAGCTCTGGCTTCATGGGTCTTGGCAGAGGCATGACAGCAGCCTACCAAAAGGTTGACACAGGAGGCTGGCAGACCAGAAGTCAACAGCAGCCATGGAGGACCTTCCAAAGTGCAGACCATGAGCAAGAAAGAGCAGGGAAAAGTGTGAAGGAAGGAACAGTCATTGGCCTTTACTTTGGCCACATCGCACTGCATCAAAAGCCTAGATCAAACCATGGAGATGATTCAATGCCAAAAACATCCTGTCAGACAGCAGGTTGGCTCTCACTCACCTCTGGTAATGGCACCGAATCCCTCACACCTGTTTACCCTGAACTAAAGCCAAATGGAACCGTTAACAAAGCCACTGTCAGAGTTACAGTTTGTTTAGGGTCATTATTGTGCCTTACCTGTTAATCACGAAGTCAGATATTATATGTCTTTTGTATCTCTGTTACCAAAGCTAATAGAACGACAATAGAAGCCAAAAGAAGTATAATCTAAAGCATTAGAATATTAGTACCCTGAACATGTTTGCTGATGACTAGAGCTAGGCTTCAGCCTAATGCTGAACACTGAACACTCTCTTTTGCCTCATCAGCACAAGATTAGATACTTTATTAACAAGTCCCTCCTACACTATTTAGAAATACAAGTAGCCTAGTACAATGCAGGTAAAAGACTCATACTTTCTTTGCTCCTCATCTCTGATTTGATTTTCTATAACAATAGTTGCTAATTTGTAGGTACAAATATTATTCAAAAAAGATAAATAAACTATGAAGTCCAGGAGTTCTAACCTGACAAATTCTTTTAAACTCAGTTAATTTTTGCACTTTCATGTGCTTTTATCACTCTGATCAGATACAAGTGGATTTTATTCTTTTTTTTATTACTTGAAAGCTGTTGCTGAAAGGTATTTATTGCTGCAATTATCTACTCTTAACATTTGGACTGTAAAAATTGACCCTAGCCTGTCAACCATTAAGCAGCAATAATTATGTCTGAAGTTGTGAAAGTGAAGTGTGACAGTCATTTCATACCTGGTGCTTTAACAGGTCTTATAACCTTCTGAATTACTTTTATTCTTTAGTTGCACAAGTAAAAAATATGAATGTTTTTTAAGGAAAAGTGTAAAGTTTGTATATTACCAAAAAAAGTGAATTTTTCTTGCACTATCTTTGTGAAAGACTATCATCATGCATTGATGGATGTTAAGTTGCCAATTCACAAAAAGATTGTTTTTTCATCTGTAAATACACCTGTAACTAGAATTTTTTTAACTAATATAAGAGCAAAATAAGCTCTTGCTACCACTGTTAAGCAATACTTAACAAACTTTGTATGATGTAAAAGGTGATACATTAATGGAAATATTTTTGTGAATTGCAAGAATCTAATAACCATGATTTTGACCAAGAGCAAAATAAATACTTTAATGTAAAAAAAAGCACCAGTTTACAACGCTTTTTAGAGCTGGCTTATTTATTGAACTGCAAAATCTCTTTGGACCTGCTTGTAACTCGCCAATACTTGTTCATGTTCTACTGGTATACTGGTACTACTCCTGTGGTATATATTTCTCTTTTTTTTTGTTTGGTGTTTTTTTTTTGTTTTGATTTTTCTTTTTTTGGGGGCGGGGTTGTTGGTTGTTTTTGTTGCTTTTTGGGGTTTTTGTTTCTGAGCACTAAAAAGGAGGAGGGAGATAGTGCCTCAGTCATTCATTTGCTGCTTTGGCTTGGGCCTGACAACAAAGCACTCCTTCAGGAAAAATTTCTGGCAGATATCTCCCAAGACCTGCAGCAACTCTATAGGGGAGGCAATTATTAACATCTGTTGTACAGCATAGAGATATATGATTAAATTGCCTTTCTCAAGTTAAATGAGAATGTAAAATTCACTTCATTTTTAATAGATGAAATTATTTTCATAACTTGACATGTGCTGTAAAGTTCTGTATTGACCTAATCATGTGTCTAGATCTTGTTTACATTTCAGAAGTTAAATGGCACAGAATGACATGAATATTATACACATCTAAAGCCAAATTTGAATTACCTGTTTATGTGACTGGCACCTCAATATATAACTGAAAGTGTTCTTGCAGACTACTTCTGTTAGAAGAAAAAAAAGTCACAGTATTTCAGCAACAAGGAACTGATGTCTGAAAAACACCTGGTCAAAAATCTAGACACAATGTCCATCATTTAGTACTCAGGAACAGCAAAAAGAGAAGGTAAGTTCTTTTTCTCACTTTCCTGTAAAGTCCTACATTTTAGTAGAGAATCTGCCCCTCTAATTTAGGTAGGCATAATCCTCACAGAGCCATATATATTTGCCAGGAAATAAAATTGTCACATTACTGATTTAGTCTAGCCACTAATACCAAATACTTTTCTCTAAAGACTGTGCACAAAGCATGAAAATTGGACTACATTTATCTTTTCATCTGCTCATATATTTTCTCAGTTATTCAGGAGACTACTCATTGGGGGTCAAAGTCTAGGTACTACTTAGATGTCACTTAACTATGAGGGCAGGTTATCTTAAATATTCCATAGAAGAAAGGCAAGGATGAAAGTTGATGTTTGAGAACTTACATTAAACACTTTTAATAGCAAAAATAAGAAGCATCATCTTGACAAAATCTGCATGGCAATGATTTTGAAGTTTAAACAGACATGGAAAAAAACCAAGAATAGAATAGAACAGAACAGAATAGCTGCAACTTTTGAAAGGTTGTAGTATCTTTGTAAACAACATTATGATAATAGGTATCAATAGGCAGAGAAGTAGAAGACTGGAACAAGGAGTAAGTGGTAAGAAGTGAGCCTATAAGATTAAGCTGAATGAATTAATTTATCAAACCTTAAGCAGAAAAGTTGAGAGAAGTTCAAAATGTTCAAGACTAATTGCAGCAATCACAGGCACATGACAGAGTACTTCAAGCTGAAGTCAACCTGTTATATATATATTTATTGTCTATTCTCTCATCTTTTTTATGACTCTATAGCTATTCCAAATATTGAGTGATACTCCCCAGAATATTGTATTGTTTGGTTTTGTAAAACTGATTTATTTTTAAATATACCATAAGTTCGTTCCTAAGGAAGGAGTTACTTTTTCATTCAGAGCTTAACACAGTAAATACCTGATTCCTTACTAGCATTGCTAGCTGATACAGCAATACCAAGGATATCAAAACAACCTTTTTTATCTTGTAATCCATGGGTGAGCCTATACTTTAGAAAGGGAAGAATGTGTGGAATGCTATTTAAAATCTTTATTTTTCAGTCTGTACTGTCAAAGCTTCTCCATTTTGTGCAAAACACTTCAGTGTTCATTAAACCAAAGCCCAGGACCTACATCTCTCAGATTAATATGAGCTCTACCAGGCTATAACATTGCTCATCATCATTCTCTTGGACCATAAAAATCAGTATGATGATGAATGGGAATCTAGGTGATTTATTTCTAGAACACTTTATATAAAATTGCTTCGAGACTTCTCTTTAAACAAATGTAAGATAGTTCGGCTAACTGAACAAAAAAAAAATTCTATTTTGGCTAAATTCCTTGTCAGTATATACAGGAATATTAGTTAAATTTCTGGTTTTATTGAGTTCCTAAAGAAAGTTAGATCAGTAGATCACAGAAATATCTTACCAGATTTATAAGAATAAGCTTCTTGAAATACTTGTCTTTTTAATTTCAGGAAATGTTTTTCATTTAGCTGAAAGTAACGTTATTGTAAACTGCTGTGCAAGGAAACGGTATGCTGGTACTTGAAGAAGCAACTACTTACTTTCTGTTTTCAAATAACACCAAAATTTAAAAATCCTTCTTCCACAGTGAAAACTGATTCACATACCTGGCAATTACCTGGAAAACCTCCTTCTCCAGTAAAGCACTCATCAGCACACTTCATAAAGCTCCAGTTTCTCTCTAATATAATTCTGTACTTGCAGCCTCATTTCCCTTCTTTAAAAATCATTTTTCAGCAAATTATTAACATCAGGGGGCATTCTGTGAAAACCACACTAGAAGCACCTGGACCATATGTGTGCATTTCTTAACACTATTCTCCATAAAAGAGTACAAGACAGACACAGAGGTTAGTAAAATCCAAGAGAAACAGAAAGTCAGAATAAATTCCAGAGGTTTCCTCACAGAAAGAAGCTTTTTTTTTTTTTCTTGAGAGAAACCACTAACACTCATATCTGGTATTCAGCATTCTAATACCATTCAGGAACCAGCATCTGACATAGCAACAGTCTTGGTCATTTCACACTGAAAGAAAAGGTAAATTAATATGATGGTTTTCAGGTATACTACTAATCATCTTGAAAAAATACCATGTCCAAAGTAAGTAAATAAATGAGTTTTAGACAGGCTTTCAATTAAATAATTCAAGCATTCTGCCTGGCCAACATCACTATCCAATATTCCAGTCTCAGATCTTTCTGTAAATTTTGCCTCGGGAGATTTGGGGATAGATCAATTGCAAGTAAATTCCCTCCAGTGAAGGAGAGTTACTTCCATCTCCCCCAGCTCAGATATAGCAGAGTCCTCAGTTTGGGGCAGGTGATAAAAATTTAGCAATTCAAAAGAATGATTAAGCAAGGCAGAGTCCCATCAATAGTTTATTATCTGACATCTTCACCTACATACCATTGTGAATTGTCTGTTCCACAAAGAAAACAACCTCCAAAAGCAAACTGATTCTGCAGCAATGTTCATCAAAGCAAGTACCAGCAACATGACAGGATCTAGAGTGCCCCTCTACCTTTGGCCCGTTCCAGTTTATTTTCTTTACCTGTTTCCAACAACTTCAGCCTTCCATCATCACTTCTACCAAAAGCTGGGAATTTGCTAGAGTCCACGGCGATTTACAGAAGAGACATGCACACAAAGGTTTTTCTTGGGTTAAAAGCCATCTTTAAATACTTTTGCTTTCCTAAGGACAAGATCTGTTCTAAATGGGTGGAATGTGTGTATGGAAATTGATTCATTTTTACATACTGCCTTGATATCAAGTTCCGAGAACAACAATGTGAAAAGTTCCTACAAACAGTGCAGCTCTATCTTGGAAGAAATGACAAATCTAGATTTCTCTTTCCTGACTGTGTGGGGATGGGAGGAGAATATTTGCAAAACACCTGTGATCTTGGGAGAAAGCTACGTATGGACGCATATTCACATACTTTATTGTGGACATGAATCTACGTAAGTACACAACACAACCTTCTGGGGAGCCAGATATGTTCATCAGACTCAGGGATAAGCAATGTCTGCTCCAGGAAAGGTTTGAACAAATTGTTACTCTTGGTGGGCACCCTGGCAGACATATTCATGTTAAAGTAACTAAATCTTTTTTACTGGTCCTTATGTTCTTTATCTTCACTCTAATGATTCTCACCACTTTCATCTTACTTGGTATTGTGAGGCTCCTCAGATTTTTCACTGTGACATTTCTATGCACAGTACTTGTTATATGGGGATTTATATTTTACCTGATCATTTCACAGAAACCACCTTGGAATTTTAATGCCATCCAGTGGGTTTGCTTTTGATGCAATATATAGTCACACTTGAGTTTTTAGTCAGTTTTTCTCTATAA
The DNA here is from genome assembly GCA_013396755.1 of Sclerurus mexicanus. Lineage (NCBI taxonomy): Eukaryota > Metazoa > Chordata > Aves > Passeriformes > Furnariidae > Sclerurus > Sclerurus mexicanus. The sequence continues at coordinate 310,934 of VWZF01005688.1, read as the reverse complement.
AATGAGTGGTAATGAATGTGAAAGAGGAAGAGAAAGTAGTAAATACAAACAAACCCATGAACTGTTCTACTAACAGTTAATAGATAAGAAAAAGTGAAACTGAAATACTGAGGTAAAGACAAAACTGAGAGGATAGTAAGAACTGAAAGAGATTAAGTTACTCTAATAGAAAAGGGGGGGTGGGGATCGGGGAATCACCCTCACCTTACTATGAAGGATTTGAATTATTTGAAAAGTTTTTCTATTTTCAGAAGATAGGTATAACTCAAATGGATGCACGGAGTCTAAGCCATCAGCATCTATATGCGCAATACAGGAAAAGACTGAATAAGTGAATTGTAAAAAAGTAATGTCTGCATTAAGGGCTATGCGAGCTGGTACAGGATGAGAAATTTGCTCCATTCTAATCAATGTGGATTTCACTGTTGTAGTAAGAATGAGCAAGATAAAAAGAAAGACAATGTTGTAGCCTGTGCTAATCATAGAAATATAAAGGCTATGAATAAATAATAGAGGGGAAAATGAGAAATTAAATACAGAAGAAAGGCCCTAATGGTGAAATGAAAAATGTGTTTAAAAATGAAGGAATGAATCTTCAAAAAGGAAAATGTAGCCATGTTAAGCATGTATATTATTTACAGCAGTTTAGATTTGTGACTGATATTATCTTGAGGTTCCAGCGCAGAAGTGCTTGAGCCAAACTTCCCCTCTAGGTTCTGAACAGCACACAGTGCACACAAACTGCATCCTCAACAACTCCTCCTACCATGACATCCAAGAGAATGGACAGCTTGGGCATTCTAGTTCTTGAAATAACAAGTTTATAAGAGATGTGAAACAGCAGAATAGCAACAGAAAAGGTAAAAAAAAAATAATGAAAGAAATAAAATTATTAATTTAGCTGTGACGGAGTACTAGATCCAGCAGAAATCTCCTTTTTACAAAGGTCCTTTCAGACTGCTGAAAAAGCAGGCAAAGAGATTATGGAAATGAGAAATTTCATTTCTGGAGTCACTGGGCCATTCAAAAATTATTCAGTTTGCAATGTGGAAGCCCACTTCACTGAGTGAGGTAATGATCTCAACATTCCCTTTTTACACTGAGAAGTCAGAGCCTGAGATTCATGGCTGGCAAGAAGCATTTACTTTCAAACATCTTCCCATAATCACCCCCAAAAATACAGTAAAAACACAAGAAATCACCCAGTAGAATTACATTTTGAGTTGGAAGGGAAGTGGAACCTAACTGCCCACAAGTTGAGTTTTATAATGCTTGCAGTATTATATAATGCATCAGAATTCTGCAATCAAGATCAATAGGATTAATATTGTTGGGTTGGGGTTTTTACTGCCAACAAGTTAATATTTCTTCTTCTACGTCTTTGCTATTCTTCATCTGGTTTTAAAAGCACAGCATCAGTAGAAATTTTCATTCCACTCTTGCTTCCAGAAGATTGTTATCCCAGGTAGTCTGTTTTATGAAACAATTTCTGTTACAAAAATATGTAACTACTTTGAGCCTTTTGTATTGGAAATCATTTTATTTTGTATTTTAATGACCTTAGAAGACATTTATATTCAATCTATATAGGATTAGATACTGCTGTCTTCTTGATGCCTTTGTAAACAGTACCATCTTTAATTTTCTCATGAGCCACCATTGATTTTAGTACTTTCTCAGTATCTTGGGGGGGGGAGGGGGGGGTTAGCACTATTCATGGAATTAATTTTTAGAAATCTGCCTACCACTAAGTGTGCCAAACAAGCATGGAAGGAAACACCCATTGAAGCAGAACTCCAGATTCTTCTATCACTATGTTTTCCTCATGCCAAAACTACATGACATTTTCTAATATTATTTAAAACCCAATTTGCATAATGTCCAGGGTGGTTTTTATCATTCTGTAACATATTTGGTCTGTTTTACAGCAACCTATTGAATATAACTGTAGATATCAATTTTAGCTTCATGACCACTGCTATTTTCCTCAAAAAATACTGTACATAGTTTACACTCTTTAACTGCCTTGAACCCTGTGCAAATTTCTGTTCGTTTTCCCTTCCAAGTTTATTAATGACACACGTGCCCACTGAACTCAGTTAAGCTGACTTTAAAGTGCTTCTTATTTTATGTAGACATCTCTTCCATTCAAACTACTACCTGTATTAATACACATATTCTTCTAAATCCTGTTTTGTCTCAGCTGCAATATTGTTTCATTCTTCTCCTAGACTACAGCTAATTTCAAACTAAAAATGCCATTTCATGATACTCCATTTCCAACCTCATTAGAGTATCTTCAGTGAGAAAACAACAGTGAGAAGGAAACTGAAATATAGAATGGTATAATGTGACCATAAGAGAAAAAACAGTGTAAAAAAGATGGAAAATAGTTAAAACTGTTCTGTTCATAGTTCTAAAGAGCTCTGTGTTAAAAGTACCTAGCATAGGTGTCTGTAAAGAAGGAAAGAGGGAGCTGACTCAACAAAAAATTATCTGTTGTGTGGGGAGCAAAATCACAAATTATAGGCTGAAATGTGGTGTCAGAAAATTATTTAAAAAAAAATCCAGTATTCATTGTAATAGAACCCTAATGCTTTCTAAGCATAGTAATACTGCACTGCAGATTCATTTCATATAAACAATGAGGTCTGAGTTGCCAAAGAAACAAGCATATGTTGCATAGAGAGTATAGAGCAGAGAAAAGCCACTTTCTAAATAAACTAGGAATTTGCCACGACTCTACAACATAAAAAAGATGATAGCAAACATGCTCTACATATTCATGAAATAGTATCTCTAGGACTACCCCAAGATAAGACATCAGTATATCTGCAAATTCATCCCAGAAACTGTTTATGAAGAAATAATAGCTGCTCTATACAGTCTTTCAACTTCAAAAGTAGCACAAAAACGAACCAAATCTCATATTTGCAAGGAAGCTTTTCCAGGATATTAATAAGACATTAGCTTCAATGAAGGCTTTGAAAACATCAATGAACAACTTCCCTTGTTGAAGGAAATGAACATGTAATACAAAAATGGGAGGATACTTATCACTAGCAACATTAATTGTTGCATCAGACTATTTGGCATCTTAGGGTTTCAGAATAATTTACCAACATTAATTCAGCCATGCAACACCCTTCTGAAGTAAGTGTTAGTAGGATTTACTTTAATGAATGGAAGACAGCTGACATTCCCAAAACTCAGCAGTCAGACAGCACAATTAGTAAAAGATGACATAGTTCTCTATCTAAACAGGAACCACTAAACTTCCCTTCTTGCTAACATAATAATCACCTTGATATGTTAAATGAAATAAAATCATTCAGTAAGTCAATATAGCCACAAGGAAGAGATTCAGATCAAAAATACCGAGTGAGCAAAGTATTTATGAAACCTCTTTTGACTGCAGTCAGTTCAAGACTATATGACAACATGAATTTAAGTAAACCCAAATGTAAAATACTTATCAAGAGTTACTGAGATTTTCACATGTGTAAAAAGGCAAATATGATGGAGCATCAGGACAACTAAGTAACTGTATTATGACACTGAGAATACCATCTATCAAGCAGCTTAAGTCAGTCATTGCCCTTTCTCCTTTCCTCACCTGCATGCTATTTGCCCACCCACTTCACTTTCTCCACTATCAGCCTATGCAAGTGCCTCGTAAATCAGGCAGTGAAACTGATCCAGCTTTATTTTTTAGGAAAACATAAAACTTTACATGATCCAGACATAAAGGGAATGGGGATGGGAGTTGACATGGTTGCTTTCTGGTTGGGCCAGCTCTTTTGCCCAGCTCACTATTCAAGCTTGCCAGTACTCTCTCCCAGACAACATACATGCAGAAATGAGAAACATGATCAGACAGAACCACATCAAGCACCTCACAGTGGCCTCTCACCTGTCCCCCACCTCCCTCATCCAAAGCACGCTGGCTTTTGGTGATATTCACCGAGAAAAACCAGAACCACAATCAACTCCACTTGGACAGTTCTAGCAGCACAAAGAGCTCTGGACTGACCACATCTTCATCCTTGGGCAAACACCCTGAAGAGCATCCATGCCACTTTGAGGTGATTAATAGCAACACCCCCAGCCCTGAGTGGGTTATATAAGCTATCCAAGTGTATAACTGGATACAGCTGTGCTGCTCTGATTCACCTGCTGACATTAATTCTGAAGCCAATTAAGAGGAAACACTGATGATTTCATCTTATACCTTGCTGTGAGATTGGGGTTCTTTATGTGTAGATCAAACTTCTGAACGCCTCAAAGAGAAACAAGCTGAGTTCATCTAAACACAGGTGCTAACAGTAAAGAAGTAAGAAATTCTTTTGTAATGTACATCACTTCAGTCATCACTGAGCATCCTAAAATCCCTTTTTTCCACTTAGAAAGTATCTTGAGGCTAGAGAATCACAGGACGAATTCACATGTGGGAGAAGAACTGAGAGAAACTTTTCAGGCAGAAAGAGTTGCTCAAGACTTTAACTGCACAAGATCTGTACAAGCCCTCTGAAATTAAAAAAGCAGACAACCACATCCTGAAACATCTAACCATTACCTAAAAATTGGATCCTAAAGATCGCTTAAGTGAACTCTGGAGCCAAGCCAGTGTTAAAAAGTGTCTCAGAAATGGAACTGCAAACTTGATTCTATTAGGACAGCCATAAACATGATCCACTGAGTTATACTTCAGAACATGATGATCACCAAATCAGATCATTTTGGCTACTTCATAAAATTTCTACAAAATAATACTGCTACAAAATACTATGCACACTGCTCTACAATAAATAAAGCATAGTGTAGGAACAGAACTTCTGAAACAGGTGATCTGAGATGATAAATCACACAGGTAAATTGTGGCTGAGTTATTTCTGTATTATTTCAAGTATTTAAAGCAGTCACACAGCAGTGCAGTTATTGACAACAATGTCCAGATATTGTCACTCGAAGGCAGTGATTTAAAATTGGAGCTTTCAGATGCGCTTTTGTTATGAATATAACATCCTCTATAGGTAAACAACCTCTACACTGGAGGCTTGGGGAGGGAAAAAGGATAAAGGTCATGAACAATAATATGAAAAACTGTAATTGTACACAAAATATATAAGGTTGTTAGGATAGCTACATGCACTGTACCTCTAATAGTTGATTAGAGTCAACAGCATATTGAGGAAGAGAAAAATTGATTTCTTATACAATATGGCCATAGAAATATGTCACAAAGCAGACAGACATAAAGCCAAACTTACTGCTGGGTCATACAGGAAATGCCTTTACTTCTACTTACACCAGCTGTGGTCTGTAGCAGTTTCCTACAAGGTAAAGGTCCTTGAAAACGTACAGAAAGTAAACAGTAGAAAAACTTTCTTCAGCCTTTGGTGATATATTCAGAAACCTCCTTCTAAAGGTGCTGCAGCTGATTAGAACCTTCAGAAAAAAACCCAGCAATCCTCCAGCAGCTTCCTCAACCCGTCAACCCCTTTGCCTTGCTTCAAATATTGCCATAATTATTTTAGACATATAGTCAAGTGTAGACAGATGCATACCCAGCTCTAATTTAATTTATTTCACTATCTTGTGCATGTGTATAATCTGTAATTTAAATCAATAAACATTTATTAAACAGATTGTCTACTGAGTCACAGATGCTCTTGCTGCAGTTCATTACGCTGACTCATGTTCCAGAGTGCCAGTGAGGGCTGAAAGGAGGAGGTACTGCAAGTATGTGGTAAATGTCTCCTGACTCCAGCCCTTCAAGGAAGAAAGGAAAAAAAAGTATTACAGTTTCAAAACTTAAGTCTAGCACTATTAGTAAGCAGTGGGACTGGAAGTTCAAGCTGGAGCTCTGTCATATTTCATATTAGTTAAAAAAGAATCTAGAACAATAAATACAACACTGCAAGACCAAAACTACAAGAACAATCCACAAAACCTCAAAAAATGAAGAGGTTGCCCTGAAATTGTAAATGCAAATCTACATTGCTAGTCAGTGGCAGGTTTGGCAACATAGAAATGTCATGTGCAAACTTCGGATGTATCAGAATAGTTCATCATATACATGTATCACATTAAAGCTTAACAAGAAACCTAATGACTTCTTTAAGATGACTGCTTTTACAAATATAAAGGAAATGAACCTTAAACTCAGACTATTTAAATTTCCTATAATGAATAAAATCACACAGAAGAACCACAGAAACAATCCCAGCAGATCATAGATGTAAAAAATATAATTATGTCCAAGTCCCTTTTTTTAACTAGCAGCTGACAATCATTGATTGAGGTGATTGAGAATATCAGAAAAATTAGTATCTTCCATCGCATATGAATAAGAGTGTCTGTGAAAGTAACTAGGGAGAGTTCAAAATAAACTGCATTTAAATAACATTTGAAAAAAAAAGAAAATTCCTTTGGGGCACCACTTATAACTTGGGGCCACAACACACACAATTGGTTCATTGCTCTTCTACAGAAGTGCATGTTCTAGATGTTCTGTATATTTTTCCAGCAAAACGTGGACACGCTTTGCCTATAACATGGCATTTAATCTCTAGGAAATAAGGAGCTATCCAGAGTCCCTGGAGCCTTTGTCCAGCTGATATATCCTATGGAGGTTATTCATCTGCAAATTATTTGGATTACTATTTATGAGTCCCAAAATCATTAAAACAGAAAACTGCCTGATTAAGCTGCTCAGAAGAGAAAGGAGTGTCCACCATACAGAGGCCAGCATTTTATTTAACATTTCTATGCAACACTGGTTCTCTTTCTCTGAAAACAGTTACTCAGATTAAGCTTTGCATCAATAGGCAAGGCTCAGAACTCACAAAGGTCCTGCAGTGAGAATTTCACAAGGAAAAATGGCAGAAGAGAGATATTGCTGAAAATTAGCAAACCACTGGCAGTAGCAAGCCTGAAGGAATTACCCGAACCTTTAGCCTAGCAGAGTAAGGGGATGGAGCCCCAGAAGGGAGCCTACTCCTACTTTTTCATAAGACCCGCCAACAGAGCATGTCCCAGCACTGTGCACTCCTAACAGGTGAAGTTTGGCAGATGGGGAGCAGGAAAGGTGACACGGAGTGGGTTTTGCTAGACAGTTACCCCCTGAGTTCAAACCAAATTCACAGACTACTTCAAGTTCCCAGGCTAAGCCCTTTCCTCCCCATTGAATACAAAATATTGCTATTTTTTTGTCCATTGTTCCTTCCCTCTCTAAATGTGCTTAGGTTTGTTTGGTTTGGTTTGGGTTTTTTTGTTAGTAGGGTTCTTCTAAGTGGAAAAATACTCTCAGAGCCCAGTCTCAGGAGAAGTTTGAATTGGTGGTGGGTTACAGATTTAAAAAAACCAAACAAACCACAAACCAATAAAAAAACACTCCCACCACCAAAACACACAAATAGCAGTAACACATTTGCACAGAAAAAATACTAACGTCTTTGTATACTTAAATCTAAAGTGCTACATTTCAGCAACACAATGCTTGTGACAAACATAATTCTTCAGAAATTTAGATAGTGTGACATAATTATAAATAAAGGTATTAGCTGGTCCTTGAGGATATGCCATTAGTCCATTCTTTTTACATATTTAAATTGTATTCAACCATCCAGCTAAGTTATTGGACTCAAGTGCATCATAAAATACAGTTTGTGCAGTGTCATTGAAATATAGCAAACACAAGAAATCATTCTTGGCACGGATCCTAAACAAACAGAGAAATAAAATACTCTTCTGCCATTATACAAATATTTCTTAACTGTTCAACAGCTGCAGCACGTTAGTGAGAGCTGCTGTGAATTTGAAATCTAACATTTTTCTAGCCCCTGATCCCAGAAGTGCCTTCAGGTAATCTGGAGAGGCAAAGAGGGACATACAGTCTTTATCCTGAAGACTGCTAATTTGCCTGCAGAGAGGGCATGCTAACCTGTGTCAAATACACACTGTACTAGATATTTTGTGAGGATTCCCTACTGCAAACAATCCTAATTTAATCTAAGCAAGATGATATACTCCTTTATTGAAAAACATGGAAAGAGCATACCTACATCCTTTAGCACAGCACAGACAGCCTGCAGCTATCTCGAACAAAGCTGGCACATCCACATGACATTACGAAGAACTATTAACCAGCTCAACCTAAAAGGGGTATAGCTACAGCAACTTCATTGTAATGCAGCTGTGACATAGTAGTACTGCTTCAATTTCTGAAGTTCACATGGGCAGTTCTGTGCAGACACATCCTCTAAAATCATTTATGAAATGAGTTAGCACAAAGGAGAGCACTTAGAGCAAATTACATAGATGAATATACAGCTTACTTTTTACTTTTGCAGGAATTCCCCTTTGTAGCTAAATCCTGTTATTCCACAGGGCACATTGAAATCCTGACTTGGATTAAATAGCCATAAAATTGAGTGCAGCAATCTGAAAACCTTGTATCACCAAAAAAGACTAAGGTCATGTGGACAAAGAGATTCTAGCATTTCTCAAGCTTTGGAGGATTTGGGGGCTTGTTTCCTTTCATTCTCACCTCAAAATCAGTAACACAGAACAGTCTAGCAACTTTTAAGCATAGGTTCCTTTGCTGTCTAAGGTAGTCTAGATAGTTTAAGAAGTCATAATCCCAAGTGAAGACAGTAAATTGACAAAGATTTTATGACACTTCCACATTTGCTTCCACTTTATTGTTTGAGCACAACTCTGTGTCAGGAGAGAGAGCTTAGAAGCTGTCCACGTGGTGGGAAGAACATAAACGGTAATTCACAAAGTACTTTATGCAATACATAGGGACACAATAATGAGAAGGAATTCTCACAGCTACATAGTCAAGAGAAATCTGTTAAGCAACAGTATCAAGGAAGATCTTTAAAGCTAAGTGGGAACTTGAGAAGAAACAAAGACTAAATTCAAGGATTTGCATTTCATTTGAGCAACCCTGTTGATTCATTCTTTTTTATGTGAAAATACACCAAGTAAAATGTCTCATGTCATTTATCAGTAAGATAAATCAAGAAGGTATGTGAATTATACACCTCTTCAGAGTTAACACCTTTCTACACTCTGATTGGTTGTAGTTTATTTATATGCTCTGGAAAGAGAAACTGACTAGTTGCTTTAGATGCACAATGAATACACTTTTTTAAAGATTTATGCAGTCTTCCCAAGGGTAGTCATAGTAAAGCAGGGACCCACATTTAAGCAATGCTCAGAATATGGAATTCTTGTACTACTGTGTTAAATATAAAATCCCAGTGGAATTCAATGATACCAAGGAACCCATGTTTCTGAAGGGCACTGATTTTTTCCAAGGTCTACAATTCTGTCCAGAAGAGAACAAAAGCCACTTGAGTGCAGTCTCATGAACAATGGTTAACCCATAGGGTTAACCCAAAAAACAAATCTCATGAAGTTTCAAATTCTGAAATGGGTTCTAAAAAACAACAACCTTGAGAATGTTTTGGAATTCCCACCCCTATTTTTCCCCCCCTGTCCATTCTGATGGAGATTATGATTTTAGTTTGAATAGCCCACCTAAAGCTAGCAGCAGTAATACCTATCCCACCTATTCTTCATTTAATTTAAAGAGAAAAATACTGAGTACAAATAAAAATTTTTCATCAGCACTCCCCTCATTTTCTTCAGCTTAAAAATACCAAAAACTATATACAATTTCCATCAAGAATCTGAACTACCCTCAGTGCTATACAGCATTTTCCATTTGAGACAGAAGACACTTAAGCAAAGGAGAGGAAAGCATACAGCGATGCAGACTAGAGGAGAAGGTGGGAGTCAGAAAAAAGACAGGGAAAGACCTGTCAAACATTCTATCATTTTTGTAGACTTTCAGCATGAAAGCCAGCAACCAACTACCACGACCCTTTGCCAACTTCCCCATGCCTCCCAGTGGGATGGGGGGGATAATCGGGAAAAAAAGTAAAATTTGTGGGCTGATACAAGAAGAGTTTAATAATTGAAGCAAAGTAAAATACAACAATAGTAATAGAAAAATAATAATTTTAATAAAAAGAAGGAGAGACCCAAGATAAAAACCCAAGAAGAAAAAGTGATGCACAATACAATTCCTCACTACCTGCTGACAGATGTCTAGCCCATCCCCTAGCTGCAGTCAGCTCCATTCCAGGTAACTCCCCCAGTTTATAAACTGAGCATGACATTTTATGGTATGGAATATACCTTTGGCCAGTTCAGGTCAGTTGTCCTGGCTATGATCCCTCTCAGATTCTTGTTCACCTCCTCACTGGCAGAACATGAAACACTGAAAAGTCCTTGACTCAGGGCAAGCACTACTAAGCAACAACCAACGCATCAGTGTGTTATCAACATTACTATTCTCATACTGAATCCAAAACAAATTGCTTTACAGGTACTGAGAAGAAATTGAGCTCTAGCTCAGCCAAAAGAAGACAGAGGTTACTGGGGCTTTGTCAGTATCAGTTCATGGAGAGAAGCAAGTTCACAGCTGAGTACTTAGCTTGTATAGCTAACTAAGAAAAGTTATTAAAATGTGCCACAAATGTAGTTGTTTCATTCACAGAATTCCAGTCTGTTCTGACTAAATAAAACTGCTTTCATGGAGCAATAAACTGGGGCTCAGAATTTCAAGGCCAATGCACCCTAAGTTCTCATAAAGTGCTTAATATAATCAGTGCAACCTCAGAACCAATAGAAAGAGGTTTCTGTATCAGGAGCTAGTGAAAAAAAATCTTGATATTATGAGCACAAGGTGCCTCTATTTAATTCATCCCATATTCAGGAAAAGAGATTCTATAAATAAAGCGACATCAATGAAACACATCTAATTTCTGCTTATAACTGAAACAAGCTTGAATGTTTTGCTGCCCCGGTCAACAAATTATAATAATAATATTGCCTATAACACTTTCTATTTCATGTTACAACCTCTGAGAACCAAATCCCACCACAGTGAACACCAACAACACAGGAACCTTGAGATCACAACTAATGAGGTCTGAACCCAAACAGAAATTATTGGAAGCTCATTCTATTTGACTTTAGAAGTAATTGATAAGTAAACAATTAATTAATGAATAATTTCAATATTAAAGTAGAATATTATATGTCCAGGGAAGTTGTGGCTGCCCCATCCCTGGAAGTGTTCGATGCCAAATTAGATGGAGCTCTGAGAAACCCTGTCTAGTGAGGGGTGTCCCTGTCCACAGCAGGGGTTTGGAACTAGATAATCTGTCAGGTCCCTTCCAAGCCAAACCATTCTATGATTCTATCTATTCCTAAAAATTTAATAGAACATCTGTAAAATTAATTGCACAAATAGCAGCCAAGAGATCTTGAAAAGAGAAAGCATAATCCAGAAGATTACACTGCATTACATGTCATAAAAGTAACATCAACATTCAATACCAAACACCCAACCTGTTCTTTTACTTATTTTCTGATAAAATAAATAGATAATAGTAAGTACAGGCATACAGTACTGGAAGATAAATACACCAAAGGCAAATATGAACTGAGCAGGACTTAATATTGAAATCCAGAGGTTTTAATCAAGAGAAGTCTTCCTAGAGCGGGATTTCCTTTCTCATGGTGAAATACTTCAATAGGATTGAAGTTTTTCAGGTGACCCTGGCTACCACAGGGCTATTCAGGCCTGTCACTTGAGGGAAAATGTTATTACCTTTGGGGACTGGAGTAATTACAATCCATTTGCTGTGTTGATTGGCCAGTGACCTCTTCTTCAACTTCTGGATTTGCAATATAGAGAAAGCTCCAAATGAAATGAGGGAAGGCCCATAAAGTAATCTGATATTTGAAGAATCGCAGCCACAACACTGCTGAAAACTTCATTTAATATCCATTTGAATTTTTATAGGCCCTGCTATTTCCCTCTTTTGCTTTCATGTACTGTGACCCTTTAGGAGATGAAGCTTCAGTGTCACCTGAAAGAGTGAAAAATATTATTAAGAGTAGTTACTTAGTGCTACTCATAGGAGGACTGAGAACTAATTTCAAAGTTCAACTGTTTGACTGGTTGTGGTCTCACATTCTTCTGCACATTGTACCAGATTTCATTTCAGTTTCACCACTGCACCATATTTCACTGGTTTATGTGAAGTGACTGTTGTTCAACAGTTAGCTTCATAAAATAGTAACAAGTACCATTTCAATGATAATATATATTAAAAACAAAGATGCAAATCATTCAAAAATAAACTCTTGGAAGCTGCTTATGCTTGATTTATTACTTAACCATATCTGGAAGAATGAACTTTCTCTCTAATGTTTGCTGTGTTCTAGACTCTCATCTGAACCCTTTTCAGAAGGAAATCTGAATTTGAGCTCACAATTTCCATGTCAGGTTTCATTCAACTGCAAATTACCCCAGCTGAATTACATAAACCACTGAAACAGACTTTAAAGCAAACTTCTGTCCTCAACTCTGGCAATGCTGCTGAGTTTGACTCTAATTACTGCTACATCAGCACTTCATTTACAGTCCCCTAATGCCCTGTGTCTATTTCTATCAACAAATTATGGATTACCAACCCAGTTGGTTGCTGTCAAATATATATTGTCTGTCTAGTGTTCAGGCTGCAAATAACTGACTGGAATTATGTCATGACAATACAACACATAGGAATAAGAGAAAAATGAGCACAAATGGGAAAACCTAAAGTGAATGGTATGCATAGATGATCTCAGCTCTTTCCCTGAGCATTTGTTGTAAACACAGGACACCAGACTAGATGAACACCTGACCTAACCCAAGACCACCCTTCATATGTTATTAGTAGGTATAGGCATTCCAGAGAGTGTCACTGATTACAAAAGTCCATCAAAGTCATACTGAGAATTAACCAACATGCAGAGGACATGCAGACAAAACTTCAGTGTATCTGAACTGCTGAAATTTTCTTGCTATCAAAATTGGCATGTTGATTTATATCTTGCCTTACAGATCTGTTTTACCAGGTCTATTTTACCATGCTACTATGATAGCATTTGATAAATAATCAACAGGATGGAGTACAGACCTATTAAAATCAATTGAATTGTAACCTTTAATTTTAGGGATAAAAATATTTGCAATGCATAATAAAATCTGAAAATAAATTTTTAATTAAAAAATACTTTTCTAGCATCTTCACATATTTACAGGCATGTCTTCAGAGCCCATTTAGTAAGTTCTCTTAGCTGTACAATAATTTTTTTCCACTACTACTTCTTTCTTCTGAATTAGTGCTACAAGTTCTGGTAACAATTTTTTTTCTGAAATTATATTTCTTAAAAGCAAGAAAATTATCTGGAAATAAAGAACTTCCTCAAAACATTCTCTATTTGGGAATTCAATTTACAAGAGAGTATTTATAGTTCTCTTAACTAAGCAAGGAGCATACTCAGAAAAATAACGATTATAGATTTTTTTGTAAAGTGATTTTCAGAACATACAACAGCATATGATAATGAAGAGCAGGTTACTGGAAATATCTTTTAGTTTTCCACTTGTAGAGAATAAAACACAATAGGAACCTAGAAAATGGACACAAGCTTCTAGGACATGGCTGAATATGCATAAAGAGTAGTCAGCTGCAGTTTATATTTAATGAGATTTTTTCTTAATTTGAAACTGTTTCCCTCTTGTTTCCTTGTTTGCACATGGAGAAGTAAGTGCTGACGATAGGTGGAAAGTACCAGTTTACTACTGGAGAAGAACGATTTGTTAAGATCTAGTATCAGCAAATGGCATAAGAGAGGGGTGCCATCTCTTGACAGAACTGACAAAAGCAATATGTGGGATGCTAGAGAGACAAGAGGTTGTGGCTGTTCTAAATGATGGTATGACATTGTAAGCTGATTGTTTACCACATGGATCAGCTTCTTCAGGTTTACAAGTGTGCAATTTAGGATTTAATAAATTTGGCTAGGAATGATCAAAAGCTCCTTATCTATGACCCTCAGGAAAAAAATAACTGCCCAACTAATTCTCACATAGAATTCTGTAAGCTGACAATGTGTTGCCACTTTCCTAGTCACTAGGGCACAAAAGATGACAAGACAGTTAGTTTCTAAGCTATACAGCAACTTTTGAAACGTATTGTGTCTCAGCTTGGTTGGTAGCTATCAAAAGAATTTCACAACTCCTGTCAAGCTTCCCATGGCAAGGAGAGGATAGGACAAGATAGGAGTCTCTCTTATTGCTACCCATGTTCTATGAAAAAAATCATGCAGAATATCAGATTTGACTTATGGCACTAAAAAAGAATTTTTACCTCCTTGGAAATGCTGACATCATTTTTACAGGGGCTGTGCCCTCTCCAGTACTGGCTAGTAATGATAGTTAGTAAATTCTTTTCCCAACAAAGGACAAAACGGTGTCACAAGTGAAACAGCACTGCCCAGCCGAGGAGACTGCAGGCAAACCCTCCTGAAATGGGTTTGTATACTCTGGGCTCTATGTTCCATTTTGAAATTACAGTGATCAACATACAGGAAATTGAAACGTGCAGCTCCTTACTGGAGCTTTACTGGTATATGACACAGTAGCAACTAGCTGCTTTGCATTTCTAAGTAATTCCAGTTTTATCTTGTAAGGAGACTCTTGGAGGCGAGGTAATAAAAATAGGGAGGAAAATGAACACAGGAAGTAATGGAATACAGAGAACTATCCTCATAATGGTAGAATACTTAGAGCAGTATTTCACCTGAAGGAAAGTAACTAGCTGGTTGTCAGTGAACAATTTGCTTTCATTGATCTCTTGGTTAAATATTGAAGACATTTGTCTGCAGGCGACAATGAATGAGGATAAATTCCTTAATCACCCTACTTTTTGCGCCTGTGCTTGTAAATCAACATGTGTTGCAAGTGGAAAACTGGCAAGATTTTAAAGAATGCTCTACCACTGCCGGCTGTGTCTTCCAATTGCCCATATAATGAACTCTTCACACTAGTACCTCTTCTTTTCTGGTTTGGCCTTTATTTCTTTTATAAAACAATATTAAGATAATAAAAAAATATTACAAAATATAAAATACATGTATCAAAAGTTGAACATGTGCTCCATGTGTTTTAACACCTGGAAAAAGCGTCACAACTATCTCAAATTCAACTGAAGTTTTCCAACTGTATTCTGTAAAATACTAAGGCTATGGGTTGAAAAATATCTTATGTAGTTTTGTGGTCATATAATGTGCACATGTTGGAGCACACAGTACACCAAACACCACATTACTCTTTAGTGTTCCATCTTGCTAGACTTTTTCTAAGAAAAAAAAAATCTTCCTACAAAAGATATAACTAAAAATATATTAACTTGTTATATTTTCCACTATGACTAACTCAAAAAATTTAGCTTCTTTTTGTCCTCACTGAATTACCTGAGTCAGTTAGGCAGACATGAGCCACAGGCTCACAGTAGAAGCCCATTTAGCCCAATATCCAGTTCAGTGGTGCCAAAAATTGAATGCTTGAGCAGTAGCAGAACCAGACAAGCATCTGCAAAGCAACTTCACAGACTCTGATAATTTTAGTTCACAGATTTAGTGAGACACATACAGTTAATTTGTATTTAGCAATCTCAAAGGTTAACTGGGTTCAATTTAACTCCATGTGGCTCTTTGCCCCTCCTTAATCTTCAGCAAGAGCTCTACTGTTTAGCTGTAAACTAATCACCTTCTCAGCCCACTCCCCTTATATTGCATCTTCTGCTTTCCTCATATGATGTTCCTTATTTCTTTTAAGAACCTCGATTTTTATGAAATGTTCCTCATTGTTTCCCAGGTAGTCTAGATGAATACGCTACTGGTTATTTTTAATTATTCTTCATGTTTAAAGGATTATTACATTTGTGGTACCAGTTTAGGATGTTTTTAATGTCTACTTCTGCTCTAAATAAAGTCCACAATTGTTGTCAAGAGATTTCATGTTTCTTGTTCTGCCAGTAACACCAGTTTTCAATGTCTGCAATTTATATACTTAAAAAAGTAGTGGAGAGGATGTTTCCAAAAGCCAACATTATAAATAATCTAGCATTTAAAAGCCAAGGTGGATTCCTGTACTCTCAGCCATGCTTGGTTTTGTTGGCCCATTTGTACTTTCAATCAAATCTGGGCAATCCATACCTTTCTTGAAGAAGGTAAAATAAGTAATATTTTTCAACTCTTATTGACAGCAGTGTAAAAACTGCACAAAATAATTTGAAACTGTAATGGAGTAAGGTTACCTCAGAGACATTCAATTCTTTGGTGCCTGATTTACAGAGAGGTCCTTGTGACTGAGAGGAAGTTTCCCCCAGATAAAACTGAAGGAGAGGTCTTTATTCAGATCTATGTGCTCCGTGAACATGTTTAGTTATTAAAACACATTTACCCCTGAAAAGTATATTATCTTACAAACTAAAGCCCGCTTTTTTTCATAAACTAAAGTCTTCTACTTGACTTCCTCACTTCCCTCTGGATCTTGAACACTCCTACAGACAAGGCTGATACTGATGACCACCTCCTTGACCAATTTTTCTTTGCAGTGAACAGCAGATTCAAGAGATCCAAGGTGTCTACACTCAATTCCTCAAGTTAATTGGATAGTCTGTAAAAAATACCCATGAACAAGTCACACAAGCCTCTCCTGGATCCTGCTCCACAGGGCCCAATTTTTCATTTCACAGAGAAGCTCCATACATGCTTCATGTGCAAGGATGTCTCTCTCATCTTCCCAGTCTGTCACTCCTAAAGGAATGTCTCCATGCATCTCCACGCATCACAGAAAGCCAGTCATCCAGGTCATCTCACTGTATCTCAGTTACCCCAATAGTCCCATACCTCAGTGTCTGCACATGGAGCTCCAATGCCTCCTGCTTGTTCCCAGGCAAGTATACTCTGATCTGCAAGCACTTGAGATAAGCCTTGAGGCATGCCTCATCTTTCCTTGAGGACTCTCTCACACCCATCACTTTGCTTCATACACTTGCCACCCCAACCTCCATTCCCTCAATTAAGTGCAAGCTATTAGAGTCATCCCCTAGTACGAATTATTGGAAAAAAATAATTATTCTGCATATTTACTAGTGTTTATAGAACAAAAATTGAGAAAACACACCAAGCTTGAATTGTATAAAGTTATATCATCCTCTTCATTCTTTTCTTTTCTTGGGTGGATTGCTAGCATAGATACAACTGCTTCTCTGGACAGGAGTATAAGAATATAAATACTGTCACGCTCAAAATTGAGTGAATTCTTCAACTTTGCTGAATTAGGTTTTGGAGGATTTCTTTGAAGATGTAGTGGTTGAGTGCTTAGTTCTCAGTAAATTTCAATGATGAGTCAGAAGACATTGTCTCTATGCTAGGTAGTGATAATTTTTATTATAAATTTATAATGGTGTAAGCTTTGTTTGGCCATACTGATGTTCATATATTGCAGGTTAAAATCATACGTGCTACACTTAGAAAGTGTTAAACAGGCCAACACTATATCCTATACTGGTTTACATTGTCCAATATGTAATATGGATCCTTTCAGGCAAACAAGTGTGCAGGGAACACTCCCTAAATGAATAAGGCTCAGGATCCTTATTTCTTCTGCTGATGCTAAGAATTTATATTCATTGGACTATATGGTCACAAAAAAAAGCTTCGTCAATTTATTACGTTTGTGTAAAATCACACCAGATAAGGTAGTTGTGTATGCCAATAGAACAAAACTTTTATGTTATACTTTAAATTAAAATGAAAATAAATTATTTGCCAAAAGTGTCTGATACATTTTTACTTTTTATAGCAAAAAGAATTACAAGTTAACTCCCTTTCTCTTCACTATCTCTCCATTCTTACTACTCCCTTCATCATTTTCAGGCCACAGTTAACAGGCCTGGGAGTTCCTTCAGGGAAAATGGGGAACTGTGGTTAAATTATGCAAAAAATTTGTATACAAAAAGGTAAGCATGAGCAATTTGACTTCCAACACAATAAAAAGCTTCAAAATACCAAAATGTCATAATTTACTGCTATTTTACATTCAGAAAAACAAACTGTTTCATCAAAGGACAGCTGAAGTACAAAATCTCAGCTTATTGTCTCTATCCTTGAACTGCAGGTAAATAGAAGGAATCTGTGTTTAGGGAGCAGACGGTTTATGGATGACAGGCACTGGAGAAAGTATTTAATAATGCAGACAATATCATCTTGCTAGAAAAAGTGCTCTGGAATGATACCTTTTCAGACAAAATTAATGACTTAGTTCAAGCATACTCAGCCTGACAATTAATCAGTGAAGTCCTGTAAAAGACTGTCAAAGGAAATGGTGGAGGTGAAACACTTCAGGGATTTACCATACTCTTAATTTCTAGAAAGCGGCAGGTTGGTATACTGATCACATGCCTGGAGGCTTGAAGTCAGAGGTTCATATGGTTCTGAATGCAGTTTACTACTGTCATCAACAAAAAGTAGAGCATATTCCATAACAGAGCTGGATTCCCCTTTGCTACGAAGGCATAATAGCTGATGTATGATAATGTAACTGTAATTTTGATTTAACAGGACTGTTTTAGTATGACTTTATGCTACAGTTATTCACACATGTCCCACATGAGGACTTATTTTTCATTATCTCACTGTCATATGGAAAACATGCAAAACGGTACCACCAGAGTGATAAACAACATGAAAACAGCTAATCATGCAACTATTGAGAACCGTGCTAAAGAGTTCATTGACACTGGATTTGCTGAGAGCAAGATATCAACACCTGAAAGTACCAATTCCCATTTAAGTTTTACATCTGTTTTTCATGCATGGGCTGAGTTAATTGTAAATTGCCTCCTTAAATAAAAACATACCATTGACTTCAGTGGAGTCTGGATCACACCCTTCATTCTTTGTATACATTTAAATACACAACATTTTCTTCATAGTCTGACAAAGTAATGGGAATTGAAGCAATTGAAAACTGAATTTGTTGTTCAGTGTATCTGCAGGCACCAACTGAATATGGAAATAGCAAGGAACGTGTGCAAGTTTGCAAGACTTGACAAACATGAAAGTCCCAAACAGTTGCCCACTATGCATATCCATCTCCTGCATTTTTGCTTAGAAGCAATTTCAAGACACAGAAAAATCTAAAGCCATTTTCTAAAAAAGTATAAGAAAGCTTGGATCAAGATTTGATGTAAAGTTTGTATCAGTACAAGCTTAACCTGATCAAGTCTATTTTGCCACATGCAACTTGTTCATCCACATCAGGACATTACCTCTACTGTAACTTTCCTGAATGAATTTCTTTCCATTTCAAAAAGCTTAATTATTGCCTTTAGGCTGTATTAAAAGGGATGAGCTTTATCCTAAATTAACCTCTTTTTATAACTTTGTAGAGACTTTTATCAGAATAAGGACCTTAAAAGCAAACAGCAGATGTTGCTTTACAATGTCAATTTGCATATATACCACACTTTTACATGACAGTCAAAAAATAAAGCTCCTTACAGTAACATTCTACATAAAAACCAGAATCCATCATGATTCTGCCAAGATGAGTGTGTCACACACTAAATATCTGAACAGAACCCATCACAGATTAGATTTAGGTCTCACAAGATTGCTTCATCACATCCAAAAGACTTACAGTACTTCAGTAAAGCTGAAGAACTTTTAAATCATGACTATTTTTCCCAATTCAGTTAAGCTATTTGTCTGTCAACAGAAGGCTTTTTTGCAGCCATTATGCCAATAGTATTTTCATTAGGCAGTGCAAACAGCCTGACTTTTTCTTCTTTTTAATGTCTGCAGAATCAGTGGACCCACATTTAAAAAAGCATCCCATCACACCCAGAAATGTTTGGGTAATATTGCTATCAGATACCATCTAGAGCAAATGACTATATGTTTGGGTAGAGATGCAGAATAGCAAAGTATTACAACATCAAGTTAAAAGTAGTTTCAGTTCAGAAAAAAAAGTGTTAGATTTTGAAGCAAATGGAACAGTGTGAGTACTATCTTTAATATAATAATTTATGCTAGCCACTCTGTGGTTCAATCCTACTCAAAAAAAAGGTAACCAAGATGACAACAGCAGTGTTGTGCCTAAAACCTACAAAATTAAGCAAAAATAGAAAACTCAGATAATAGGGACATCACTCACAACAGCCCACGAGGCCACTATACTCTATTTAATTGGAGAGTTTATGAATAGAGCAAGAGTTCTTCAGAGAACAGGTGCTAGCAAAATCTAAATATCCAGGCATCATATACTTTCTTATTCTTTGATTAAGTAATGGGAATGTATGTCTGGTTGAAATCATGTCTTGACTTTTGGTGTAGAGCATGTACCTTAAGTCCAGATATTAAAGGCAATGTTTAACTAGTTCTCCTCTGCATTCTACATTTACTTCTGAAAGCATGTATTTTTCAACACTTAATATCAACATTTTATGAACATTGAATACGAAACTTACATGGTCATAATGCCATTCAGATGAGGAAAAACATTAACAAAAAAAAATAGTAGCTAATTTTAATAATTTTGATAGCAAGTTTGTTAGTAATGAGGGTGAAAGGGAGAAACACTGATTTCAGAGCACCTTCCACTTCACTCTGTGCCACTCTCCTTTCTCTTTTCACATGCAATTCTCTTTCGCCCATCTTTGCTTATTGGAAGTGGATTGACAACAGAGAACTGGGTCAAATCATGAAGTCAAACAGTAGGAGTAATTATGATGGACATAGCTGGATGGAGGACAAAGGCAATTTGATAAGGAGTGATTTGGTTCTCACTGTAACATAACCTTTCAAGCAACTTTTACAGGGTTTTACTGAAATCTAATCATGAAGAAGAAGCCCATATCACTCTCCATGCTTGAGGGGAGGTTGAGTGAACAGAGATGGTAAAAGTAGAAGAGTCATATAGTAAAATCCTTTTTATTTTTTGGGAAAGTCAGAAGAACACATCAGTAGCTTCTTAAATTGCGGATAAAATTAATCAGAATACACTAAGCCCTATATACATAATAGTAAAGTGTCGTTGGCCTTGAAATGGCCTGATTTATGATCGCTATAGGCAAAAGCAGCTCTTGGCACTGATTTTGAGATTTTTTTAAGATGTCACTCAGTATAGGTTCTTTAAAGAATGATTGCTCTGTCTACTTTGGTCACATTTAAATGTCATATTGGGGCTGTCAAATATGACCAGATTTATCAATGAGGCAGAATGATATGGAGGCAATTGAAAGCCTGCAAAATAAATTATTTGGAAAGTCAATTATAAATAATATAATCTCTATATGCAAATATTAAATGTATTTATTTAATTAAATCACTGCAGATTTTTAAAGTTCTTTCTATCTTCTTTGGCACGTCATCCCATCAGGCTGTTTCTTTGGATATAATTATTTAGTTAAATAATTAAATTAATGCTGTTATACATATTAACTGGTCTAAGATTTAAGCATATAGAAGTGTTCTGTCAATATACTAACCAGGATCTGATCTAATTGTGAAAGGCTCTTTTGGGGAAGAAGAAATGAGTCATTAGCTAAAATAGCAGTGTCCTACAGTTCTCCCATTCACACTTGCATTCTGAAGGTCATCTGTAAGTTGCACACAAAACTTGAGTCACTCAAACCCATTTAGAAGTTTCTCTTTCACTTGCTTAGAAGCCTAAAAATGATGGCTCAAACTCAGTCATCACTGAGAGAGGAAGAATGCAGAGTAATTTTTACTTACTAGTTTTAGAAATAAGCAGGGATGAACAATCCACAGTTGTCACTTGACAGAAGTAATGCAAAGTAATAGTTTTAGCCATGTTTTGAAACTGTTAGCATCACTTCCTATCATCCTAACTAGTCCACATTTTGTAATAAATTATACGAAATAATATATAAATACCTAAGCAATTAATACATTTCCCTTCCTCTTCCTTCCAGAGGACAAAGAACATCAACCCAGTGAGCTATGGTACACACAGAATATTCACTTCTACAAGGCGAGTTACCAATGCAGTGCTGCACAGCTGAATGGCCAAGACCTCATGTAGCTCTGCAAGCTCCCTGCCGTGTTCCTTGGGGCCAGTTGTGCGCTTTTGCGATATACCAGACAGCCACAGCCAGGAGAGACTTTTATGACTTATGCATTCACAACATAAGCCTAAGTCTTAATTTTCAGCATCTTATTTTGATAGCCCAAAACTGACAAATAATAATATATTGCTCTTTAATGGCCTGTCATTATTAATGCACCTAGTTCACTACTTTAATTCCTTGGGCTCCTGGATTCACTCAAGCATGGATTTGCAGATTATTCCTGCAAGGCATCCCCTGTTTAGTACTTCTCAGTTTTTGACAATAAGCCTAGATGATTGTGCTCAAGACAAAACACAAGATAGCTCATGTATTTTATTACCCTTTCAAGTCAACTTTGCAATGAGAAAAGAAAAAACCTTTTAATGAATAACTTGCATTCTCCTTGTCATAGTATAATCACTTGCTCTATTTTTCTCAGAGGATGGCAATGTCTAAAGTAGCTATTTTTCTTGAGATCTTTATCTTCTTTATTGTCACTACAAGTAAGACTGCGCTGGAAACAGAAAGACAGAGTAGGATACATATCAAAACAAAGGAAATTGTTAATCACAGATGCCTGTACATACTCAAAATTATACTGCTGTATTTGCCAGCACAAAGTGGTTTCCCAACTAAACTTCTTTTCAATAGCTTTAACAGGTTTGCAGAACAGTCATCATGGAACAGACAGTTTCCATAATGGTTCTAGAACGGAGGATTTCCTCCCCTACATGTCAGCAAACCTCTTCAGCTGTCTTTAAGAGATCTGTCTGATAAAATGACTGAAACTTTTTACTTTTTTTTTTAATGAATTCACAACCTGTATACTTCAAATACCTGTAAATGCATGAATTTTCAATGTACCTTCAAACAGAATTTTTTCATAAGGGTTATTAAAGTAGGAGAGTACACTTTGCTACATTTAAAAACAAACAACAAAAACCACTGGCATTTTCATATCATATCCTTCCTAAGACTATTCCTTGTTGAGGAGAAAAGACCTTTGCTTCTCAGCTAATTCTGTATTTGTACTAGCTTAAGAATTATCCCAAGAAGTTATATCTTATGTACATTAAAATCCAGACCAGGCATAAGGATTGTAAAAACAATACAGCAAAATTCTACATTTTGCTAGTCTCTTTCCTTGCAAAAGGCCTTCCACTGAATCACATGTATAGAAGGACTGTGTAATATTTATAATATAGACCCACATGTAGCAGCAGAAGCAGGCCCACAGGAGCCAGCAGGGTGGCAGCAGGGCTCACAGCATCCCCAGCTGCAGAGTGAATCCTTTGCTGCTTACTTATTCTGGGGACATCATAGTGATGCTCTGAGCCATTGCTCAGAGACACTCTAGACCATCACTCTGGGTGTTCACATTTCATTAAGAGACCTTTCCTTAATGACAACAGGAACATCATCATGATGAAAATGATAAAAACGCCTTGTAGGGGTCAGTAGTCCTGTGTCTTGTCATTTAGCCTCTGACTAAAGATGACTAATTTGTATTAATGTACAGATTTTTCTGTAAGCATATATACGTAACATGATAGGAATATGCAATTATTTTTCTTTTTTTCAAAAAGATAAAGGAACAATAAATTATGCAATAGTTACTGCTGAGAGAAAACCTATC
The DNA here is from genome assembly GCA_013396755.1 of Sclerurus mexicanus. Classification (NCBI taxonomy): domain Eukaryota; kingdom Metazoa; phylum Chordata; class Aves; order Passeriformes; family Furnariidae; genus Sclerurus; species Sclerurus mexicanus. The sequence continues at coordinate 287,237 of VWZF01005688.1, read as the reverse complement.
ACTGTAAGTTACATTATACTCTTCCCTTCCCTTTAGAACTTAAGAGCCTCTGTTTTTATTTACCTTTTCATTAAAGGACCTACATTCTTAGGCAAACAGCCAAAACAGTATGCAAAAAGAGCACCAAATTCAGACAATTCGTTCAGTATATCTCACTCACAGCTACAATGACTATGCTTTTTGATTTATTCAGTATTTACTATCTTATTTCATTCCATTAAACAACAGTTGTAATTTTTTTCTAGGGATGGTGCTTTCTGATACATATTTCATATTTCAACATTTGAGAGAGGTGAAGGTAATGGATGAGGTGGAGATAGAAAAGCTTTTATGCAAAATTGAAAATTTGAATTTCTAGAAAATCAAAAAGCAAGAGGGATTCACAGCCCTGGCACTGGATAAGATATTTTTGCATTTCTTGTCCACAGTGCAGAGTTACCTAGTAACCTAGTCTTCTAATATTGTTTTCTAGTAGATAAGTACGGCAAAACTTCTTCCCCCCAGCCCCAATTCCTTGTATTCCTTTCCAGTGTGCATCCCTCCTTTTCATCATGTCCTCCTTTCTCTAATGACTGCCTCCATTCCAAGTGTCAGAAGTGACTCTCCATATACTGCTTTTGGTACCAATTATATTTCCACTCTCATTTCCCCTAAGGATTGCTTTATGCCCGTGATTCCATCCCTAAAATTGTCACTGGGAAGCACAAAACTACAAAAGGTCATCAGAAACCATCATTTGTGCTCTATGCATGTATAAGACCTAAGAAGGAAAGAGGTTGAGCCCTTAAAAAATGCACTAGCAAACAGCTAGCTAAACAAAACATAACAGTATCTCTTTAGGATTCGTGTAAACAAAGCTTTTGTTTCCCTCTTTGTTTCCTTTTTAAACATTCAAAGAGCAAAGGGACTTTCTAACTACACAGGACATGTCATGTAATATTTATTGGTATTACTAATTAAACTGTCCTCCCTACAAGAAAGGATTCAGGAAAAGAGCTTGCTGTCATGAACAGTGATCTTTTTTATCACAGATAGTGATTTTTGGTTTTGCTTGAAAATGAGATCACCATAGCCAGTTTATAACTAGCCTCCCTCACAAGTAAAGGGCTTCTCCCATTTGTAGTCCACTGCACTGGCCATTCTTCCTCTAATTAACTTCTTTCTTAGCAGCACACTACAAGAGGCAATTTGCATCATAATAATCCTTCTAAAAAACCAGTACCTTTAATGAATTTTCCCCTCTACAAGTTACACAAGGATGTAATAAATAGTGTCTATGAAGAATAGATGGAATGAGAAGAAACTCTCTCAATTTAGAATTTAATTGTAGAGGGCCAATTATAAAATTTTAATTTCCGCTATCATCTGTCTTGAATATTTATCTTATCTAGCAGCTATTTTATTCATAATGGAAATCTTTGATGGCTTTTTTTGTTATGCTGCCCTGAGTCATGGATAATATACAATACACTGGATTAAATTTGTATGGAAAATAGGCCGTGCTGGTTCATGTCTGAAATTAGATACAGCTAACTTAATTTTGCTGACATCTAAAAGAAAGGGAGTTTGTTTTAAAAAAAAAATAAACAAAAGAAAAAGAAATGAATTTACTTAATCTCATTAAATATTTCACTTGGTATTATATCTGTAGAAAGTATGAAATCTACAGGAGCTTAAACAGCAATTTACTGAAAATCAGAACAGGACACCTGGGGTATCCACTTTCTGCTGATTAAGACAGCATATATTGAGCATTTAATAATGATGTACATTTAATATTATAAGTGTTTAATATAGTTCAAAAACCTGCTTTTTTAAAGCCAGAAAATTCAGGCTCATATTTGTCCATAGATACAAACTTCAATGCACTAAAACAATCTCAAACATTGAAAATTACAATCTTCAAAAAAGAAGAAAAAGGGCATGGGGTAGATAAGCACAAATTCCCAATTACAAGGCTATTGCAGTAAAACAGATTTGCTGAAAGATTAAACAGAGGATATACATATAGCAGGGCAAAGAAGCCCTGTTTTAATTACTGTGCATAAAACAAAGAAATCACCACTATTTGCACTTCAAAGGCATGAAATTTTCACAAAATTGGAAGGGCTAGAGATTGTGCAATATTGAGATTATCATTTGCAGTATCAAAAGATCCAAGCTTTTAAACATAATGTGATTTTAACTTAATAAGCAGTAATCTCTCATTTTGAGTCAGTTCAAATTACATAGTGGACTACTAACATAGATGTGCTAGGTGCATTTACTTGAAGATGTATTTTGACACTTGCATTCTGTTGCCCCACATTTTTTCCTCTTTTAATACATGCTTTCAACTTAAGTCCATCAACACTTACATTCACCAGTCACATTATACAACTACAAATACGTTAATAACAAGAATTTTCAGGAAAATAACCTACTCACTTCTTTCTCCCTCTCCTTGGTTTAGGTATAGAGAGGAATAATGCAGAGAGCCAACTGAAAGCAGGACCTGCAGGACTCACACACCAAGATCTCAGCTTCTGGTCCCTTCAGGGTTTTAGTGCTTTTCCATAGCTCTTTTGCTCCTGCACTTTCTTTTGACCTGAGCCATTGCAATGTCAGAAAAAAGCCTTTCAGTGCAGTTTGTGATAAAGACAAGTACTGATGGAAGTGGAAGGAGAAGAAGAAAAAATTATGTTCGGCATAAGACACTGGAACCATCTTTTTCTCCCATCTTGTGGCTGAACAAGTCTGAAATGCTGATTGAAACACTAACGATATGAGCTCAAAAAAATGAATTCTTCTTTTAGCAATTGCCAAAATGAAAATAAAGCCTCCATTAAGTGCATGATGAATTCAATCACACCTGCTGCTGAACAACATGCATCAACTTTTAGGTCACAGTAAGACAAGGTAGGCCATTTAAGACAATGCCACTTTTAACACATCTTCATGATTCTTAAGCAATAGCAGAAAGGCGGAGAAAGGCACGCATCACACCCAAGTGGTGTTAAATGTTTCAAGCCACCAACACTGTCACTGCAGCTTTCTACAGAAAAACTCAGAGATGCTGAGCACACAAGATCATACAAGCTGCTGGCCATTGAGAAAGAGAATACTATCTTACTCAGTGTAAAGGCACAGCTGACACGAAATTGGCAGTCCATTCTAGAAAACTACAAGCAAATAAACTTTAGTGAATATTAGTAATCACCCATAAAACCCAGAATAGTGTTCTTCACAGTTACAGAAAAACAATGTAAAATTAATACCACAAAAATAAGGATTAATTACTTCCTTTTTTTTATTATTAGAGAGAGTCATATGTCATAGAAGCAACAGAGATCTGAAATGCATCTTGAGTGACAGTCATGAGCACTCAATAATGCTTGTGTTCAGCACAGCTACAGAATCCAGAGCAAACACAGATAAAGTAAGTTTATGAATTCCTCATACAGTCAGCATGGAATTTACCCGTGTTCCTGCTTGGAAAACTAAACACATGACTTTGTCCACCTTTTTGATGATCTCACAACAAAAGGAATTACTAATTTCCTTTTTTTTTTTTTTTTAGGACTTCTCTAAGCAAAAGCCTTTCCCAGCTTGGTAGGTGCAGACTGGCAGTGTTTCAGAGAAACATTCTCCATATAATAACTCTTTTGTACAATGGAAACAGCCCAGATGTGTTTGAAGGATTTTTATCAGTGTTCATTATTTCACTTTTCTGAATGTACAGGTCAAGAACATTTGTTATGATGACAGCTGATGAAGCTTCACTAAGCCAGTGGAAGCCTTTCCATTGATGATGGGTTGACTCACTAGCCTGTTTAGCTATAGACTGTCACCTGCAAAGTGACAGCTGTTACACTGATCATGTCGATATAAAACACACATTTTGTTTACACCAAAAATGTTTTGTTACATTGACAGTAGTGAGTTCACATGTTGAAGAATTGATCAGTATTGATATCAACAGTGGATTTTTACTTACTGTCTTTAACTTGGAATGAAACTTAAACTGAAAACTCATTTTCTTCACAGACAGAGAAGTCTTTCTATGGGCAGAGCTTAATTGATAGACTTGCTGGGAAGAATAAAGAGGACAGAGGTTTCTTCTTTTTTGTGTGTTAATGCTTCCTTTCTATTTTGGTGTACTTCCCATGGCAAAATCTACTAGCAGGCCTCATGGTGAGATCACATTATAAACATCTTTTGAATTGCAACAACATGTCTATTCACTATGGCAGGTTATTAGACCTCTAATTTGTTCATTTTTTTATCAACAGGTAGACACTTGTTTTTATTACAATTGAATTCATACTGACCTAAAATCTAAATATTGATGACTTTTGGCCTTCCCCATTGTCAAATTTCCTAGTTCATACAGCCATATTTATGTTGCCATACTGAAGATGTTCAATACAGATTCTGTGTTGTACAGTCATTTTTCTGAACTATTTCCAGATGTCATAAAGACCATCAATAGCCACACTAGCACAATCTGACCTAATTCAGTCCCTTGCTTTAAGACTATATATATATATTATATATATAATACCTATGTCATCCCTGAAAGATGCAACCTGCTAACCTGCTCCCAAAGATCTCCAGTGCAGGAGAACACTGTATTTTAACTCTTTATTGGAGAAAGGAGTTCTCTATCATGTAAACATTCTTGTGAAGTGAAAACCCACTACTTTATCAGTTTTCTAGTTCTCTACCTATTGTTTCTTTGTCACAACCCTGTTAACACCTGAAGACTTAGAGACTGTCACCTGTTCCCTCTTCTTTTTCAAGTCTTTCCAGGCCACTGATATCTTCTTAACCTCTGCTCATTTTTACTGCTCTTCTCTTCTCAGTTCTCCTTAATTAGTCTATCTCTTGCACAGAACTGAGGCCAAAACAGGACACCATCCCCTGTAGCTAAAATCTTACTTACACACAGCCCTTCAAAATGATACTCTTAGTTTGTGCTTACTTACAGCTCATGGTAACTCCTAGACCATTCTCAAGATAGTTGCCAATAAATAATACTGTAACCACAAAATGCTTGTAACCATGAAATATTCAGATGGAAGGAGCAATTTGAAATAAGACTGCTTATTTAATTTGTAATATTGCAGTAGGCAAGTATCTCCTTGCAACTATTTCCTCACTCATCCAATAGACCTATTCATATCTACTTTCCAATTATTCTGTTAGTGTCCCATTGAACACATACTTTTCTTTTCAGACCATCTTTTTTTACAAGAACATTTAGACATTGGATTTACAATTGACAATTCAAATGTAGAAATTTCCATCTAGCTGCTCTACTGACTGTTTCAGAGGACAGCATTATCTCTTAAAAATACCTTGATTATGTATTCACTAGGCTTCACAATCATATATAAAAGTCCCCCATATATCTATACAGTTCAGTAAAATTTTATTCACTTTTTATGAACTTCATTAGTGTTAGAAGCAAGATTACTTTAACAAGCTTAATTGGACTTTCCTTATGAAGCAATCCCACTATTTTGAGGTCAGATATAGTGGTATGCAGAGAGTTGTATTTCTGATGGCCTCTATTTTGTGAATCCAGCAGTTATGCAATGTAAAAATACACTTTTGTGGTTTGATCCTAGTCCTAGAAACTACTTACATTTATCTTCTGTGCATTTTTTTCAGTAATGCTGGCACTAACCCAGTATTTGTTCAGATCTGATGAATTTCCTGCATACTTCTTTCAGACACAAGAAGTTATTTCTGTAAATATCTGACTCACTCTGTATGATAAACTTTATGCAATTAAAACTGTAACAATTGAATTTAAAATATTTATTTTCAGTATAACTCTTTTTTTTAATGCTCCAGCCATCATTTATGTTTAGGGATAAGTGGTGATAATATGTTGATACCACAGTAGTAGTTGCAATTCTAAGTCTATATAACAGCAGTCATTATCAAAAAGACTAAAAGTAGTACCTGTGTGTAAAATTGTGGTATGCACAGCAGTAAGCTTAGGTCCCAGTTCTGGTTGCTACAGTTCCTTCGTCAGTCTCTGCCTCCAAAGAGCTAGTGCTCTGCCAGCTGTGCAGGTCCTTCACTCCAGCTGTCAGATGGAAAAGACTATGGTCAGGTCATGCTTGTCCCCTTCCCTTTTCTGGAGTAGCAGTGCCAGAGCAAAGCTGGTGGGCAGAAGTTGTGCATGATCCAGAAAACAGGGATCCCTGTCAGTGCTGACATCACTGGTGAATATTTCATCAGTGAGGAATTGGAAGGAATAGTGAAAATTAGAATTTTTTTATTCATGGCTTTCTCCCCCCCCCCCGCCCCCCAAAAAACCCAATTCACAAATTCTGTCCAAAAGATTGAACAGCATGCAGTACCTGCTATTACTATCTTTTATTTGGTATCAGTATTTTGAATCATGTGAGTGGTGTTTTCCATCATTGTCTGAATCCCCTAAAAGGAGTTATTACTAACATTTGTTCCTGATGAACTTTGGTTATTCTGATGGGGGAAAAAAAATAAATCACTGAACTGATTGCTGTCACTGTATTTCAGAAGTAATTCAAAAATTCAATCAGATGATTCTTCATGAGGAAACTATCTCCTCTGAATGTCTGCACAAGACCCTGTGATTGATTTAAATGAGAGATCACAGTTTTTTCAGTAAGCCTCCTTAGTTTTAAAAGACAAAGTATGAAATAAATTGTTTGGTTTCAAAATATACACATGAAATTTTCAGAATATGGCATTTCAGTATGTTTCAGAAAGATTGCCAGAAAATAAATGTCCTTAGTTTCTCTTTCAAGTGGCTTTTTGTTATGCAAAACCTGTTTCCACCCAATTAAATCGCTTTTCTAAAGTTCCTAATGTATTAAACTGCTAAGTCCTTGAGCCATAGGAATGTTCCACATTTTTTTGAGACACTGCCCTCCTATGCTACTTTTAAGTTATTTATAAATACAGCTCTCCACCAGCCTCTACCAGCAGGGCACCTTCACATGTTGGAATTTAATGAGGCTCAGGCACAAGTCATGAGTCCCTGAAGAAAAGTGCTACCTGATCAGCTTCATTTATTTCTACCAATAATCATACCATTACCTACAGCTTCTGTTTTTAATTAGTGGTATCTAATGATTAACACTGGCCAATTTGCATCCAATTATGTCCCCTGAAAAATTAGAAGTGGATGAAAAGGCTGAATGCAATTAATCATTCTGCAATGTGAATTTGCTTAAATATCAAGGATGAATGTGTTGTACTTTCCTAAATAAGTTTTTATTGAAAACATACACTGTCTGGTTATGAAGCAAAAACATGACTCTTCCCAGGACAGTATGAAATCTGGATATTAAACACTGCGGAATTACCATACACTTTCACAGATACCCTTTTAATAAAAAGGAAAAAATTATACGACTGATATCTATTTACATTCTGTATTCACATGCTGAAGAAACAATTAAAAGCAATAAGCAAGATAACATTTCATAACACATAGAGAGATCTTAGCATTGTCTGAGACAAAGTTCGGGTTCAGTATGCAAGCTTTAGGATGTAATTACCTCATATTTTCTTTCATTCTTAACAGGTTTTGCTTTAGAAAACATTCTGTTTCAGCTTCAAGGCAAACACTCACTGCTACTTATCCATACTTAAATATGGGATATTTTGGGCTGCCATAACACCTTTCAGAAAACTTAGAAATCATAGGAAACATTTACAAAAAAAAAAAAAAATCCCAAAAAAGCCACCACATCATAGCACAAAACCTATTTATATGGTATCTTCAGCTTTTCCCCTATTTTCAGACAGCAAACTTGATCAGTTTCACAGATAATGACAACATAGTGCTTTTCATGAAGACTCTCCTTCTTCTCATGCACCCATCTCTCTGAAAAACTCTGGAGAACTCATATAAATACAGAAATATTAAATACCACTGGTGAGTTTTTTTCATCCATGATGGTGAAATTATTTTGTACCTAGGATACCTGAGAGATAATGAAAATAGCATGATAATTATTTCAAAGGTTAATATTTGTACAGCAACCTGCAAGAATCTTAAACTTACAAAAATAGATCTTTACACTACAATAAGTCATTCCTTCATCCTAAATTTACATATGAAAGCAGCATTCAACATATTGTGAACATGATTAAAATACAGTAAAGTTGATAGAAACCTTTATGAAGAAGATAACAATGAATATTGGGTTTCAGATAAGTGAAGGTCCTAAATGACATTTGGTATATTTTTTCTGACCTTTAACATGAGAAAAAGACGAGTTGCTGACTTACACCTGCCTTATTTTTGCCCAAGGAAAACCCAAACAGTAGGCATCCAAATAAAGCATCAGTTTCAGTGGTACACAAACTAAACTTTCTACCTGCCTTTCCCACCTTTTTCATATTTCCTCACTTGTTCTTCCTCTGCTTCAAACAATTTTTCCAGTTCTTAGCTTTAGTGTCAGAAGTTTCATGCTGTTCTTCATAAAGCCTGGGGCATTTCTTTCTTTGCTTTATTACTGTGCTCTTCCATCCCAGTTTCTGTTTAGGACACAGATCAATTTTTAACTTACCAATGTTTTGCAGTTCTCTTTAGGAAGATGGGGAGAAAGATTATGCTGCAGATTTTAACTGCTTGGTTGCTTCCCCATGCTTGTAAGACTGTTAAATTTTATTTTACAAAAGATATTTTTCTTGAAAATGTGAAGTTCTCTTTAGCTAGGTTCTTATATTCATTATGCCAGATATTTCACAATATGCCACATATTCCACAATTAATTTGGTTTCAAGATGCATGGTGTTTGTCATCTGTTGTGGTTTAGCTCCAGACAGCAAGCAAGTACCACACAGCCACTTGCTCACACCCCCACCAGCAAGATGGGGAAGAGAATCAAAAGGATAAAAGCTAGAAAACCCATGTATTGAGATAGAAACAGTTTAACAGGGACATCAAAGGTTGCACACACAAGTAAAACAAGGAAATAATTCACTGCTTCCCATGGGCAGGCAGTGTTCAGCCATGCCCAGAAAAGCAGGACTCCGTTGTGTGTATAATGGCTGCTTGGGACAACAAAGATCATCACTACAAATGTCTCCCTGTTCCTCCTTCTTCCTCCCACTTTGTATGCTGAGCATGATATCAAGTGGTATGGAATATTCCTTTGGTCAGTGGAGGTCAGCTGTTCCAGCTGTTTCTCCTCCCAGTTTCCCATGCATCCCCAGTCTCCTCACCAGTATGAGAAGCAGAAAAAGCCTTGGTTCCATGGGACCACTGCGCAGCAATCACAAAAACATCTCTATATTATCATCCCTGTGTTCAGCACAAATCCAAAACACAGCCACTGCAAAGAATATTAACTCTACCCCAGCCAAAACCAGCACACATCTCTGCTTCCACTCCAGGCAAAATCATCAAAAACAGCTCCAAAACGCTATTTTGAAAGATGTGGCTTGCCAGGACAAGTGCTTTAGTTTTGAACACCAGTATAGTTTACAGAAGCTGTACTGAAAAACATTGCAACTATACTTCAATTTTCATCATGTGCAAGGAGCCCAAAAGGTTAGAAACAGAATCTAAGGAATACATTGCACCAATTTTCCCCCTCAAGGATCATCACATTTCAATAAGGATGGACTCATACAGTTTTGGATTACACTTCATGGAACAACCTGCAGTGACCACCTGCAGATTTACAGTTTCAGGCATAACAGGAACATGTTGTATGAATTAATAGTGTCTTAGATACTATAATAGCAGCACTAAAAAAAAAAAAAATCTGAAAAAAATATAGAAAACAAAACCCCACATCTCTGTGCATTCAGATTAGTTTTGATGAATTTAATGCCCAAATACTTGTCTAATCCAACAAATCAACCGATAGTAGTTGAGACTCTTTTTGAAGTTCAGTGGCTAAACTAAAGGTGAATATGTTAGCTCATTTAATTTCCCTGTTTGCCACCATTTAGAATAAGCAAATGGTTCATGCATTTTATGAGTAAAGATAAACAAAGTATTGAAGTACAATGGCAAAATCTGTGACAAACTAATGAAGTTTAAAGATACCAAGCAAAATATGTACTACTAGGGAATAAATGTCACCACCCTCAGAAAAAGAAGTCACACTCCATACCACAGCAATTAATTCTGGTTTAGAATTAAACTTATTTCAACAAGATTCAAGACACAAAATCTTGATGAATTATGTAATTTCTTCAAAGCCTGTCTTTCTTTGAACACCAATGTCATGCCCTGTGGCTTTTGGGAGCAATTTTGAGGTTTTGGGGGCTTGTGACATAAATGGGGAAAACAGTCATAATATGTATCTTTTATTATTAGTATTATGGTTTACACAATACTGAGTGTACACTACATGCAAGTCTTTAATCTTCATGCATATTTAGTCCAGCGATTAGTTTTGACCATGATGACATCATAGTGAGTACAAATGGTGAGATTTTGACTCTTGGACAGTGATGGAAGACTCAAAGACTGAAAGTGTGACTTCAAACAGTACCACAAAGTGTCACTCTAAGGCACCTCATAATTATCTTCATTTGTTACAGATGGCCACTTGAAGAATTTTCTAATCCTGCTATCCTGCATTTCCGCTGTCTCACAAACAATCTTGTTGGCACCTCCCAATATATCAAGTCTGGTCTTATTTGAAGCACATATATTACCCATTACACTCCATCTACTATATATACTCTCTCATTTCTGATAATGTCATTAACCTTCCTACTACCTGAGTGCAAGCAGCTTTGACATCCCTGTCCCACTCCCCTCAGGCATCTAGAACATGTATCTAAAATTCACATTTTCAGTGTCAAAACTTTCTGTATACAACTCTGACTCTCTTTTAACTTATCTCCATAGAGTTCAAACTAACCGCAGTGTCCACAGTGCTGTTGTCCCAGAGGTTTTATGTTCCATTCCATTTGTGTTCAAACCATCGCCTCCCTTTTCCAGGTATATAACGTTCAAAAGTTATCCTCTTGCTTCCAAGTCTTTCACTAATTTGGCATATTTGTTCTCTCCAGCTGCACTGTCCACTGTGCCAATATATTTAATTTACTTGCCCACTTGGCCCACAATACTTATGCCTTTTTGATACAGAAAAACCAGATTCTTCTTTACCATGGAGATAACAAGTTAGCCATGAAAGATTATTCTGCTAAATCAATTACAGCACAGCAAATTCAGTGGTTTAACCCTTTCCTGACTTTTTTCCAATACCTTTTGCCTTTTTTGGTTTTTTTTTGTTTGGTTGGTTTTTTTTAGATAATGAATAGAGAGTGAGGAAGAAATGCAGTGACAATCAGTTCACTTGAATGCATGGGAAGGTTCTTCTCTGCTGGTCACTCACTGCTTCTTACGCATTTCCTTCCTTGTCTCCCAATGTATTCACAGCTTATTGAGACAAGCTTGTTAAAAAGTTATCCTAACTACAAGAAGTTAAATGAGGAAGTGGTTTTACCATACAATGCTGACAGACCAAAACCACCTATACGCATATAGTATCAGAATCAAATGTACATCCCCCTCATCTTGGCCTGGGATAGATTGTTCACGTGCCCAGGTCCTCAACAATAACTTTTGTACAATAGTACATGAAAGAGAATTGGACTTTTCAGGAATAACTGCATTCTTTTCTAACTTTTCAGAACATAAGTTTCTGCCTGTAATTATATTATGGGTAAAACACACACATATTAAATGAAATATCTGGATTTTTTAGATTATCTGCAAGAGAAGAGCAATTTAAATATTTAAGACTTATTTAATCAGTAGAATGAGGTCTCTAATCAGTCTTACTTTAAGGGAAAAGTTCATGAAAGGAGCCATATGTGCAAGCCATTTGTGCTGCAGATGCTTTTACTAGGCATTCTCAACAACCAATGGGCCCAACAAGTAAGCAATGTGTGGTATAGCAGTGAGCCCCTGTATCAGTAGAGATATAGCTTTATTTCACATTGCCAGTGAAGATTTTGCACTGCAAGTATCTCCCACATTTTTTACTACTCCTTTCACTCTTCAGAATTTTTATGTGGTCCTGAAAGTAAAATGTTGTCCTCAACCACAGCTATATTAGTAGGTGAGGCGAGGAGTGGTGAACCGTGGAGTGAGTGATGTCCCAGTAAATTTTTTAGCAAATTTCTTAAAATTACACCAAAGAGATTCACCTATATTCCTAAAAATCTCAAATTACCTACAGTAAGAGCTTGACTATTGATTTTTCATGAGTATTTGATATCTAGAAAAAATGGCCTGGAATAAAAATTAAGCATGAAGTCAGTGTACCCAGGATTATAAACCTATTTAAGTCACTTGATCACTGTGACCTTGTCTGCAGTAAGAAAATTAATACTGTTAATTCAACATCAGTGCAAGCATTAGATTACAGACAAAGCCAAGATGGTGTTGCTACTGAGAGGGCAAGCTTCCTCGAGCTACTTTAAACAAACCCAGCTCTTTCTGCTCTTATTGTCTTTACTCTTTATACGAAGAATTTTACTGTAAAAGCTCCTAACTCCAGCACTGCAGCTGTGACATCTTCTGTGCATAAGCAGTAATGAAACAGACCAGCATCAGCACAACATTGCATGTACTTCTTCGTTTCATAAAGTAAGAAGTGAGGGGCATGGAATAGATGTCGGACTCACTTAAAGGAGCAGAATAGCTGAAAACAAAGCGATAGAAGCAGTAATGTATTGCTGGTATAAGCCAACACTGAGCCACAGATGTCCAGAGTAGAAAGGAAGCAGGGGAAGGATTGTGTTGCAGAGATATGTTTTGGGGTCAGTGCTTCCTGAGGCTATTTGTGAGAGCACAGTGTTTCACATTGCTTGGGGCTGTATTTAAAGTCAATATCTAGCCTGTAGGCAGCAAGGATTGGTTCTCCCTACAAAAATGAACATTTTTAACAGCATATAGGGGGGTGGTTATTATTTTGTTTATAGATCGCAATGGGGCTGTGGACTGGGACCCCTTTGGAGATCAAGTACCCAAAAGCAGGAGTCAGCAGCAGAGCAGAGAATAGACCCTGGCAATTCAGCCTCCCCTGCACTCTGCCCCAGGCATTGGCAAGTGCCTCTCCACCTGCCCCTAATAGGGAGCAAATGGTCAGAGGGTAGAGATGTCAATCAGGATGTCTTAGCCTGCAAATCAAAGAATTTAAAGTGAAAGAACTCTGTAATGATTGTCTATTATTAATTAAAATTAACACAGAAGATTACTGCATATGAACACTCCAAAGATGGCGATTAGCTGAACCCTGCGTATTCCCTTGGCGCTGACAAACAGATGCACAGTTGAGCACAGTCTGTATGATGATGTTTGCAAATGACATAAAACACTCAGTTAATTAGGCTTTCTACTCTGATGTGAACAGAAGTCTAATCATTGACCTAAATGTTGTTCTTCTTTTTGTTCTTTTACTATCTTAGGAATTAGGACTTGTAATTTTTACTGTCTTAGGGATTACGATTAATAACTTGATGACATAACACCATTTTTTACTGAACTCCCCACCCACCACCACCAGCCCTGGCCAGTATTGCCACAGATTCTCAAATTGGTAGATCTTCAAATGATAGATAAGGTCTTTCTATAAAAGAGGCAATGTTTGGTAAAGCATTGTGTTTGCATTTTCAAAGCTGCTGACAAAGCATACCTTGGTACAGCTATTTCTCCCTATCAGCATCCTCAAGTTACCCTAAATACTGCATCTACCATGCACAGGGATCATAACCAGAATTTGTAACCTTCAGTCAAACCCTCTGTTCCCCTTGCTCCCAGCCGAATCACCAGTTAGTAGGACAAATCTCTGGTTTATGTAACTCAGTTCAAAAGTGTTCCCATACCAGAATCTTCCTACAAATGAGCTTAATGCACTGAAGCTCTTAAGATTTACCTTTACAAGTCCATATATTACCCCAGTAATCATTTCAGTTATTTTCCATGATCTCCCAGAAATCTGAGCAGCATGTTGATGTGCAGGCTCAGGGCTTGATTCACCTTTTCTCAACTCCAGTGCAGCCTCTCTAATTATACCAGGGATCATTTCAGTCCAGGTTTACTCTATAGTCTTAAAGCCACTTAGCTAAGCCATTAACTCTCTTGCTTTATCCACAGCCATCCAAGACTTTGGATGCTTCTACTCCCTTCTAGTAACCACCATACAAAGATTTTCTATCTTTCTCATATACAGGTGCTGCAGGGACTTTTTTTTCCCCTGGTGTGTCTTTGCCATAACTAAACATTATTCACAAGACAGATTACTTAAATGTGAAGGAGTGCTGCTCATGTGTCTCCCCCTTCCTTCCCTCAAACTCTTCACTGCATATACGGCAGCCAAGCCCAAAATTTCCTGGTAGAAACACACACCACAGTCCCATCTATAAACAAGCTGTATATTGTAAGTGGAAACTGGAAATATTTCCCCAGCCCATTCCAGGGCTTCTGCTCACGAGCTTTTGCTAGAAAGCTCATTTCTCATTTATTTCTTCCTTCTGGATTCAACTTGTTGGCGGTTCATTTGACTTCTCCATTATTTAAGTCAGCATTTTTCATCTTACAAACTTTCAATGTAACAGTTCAACCAATGTATTACAAATAACAGCCCCCACCTCCCAAAGTAAATTGCTTACTTTCCAAATATTTATTTAGTCACCCAAAATATAATTTTATCAAGCATTGAAAATGTTCATTTTTGGTGAAGACATGATGGCAATCAGCATCCTTAACAGATAAGTCTATACTTCATGTAACTGCAAATGAGTAAAAGGGTTACCCAAACTTTACCTTTCTCCTATACTGCTGAGCCATTTTAATGGTGACCTACACAGTAATACAACTGAGAAGACCACAGAGGAATTACTTTATCACAGAAGCATAGAATGGCCTGGGTTGGAAGGGACCTTAAAGATCTAGTAGTTCCAGCTCCAACCCCCCTGCTGTGTGCAGGGACACCTTTCACTGGCCGAGGTTGCTCAGAGCCCCATCCAGCCTGGCATTAACAGTTCCAGGGATGAGGCAGCCACAACTTCTCTGGACAGCCTGTTCGAGTGCCGCACCACCTTCAGAGTAAAGAATTTCTTCCTAATATCTAATCAAAATCTACTCTCAGTTTGAATCCATTCCCCTTTGTCCTGTCACTACATGCCCTTGTAAGTAGTCTCCCTCCATCTTCCCTCTAGGCTACCCTTAGGTACTGGTAAGCCACAATTAGGTCACCCTGAAGCCTTCTCTTCTCCAGGCTGAACAATCCCAATTCTCTTAGTCTTTGATCTGAGGGCCTTTTTCCTCTTCTATCTAGTTTTAGAAAAATAAACCACGAGACCCAGAGGCACGTGGGGTGGTAACAGCATAGAATTGAAATAAAAATGCCCAAGTCCTGAAAGTGTGAACTATTACACAATTGACATTTAGCCAAGATCAGGACAAGCACGCATGCCAGATCTTTTATTTAGGCATGTAAATAACTGAAAAGGAATTAATTAACTTCTTCCAGATATCTACAATTGTATTTTCAAGTTCTGTTGTATTTATTTTCAAGCTTTGTATGTATGTATATTCTCCTGAAGTCTGACAAGTCTACAGTAAGCAAAGCTTAGCAGGTAGAATTTAGAGGGGTTGGAAGGTAACTGTGTGAAAGCATGTTAAATTTCAACACAAAACAAAGTTTTTAAGGTGATACTTACTCAACTGCACATATACCTCAAGGAGCCTAGAAATTGAAATTCTTCAGGGAAAAAGGGAATGCTGACCCTCTGAATATACTGCTTGTCTTTGATACACAAGAAAAAAATATTTTATATTCTTATGCACTCCACCACCTTTTTTTCTTTGTGCCAGCACAAGTAAAAAACGGAGAAACAAAGAACAAAGTTAAAATACGACTTCAAACAAATTCAGAGAAACCTGGAAGGCTGTCAGGAATAAAAGTCCAGGAGCTTAGAGAACCACTGAAGGAGTGGGGGAACTGAGAGGGGAGAGGGAGAGGTACAAGAATCCAACTTGCTTTTAATTCCTGCACTTCAGTGACCCTGTGAATTTTACTAAATTTTTATGCAGTCTCAAAGAGACTTTTCGTCTCATGATTTCTTTTTCACCTGAACACTGCTCAGTTTTAGAGGGGAGGAGAGACTTGGGGTTTGATAAATGGAGATCTGAATTTAGCTTGCCATACACCAAAACCAATTAAATCAGGTTGAGTAGCTCAAGAGACATTTTTAGTTTTCTGCTGAATACTCAGAAAGTATTAATAGTACTTTGAATGAAAAATATGAAAAAAGTATGCTCAAGGGAAAGAGGAAATTTTGAATTGATGGAAATTTAAATGAAGTGAGTGGTTTCAAGTAACTAAAAAAAAAAATAAATCACAATGCAATATCTCTCTGATACTGTTAACCTGTGGATAAGGGACCTCTTCCCAAAACAATGCCTTATAAAAGAGAAAACAAATGCAAAATCTAAGAGAATTAGAAACTACGATAAGAATGCACCTCTTGCAGACAGATAGCATGGGGATCCTAAACATTAAGTTCTATGAAGTAGAGACTATCTTTTCTTTAGCTCTATGTGTATCAAACAATGAGTCCCTAAATCCACCTGCTGAAGCCACATAAATAATTAATAACTAATAATGATTACTAATTGATGTAGAAATAAATTAGTCCATAAAGCAACTCCAATCCAGATATACATAGAAAGGTTGGAGCATAGGTTTGGCCTTGTAATAGCTCAAAGAAACAACTTTTGACTATTCAAAGCACAGTATTGCAATATCTAGTGTGCTGCAAAAAAACACCAATGAAACCAGCTCTCAAAAGCAGACTGTGAGAAAGTAAAGAAGGAAAAAGGTACTGGTATGCACTATTCCATCTAAGAAGTTTAATGACACACTAAAGTGAGAAGATAGAGGGATGAGAATAAAGTTTCAAAAAGCAGACAATGGAAAGAGAGGTATAAACTTTCTATTTAATAATATTATGCAGGACAGTGAAATATTTTTACTCCTCCAGTGCAGAGCTTTTACTTACACCTGTGCATTTTATGATGAAAGTCACATTTCAGATAGTGCCATGTGACTGTTAACAAACAGATGGAAATCTACCAAGGCAACATTGCACTGCAGAGGAAGGTCCAGAAGCTTTCCTCTGGCTCTTCAGAGGAAAGCAGCATTAGACATGTCTAGGACCACTTACACTTCGTAACAAATATCTTAAAAGGTTTTCAGCTGAGCTATAACCACTTCAGGACAGATCATGCCTCTAAGAAAAGAGAAGGTCTGGGGAGTTCATTAGGCCTTCGCTATGGTCTAAGTTACAGGACTATTTTTCATCAACACAAACAAAAATTGACATCTGCTGTCATTGTAACCATGATAACAGAAAGCTAACTAATCTGTTTCTATTTTTCAAGTACATTCTGCAGCCGGCACTGTTCTCCACTGTACTTCACTCAAGAAGTACATCCCTGCCCAGCAAGAGCTTGGTACTCCCATGTAAGCATCACTCAGAAAGTACACATTCACTACAAGTAGGTATGTCCAACCAGTCCTGGCGTTCCTCCAAAGCATATACGCAGCTTATGGGTTTTGTGCCTTTGAAGGAGCAAAGGGAGAGGCTTCTTTTTAAGTAAACTTTGTATAGAAGGCTTGTTGTATAAACTCTAAAACTTGCAGCAGCATTAAAAGAGCAGTAATTGCAAAATGTACACTCAAAAGGACCTTTACCAAAACAAAAAATGCCAGTAAAGACTATTTTGCATAAGGAAAAATAAAGCATTTGGATGTATATACTGTATTTAATGAAAATTTAATTTTTAAGGGTCCAAGTCCACTCATGGTTCAAGTCAATACCACTTTATAGATTATTTCTTAGTTGTGCCAGAATATAGGCAGAAAATGTTTTGCAATCGGCTAAGAATTGTAACCTCAAAACAATGCAACATTCATATATACTTAAAACATCCTCTTCAAAACATATTTGAAGTATCTGAATAATGTCTTTCTTTTGTAACTTGACTGTCATTTTAGACTAATAGAAATCACTTATTTGTTCTGCTCCTTGATTTTTATTATGCCTATCTCACTTCCAGCTTTATCCATACAGAAGGTAGAACTAAGTATCTTCTGTTTGATGGATAGCAGTTGAAACATGATGATATAAAGAGGATGCAAATATTTCCAAGCTGTGTCCAAATGAAGATGCAGGAAAATCCTGTATTCCTCTTACAAATGAACTAATAGTTCTTTAGCTCTGCCAAGTTGAATATTTTCTACTTAAGCACTAGCTCTCTTGTTCATTAAATGCTCTCCTATAAATTCAAGCATTTCAGTAAAGTGATAGTAAGGAAGCCTATTTGAAATTAAGCAAAGAGATTCTATAAATTCTCGATGTATAAAAAACCCCACATCCTCTAAACAATACTGACACCACACAAAAAAGCTTTTCCCTCTATAATACAGAATTTTAGAAGTTTATTCCTAACTAGCTTGATTATTCCATCAATAACTTGGCTGTAACTTTTTCAAACTAATTCTTTTTTGCATTTTAAATCCATTCAAGGGAATTAACTACTGACTGCTCCATCTTATTTCATGCTACAGTGAATCAGCAGCACCACAGTGAAAACGTACTCTGACTGTGGGTTCACTGCATAAGTGCAGCAGGATAAACTTACAGCTTTCCTCTATGTATTTCATAGGATAAAACAAAATATGGCCCGAATAGTCTCCAAATTCTATGCTTGTTTATTCCAAATGCCAGCTCAGAGAAACAGTTGGATTCTCATAGGCTGCACAAACCCCCTTGACATCAGCTTCAGCCTGTGCTTTTCCTATCCCTGCTCTGCTGTATCTTGAACTCCTTTCAGGATTTCTTCTTTGCTCTCAACTCACAGGCTCCTGGGACACTACAGTAAAGGAGAGCACTCTTACCCTTCCTGGGGACACTTTGTGGAGAAAACAGGGACAATTTTGCTTTCCTATCAAACTCCATGAACAAGACAGTGGGTTCTTAAAAGAAAAAAAAAAAGTCCCTCCTTTTTTTTGATTTTGATAATATGCAGTCTTTCCTAGGTCATTCCAGCCTATTTCTGGATTTACAGGATTCCTAACATGACACTGTTTCCACAGCCAAGAAAAGAACATGAAATTTCTCATACATTTCTTCTAAGGGTCCCTTTCATTATCTCCAGAAATAAGGTCAGAAAGTAAAGGAAATAAAAAAGTGTCATGGGTCAAAATAATTCCTGTCAAGGCTTTCTGTTATTTTTCATTGAACTGTGTCTCTTTGCTGACTGACACAGCTTCTTTCTTTTTTTCAACCTCTGAATGATAGGAAAGGACTTCTTAACATTGCCAGGAGCTGTTTAAACTCCTGTTATGGGTAACTGCTATTGCTGACTGACTGTAAGATTCATTTCAAGAGCTGGGAGCATAATTATTCCTACTTCCTTCTTCATGAGGGGAAGAGGAGGAGCAGGAACTCATCTCTTCTCTGTGGTGACCAGTGGAAGAACCTGAAGGAATGGCCTGAAGTTGTGTCAGGGAACATTTAGTTTGGATATTAGGAAACCACCCAGAGGGTGGTTGGGCACTGGAACAGGCTCCCCATGGAAGTGGTCACAGCACCAAGCCTGACAGAGTTCAAGTGTTTGGATGATGCTCTCAGGCACATGGTGTGACTCTTGGGGATGGTCCTGTGCAGCATGAAGGGTTCGACTTGATGATCCTTGTGGGTCTCTTCCAATTCAGCATATTCTGTGATTCTGTGTACTATAGAGATACTTATTTTTCTATACCCTTAATCACAATTAAAGTTTTGCAATGCAATGATATAAAGACTGAATTTCCCCAGCTCCTTATATAAAATGTACTTAAAGTTTAATTTAAAAAAAAAAAAGAGCATGCAAGCAGAATATCACAAAAATGTTATACAGAGGTTCAAGGTTCTCTAATTCAGATTCCTATAAAGATGCACACAATATAACTTATCATTGAGAAGAAGAAGGAACACATTTTCTTCTCACTTAAGTACCTTTAAAGGAAATAGCATCATGCTAAATTTGTCATTAATGCAAATAATTATCTGATGTTAAAAAAGTGTTTAAAAAAGTATTTACCAGTTTATGGTAATTTTTATTGCTTTATATATGTTTAAATTTTCAACTGTAAAATACTCTACCCTTTTCCTGCTTTCTAGCTGCTTTGATACATAACATTTGCAAGAACTATGCATGTACTTGGCAAGTACCAGGTTAAGCATTATAATTTTCTGCTTGTGTATAATACAGATTGATTATTCCCAAATACACCTGACATTTTAAAATACGAATTTACTGCAAGCAGCAAAGAAACAAGAGGGAATACTCCAGTCCTCACTTGAAATCCAAGCTCAGGCATTCATTCAATATGTGACCTGAGGCAACAGACTTGACCTCATTCTTGTTCAGTCAATTCAGCTGGCTAAGAGCAGGAAATCATTGAAAACCAGATGCTGCATCTAAAAGAAGATCTTCCCCAGGTAAATAAATTACAAGAGAGCCACAGGGATGGTGGAATACAGTGTTTCTTATTGTAGGAGTCAGGAAGCCATATGGATGTAAATTGGAAATAAGCCAGAGGTCTTTTAGCCTCAAGCTTTACTTTGATATCTGAAAAATAGCATTTTTAGTGCTGCACAGATACTAAGATTTTTGTGCTATAACTAGACTGCAAGATTAGACTATCTTTATTCAAATGTACTCAGATCATGTAGTTAAGGTGGATTTTTATTTTATTTTATTTTGCCCAAATTACTTTTCATAGACATCTGAAATATTAACACCAATGCCTGACCACATCTGCAATAGTGTAAGACAGTGTCCAATATTCAGACTTCTGAGGACTTTAGGAACTATGGTAAATGGAATCCATTGCAATTTTGGTATACTAGGACAGTGTGGGTCTCTTTTTATGGTAAAGGGGAGAATGCTTGCAGATTCCTAGCATTTCTTTCTCTTTCCCTCTATCAGCTCACGTCAAACCGCTTTAGACTACAGTTGTGGCTACCAGAGCTACGAGCACAAAGACCACGTGAGTTTCAGAACAAAAGCAATACATCACACCCTATTCCACCAATGTAAAATGGAAAGAGAAAAGGTTTATAGTTGATTCAATTTTCCTACTTCTAGCAGAATGGCTGCTATTGCTTCTCCAGGTCTCTAAACCCTTTAGGGTAAACCACTAATGCACATACACAGTCAACTTTGGATCTGATCAAATTGAACAAATATAATTGAAAATATTCACGGAGATGCCATAATCCTGCAGCTTACTGAGATCACTAATAAACAAGCTGGAGGAAAGAAGAATCTGATTTGTTAACTGTGGCTTAAAAAGGTATTAAAAAGTACAGGAGAGCTTCACAAAACATTCAGTAACTGAGAGTACAGGAGGTTCTATCTACAGTGACTGAAGCAGGACATGAAAATTTTTTTACCCTCTTGACAACTATTTATACCACATTTGTCACAAAGAACAAACTGCATTTGCCAAAACCTGAAAGAATTTATATCTAACAGCAGCCTGGAAATCAAGAACTTACAAACTTGTTTATAGTCTTCAAGTTTTACAGGAATGTACCTAGCACATTATTACATTCTAAACAATATACATCATCCTATAAACATTGTAACGTGTTACTGGTTAATTTCTCTGACATGAAACTGTCCTGATATAAACAATAAGTTAAAAGAACACAGGTAATAAATGTAGCCTTTTCCATAGGTGATTTTGGTATAAAAGTCCTTAATGAATAGACTTGTTTATTTATGCTTACCTAACAAAATATCAACAATTTATAGTAGACCATTTATCTAACATAGGTGGGAGAACAGATTTCGAAGGTAAATGAACAACACATGGAAAATAAATTGTTACTAGTCTACTAAAAAAAACATCATTCGTTGTTTTATGAAAACAAGACCAAAACCAGTCAGTCTTAATAGTTGTAACTTTTTTACTGTGAATTCAAAAGTTGTTATATTTTTTAATTTCATCCCTTCCACAATTCATAAAACAGTCTGTGCTACAAAACCTGTGGCTGTGCTTTTACATAGCTACAACAACTATCAAGTAGGCATGTAATTTTGTACAGGATTCGGGTATTTTCTCTCTGCAACTGCATATGTAAGGCAGAAACACCGAAGGATACTGACCTCATTTGAAATTGCTGATACAAGGGTTACCGTAAAAGAATTCTCATCAATGTTGACAGGTAGATAAAGGACTATCAAAAATTTTCAGGAAAAAGAAATCCCCGCCGCTGGTTTAACAGAAAAAAAATGAAGGAAAAATAATAAAGTTTGCTTCTTATCCTAAATAGATACAAAATGATAGAATCTTTTCTGTAATCAAGATTGCAGATAATGCAAGCCATTATCTTTCCATATTAGATACTTTAGTAATGCCATTAACTGTTTAGTTTTCCTTTAAATATCAGTCTTCATAGAGGAGGTCAATACAAGCTTTTAACATAACACTAGAAATAAATGACAAATTTAATTTAGGCTTGCTGCATCCCACTTCCTGGAAGCACTATTTTCCTGATCTCAGTCAAGAAAAGGCAGCATGTCAGGGAAATAAGTGTTTTTACCATACAACCCCTTGCAGCTAGGTCCAAGAACAATTTAGGCACCATGAAGATGAACTTTTGTAGCATTTCTATGGAAGCATTAAGCACTCTAAAATCTCAAGTCAGGCATTCAGGCCTCTTATACAGTATACAGAAACAGGGATCCTAAAATAGTATCTCAATATCCAGTAAAAAAAGCATTAACTAAAAGACAAAAAAACTCCTAGTAACATCTATATTCTTTTTTTTTTTCCAATTTGGTGCATTATTTCTTCCATACCAACCCAGTTCCTGCCTCCACTCAAAGAGCCCGCAGCCTCAGACTTGCTTCCATCTCCTATGCTCCGTCATTCAGGGCTTAAGCAAAGGGATATCACATGTTATTTTAGAAATAAGGGCAGCTCCTTCCTTTTCTATACTGAGATCAAAACGTTGTTTTGGTTAAAACCCACAAAACCCCTCTCCAGCAGAGCACTCTTTTTGCTAGGTTGGGAGCTATTCTGGAACTATGAAATCTTACTGAATCTTTGGCATGAACAAGCCTGTATAAGCTTTATATACCTGCAACATATGGGAGTGGTATTGCTTTTGTCTGCTAAAATGTAAAATGAGTTAACAAATGATAGGGTGTTAGTTCATTGTACATAAACTCATTTTTCCTTCTTCTTAATTTTGCAGCTATAGTCACAACTTACGCCTGCCCATGTATTTAATAAATCTAAAAGCACAATCACAAGATGAGCAACTAATAGTTATAAGGAATCAGGAACAAGCAGCCACAACTTGATGAGGACTCTACGTAATATAAGCTTTGATTTGCATTAAGAGATACACCACTTTTGAGATACACGAAGAAGGTAAAATCTGTCTCAGATGTCTATTCTCACAAACAAAACGTAAGTGAAATTATCACTGATGCTCCTATTCAAACTCTGTGCTGCCAGGGTTAGTCAGTAACTGAGTTTAGGGTTTCCAGGATTACACTTTTGGAATTAGCTACCTATGTTTCACCATTTCTGCCTAGATTACCCCTCTTTTTTCTTTACTTGCACTCAGAAAAAAAAGAAAAAAATAGACACAATTCCCATTCCTTCTCTTTTCCCTGATGTCTTCAAATCAATCATGAGGGAACCTTGTTCAAAAGGAAGCCACTGACTGAAGTCTCTCCAGGGGTGTACTGCCAGACATGTTTGAAAAGATGTCCGTAAGAACTCCAATTTGTCACTGAAGAATAATGATTGCGGGTACTTTTAAGTCCTGCAAGGTCTTTGAAACAGCTTTTCATTTAGTGAATGGAATAAGACATGCTGCCTTCAAATTACCACAGAATGAATAGAAGAACCTCCATTGCAAGACCCAAGTCCTAACTGCTTCTGCTGGATTCTCTAAGAAAAAGAACCAAAACGGGTATTTGGAAATAGTCAAAAGATGACAGCAGGGTCCTGTAAGCAAATACACAAACAACAGCCTCCGGACTTTGTGGGAAGAATGCAACAGGCCAAAAACCAGAAGTAGCATTTTTTGAATGCCAAAGGGTTTGTGTTGAATTTAGGCTGTATGCAAATCATAAAGGTTTATATTCAAAACAGATTTTACAAAAGACAGTTGAGCAGAGGGAGAGAAAAACTAAAGCAAAAATGAGAAAAACAACAGGTCCTAAATTATAATTGAGCCATTTCACATATCGAAGGAAAAAAAAAATCAAAGGCTAATTGAAAAATAGAGATAACAAGAATAAACCCGGTGACTTAAGGATACTGTATTATTTCAGAAAATTATGTCAAATCATATTTGAGAAATCAGTTAAGAGACAATAACTGCCCATTAAAAGTAATGTTCAAATTGTTTTAATTATTTCATAATGTCAACAAAACAGTAAATGAACTATATGAAATGACACTGCCTTAACACCCAGTTAACAGCATGCATCAAAACCCGTAAATTTAGCACTATCTTTGCATCAGATAATTAGTGGCAATTGTATGATCTGTACCAAGGTGCACATTAAGGTTGGCTTAAAATTATTTCTCATTAAGTAATGTGGGTCAATTCATACAGTAAGTCATTTTGCAAGATAAAAAATGAACTCAATAAACATTTTGATGTAATATAACAAGCTGAAAGTGTGACAGAACAATGGACCCACCTACCAAAATATTTAACAATGTTATCTAGAAGGTTCTGCATTTCTGAAACATGTCAAATCCTAGTTCTGAAGAGAATCCAGATGCCATATTTGTACACCCAGGCAAATTTTGAGACCTGTGGATGGAAGAGCTTGGAAATCATTCAAATTGTGTGTAGAATACTAAGAAGAGTCCAAATTCCCAACATATGGAAAGTGGTACTTGTCCATGAAATCCAGACAGGCACAAATACTAAAATTTGCTGAAAATCTGCTTCCCAGAAATCACACATCATGACATTCACTGGGGAGTAAACCTCTTGCTCATTTCAAGTTTATATAATTTTTTTGCAATAACTATTCATAAAAAAGGCAAAGGATCAAGCCCTGGTAAGTGACAGAAAAGAATGAATATCCCTGTTTCATGCCTTATCAGATTAATCAATAGTTGAACTGAGGCACCACCTCAGTTTTGAATCTCAGAAACGGAAACATTTGTGCCCATGCAATCACACTCTGCCAGTTTATCGTTGAAGCCAAATATCTTTGAAGGCATGGAAACATAAGACATGTATGAACTTTGAAAGAATGAGTACCTTTCAGTCTTCCTCTGAACTCCTTCCTCAATGCAGGTATTTTTAAAATTTTTGGTGACAGGAACAGTGCATTTTCTTTTCTCTGCATGATAGAGGAAGAAATACATTCCATTCTTTTCAACAGTACCAGATGGGAAGAGATTCAGCCACCAATTAATAACATCAATAACTATTTCAAATAATCAAATTAATTTTTCTGATCTACTACCTAATTTTCATAATCTAATTTTCATATTTTCATTTTCCATCCAGCTCTAATAATCATATCACCTTAACTGGCTGGAAGGATTAGATCATCTTGTACATGGCTTTTACAGCTGAAACTTCCCATCTGTCCACTCTGAACCCTCAGACGTAAGAATAAAGGTACAAGGCTTAAACATGATTCAGACCCTGACTGAACTCTTTTTGGACACAGTTTCAAGTGTCTTCAAAATTTTATGGGTATCTGCTGCCTGACACTCACAATACCGTCAAATGTACACAACTTATTCTTTTTAAAGACATTGAACAGACCATTTATAAACACTGGATTTAGGTTGCTTTTTAGAATTCATGTTAAGGGTCTTGCAGAAAGAGGCCTATGACAAAAGGAGCCAACTCTTTCCTATTTCAAATTTAAACTAGATCATGCAGGCAACAGAAACAATAGACAAAACCATCCTGATGCACCACGGCTCTCATCCATCATAGAGCAAACTCAGTTATTACAAAAACCAAGAGCTTGACTCCCAGTGTTTCTGTTAATGCTTTCTAACTTATTCATTTTAAGGTTTCATCAGTTATAAAATCCAACTCAAATGTCCTGTTCACATCCTAGGAACAATTACAGAAATGCTAAGCTTGGAAGATCAAGCAGCTGGAGATCATCTACTCATCTACTTTAACAATAAGCATTTTTATATTTTCCTCAAACCAAGGTCAGCCACAGCAGGCTGCTCAGGACTCCATACAGCCATGTTTTGTATATCTCCAAGGACAGAAACTACACCAACTGGGCAACTTGCTCCAATGTTTGATCACCTTGCCGTGAAAAAAAAAAAATATTTCTTATGAAACTCTGGTATTTCAGTTACTGCCAATTATCCTTTGTTCTTTCACTGAACAAAACTAAGAGGAATCTGGGTGCACTTTATTTACTGCCATCAGGTATTTATACACTTTGATAATATTCCCCCTTGAGCCATCCTCGTCCCAAGGATTAAGACTGAGCAGTCTGTGTTTCCTGGATCCTCCTTTCCCGTAGGATGCAGGAATGAAAAAAATACTTTACAAATAAGGTCCATATAGTAATGAGGAATCTTATTTTTCTGAAACGTACAAGTACAAAAATTAGCAGATTGCTAGCAAAATTCATGCGGTTCAAGTTAATTTTATTGATAATCGACTACAAACTCAACAGCTTATGAAACTGAGACTGCAGTGGCGTATTTGATCAAGAGTCCAAATCTTGACAGTGAAATGCTGCTTAAACTCTGGCAAAGTTCAAGTCAATATCAAGAGTAGGGCCTGCTCCTGTTATAGAAGACACTTATTCTGTCAGCACCAAAGTGTAACAAAGAGTGTGTCCATTTCAAGATCTTCCTGCAACATAAATATAAAACATTGAGCAGTGAAAATCCTTACACCTCAGTCATTGACTGGCCCAGCAAATAAACAGCAATTTCACGAATAACACGTTGCCCTTGCAGCTGGGGAAAACTGTAATGGCCAAAGGTAAAACACACCCAAGTACAGATTAAGCCAATTTGTTATTTTCACTGGCATCCAAAATACCTGTTAGAGCAATAGAAGACTTGTAAGAATTTGTGTGTGTGTGTGTGTGCATATATATATATATATATATTCAGTCTAGGCCAAGAAACAGAAGTTATTCTGATATCTTATAATATAGTTCCCAAGAAGGCAGAGAACTGACTCAAACCTGCCTGAACCAGGATGCACATTGGTTACCTGACCTCTCCACAGAAAAGAGTTCTTCCTAAGCAGTAGAGAATAATCCTTCTGAAGACTTGTTTTAATCTTGTCAGGGACTGGTCAGAATTGAAGAGGTCCAAGAACACCAGAAAGCTACTTTTGTATTCTTCTTTCCTCTAAAAATATAGCTACAAAGCTACTCCAATGCAGTATTTCAATAATTAGTTAACTTTTACTTGTGTAGGTTGATACGGCAAAGACTGTCACCATAAAGCATACAGCACACAATCACAAGAGGATTCTTAACAGACTGCTAGAGAATATTGCCTACTACTGGAAATGAGTTTTAATTAATGTCTTAGAGAATCCACCTATTATGAAGCAATCCTAGTTTGTATTTTATGTTCATTCTAGTTAGGACTCCAGGTAAAGCCAGCATCCTTATTTCCAGTGAGCCTGCTGAAGTCAAAGGCATAAGAGCAATCCCTCTCATTTACTATGTATTAGTGCTAATACATTTTTCAACATTAATCCTTTGAGCAAATGACACATTGATAGTCTGGGACACTAATGGGATACATTAATTGCAAGTAGTATAAGAAAAGAGGATTACTAAAATGCATGCTGGAAACAGAAAATGAGATTAAAATGGCATTTTGGTTAAAGTTCTTCAAGCTATTAAAAAATACAAGATGATTAGTCAAGGAGAAACTAGAAAGTCCCTAAATGAAAAATGCTGAGGGTCAAGGAGAATCTGGAAGAAGGGATTTGTGACTAAAAATGGAAGAGAATAAAGCTAGAAACTAAATCAGAACTTAAGCGGGGAGGTGGGGGTGAAGCAGAAGGAAAGGATAGTATTTCTAATACTACAAAACTTTATTCTTCAGAGGAGAGGGGAGCAAAACTAATGCTCAGATTCTGCATATGTTTAAGCGCATGAATGATTGTACTGACTTTAGTAATTATGTGGCTATAGCTAAGTCCTTAATTCCTTAAAAATATAGCCAAGCAGACCGGTCATGAACGGGGACACCAATATCTTCCATCAAACAATGAGAAAAAGACTGACGCGTCTTTGCACCACGGGAAGATTGCTGCAATCTGTGTGTGTGCAAGCAAGGGAACCAAGTCACAGTGGTAAGGCAACTTTTACAGTGCGATCAGTGCCAGAATAATGTACCTTACAGTGCTAAAGTTCGTAAGAAAGGTCTCATGGATGATCCACAAGGAACAATTTCAATACCAGAAAACAGGCATTATAGTACATTAGGAACAGACTTTAGAAGAACAATCCCAAAGCTGCGTAAGGGAAAACTATTTAAAAACTGTCAAGAAATTTTGACCGTGGACTTCACAAAAAAATGGGAAAAACAGCTATCACTAGACCCAGTAATCCAGATATTTAAGTGCAAAGACTTTCAAGATCGTTTCCTAAACAAACAATTGATTTTCTGTCACTGGCTATTCTAAAGTTAATATTGGCCTTTCTTGTAAGTAATATTACCTAAGACACACCTGGGGCAGTGCAATTCCTGTGTATCCTATTATGAAGTCAGACTAATCATTTTTCTACAATCTATTCAGGAAATAACGACCCTGGGTACATCAAAACCCAAGCTGAAAAATGAGAAATACATACAACTCATTTTATTTTTAGTAATTACAATCCATGAATTGCTTCAAGAATGTCTCTTATTTAGTAGCCCCTTGGTACTGCAGTTAAAGTTGACAACCTCCCCACGAAAAAAGGAACCTTGGATGTTTCTGTATCACAGCTGACGTAAGAAAGCATACTATACATTGAATTGCAACTAGAAATACAGGAAAGCTAAAACAGAGTCCAGAAGGCATTTGGTCTCGCTGGTCTTCCACTCCTTGCACATACTGCAATGAGAAACAGCAAAGGTAGAAAGGTAGACTTGAGAATCAGGGAAGTCAGCAATGCTGAGAGGAGTGTTTCAAATACATCATCATCCAAAACAATTCTGCATGCCCTAGTTGCACTCCAAATCACATTCTTTAGCTTCAAATATACTTGTGTCAGAGGGACATTTCATTTCTAATGAAAATTTTCATCTCTTTACAGTGTAATTTAGTTGCATATTTAGTTATGCAGAATTCAGGCATTCTGACCTGAAGTTTGACATCTATGCTCTTCCTGGTGGAATAAAAGAAAAATAACCAAAAATAACTTCCATCAGAAAGGGTCAAAGAAGCTACCATCTGTCATCTATTGCCAGTAGCAGATATAAGAAGTTACTTTCATTCTCTCAGAAGTACCCAGATGTACACTATAGCCTACAAAGTAACACCTAGACTGTCCAGCTAGTTCACAGTAAGACTGATTATCTGTCTGAACAACAGATCTGCTTGCTCATTCTTACTTGTTAAACCACACTTTCTTACTTGTTAATCCATGGCTGTCAGAGGAAAGTTATGCCAGGGAAAGTCTTGCACGCAATGACTAGCAGGATTAACACAACAAAAGGAAACATACATAATCAGTGCAGTGTAGACTTATTGAGCTGAAAACTTGAATAAATAGCCCATGTTTTCACACCTCTAAAACAACTCTCAGCCATCAGTTAAAAGTTCATTTTAAAACCAGAAGGAAGAATTTCCAAATATATAGTATGATTTGAAGAAAATTGCTTACTAGAGATGTTTCTACTGCACTTCTGGCAACATCTACCACCAAACCACAAAGATAATTTGGGAAACAGAACATTTTTCAGGGTTTTAGTTATCTTTTTCATTTACCCCAAGCAAAATTCCTCTTTCAAATCTCCATGGTTATCAGCCTATATTTTCATCTCTGTAGAAGTAGAATGGAGCTAAATTATTTAGGAAGAAGTTTTGCATTAGTTATAATGGAACAATTCTAGGAAGGATTTTATTACCTTGTATCGAGAACTTAGATGACCCTGCTTAAAAAGGGTTTAGATCTATTTCTATTGCGGCAAATATAGAAGCTGGGCAGTGGGAGAAAAAACATGTTGAGTTGCTTTGGGGTTTTTTTAATACTTTGATTGTAATACCTGACACAGGATGTAGGCAATATGGGAGTTAGTGATGAAAGACCTATGGAAAGCAGAGAAGTACTTTGCTTTGCACCACCTGAGAGTCTGAATTCTCTACTGGATCTTGTATAAGACAGACCAACTCTGCCCTGCAATGAACCCAAACACTTCTCAGCAGTTAAATTGTATTTTAAAACAATCAACTGAACTGAGATTTTGCTACAGACAAAAAAAAAAAAAATAAAAAAATGGGAGGAAGGAATCTAGGAAGTATGCAAGGGAATCCTCTAATCTACCCCTGACATGATATAACTGAACTGCAAACATTCCATTTCAGAAAACCTCCTCTAGATTGTATAATTTAAACAATGTCATATGTGAAGCAACAGGGATGAGCAATCACTTTGAAGAGTTTTAACCTCATTATGGGTTCCAGTGCTGTTGCACATTTCAGGCATGGAGAATCTACTAGCCCTGGTTGCTTTATCCCAGTACAAGGATACTGTTCATCAACATTTACCTGTGGAGCTATCAGTGCAGCTAAAAGCAGTATCTGCATATATCCTTTCTCTCATAAAATTTCCTAATGAATTATGGACATTTCTCACAGAGTACATTTTTGACACATTCTGCTACATGTATCTGTACTTTCTCTATAACTAATTTACTTTATGTTAGAGAAGAAAAATGATCCTCACTGTTTCCTTGTTCTATCTGATGAATCATCTTGAGAACTCACTGAAGAACACACAAAAAATGTGTAACAGAGAAAAGTCTTTGTCCGGAAATTAAAGCTTATGTAGGAAGCAGAACATTTTAAAGGACTGAATTATTTTTATTTACAGAGCAAACATAAGCAACTAGATGGAATCTGAAGTCAGTTACTCATCTTCACCTTTTTTTTTAGTCAGAACAAAAATTCCCAGTGCAGGCATTGTATCTGCTGTTCTAACAACAGGATACAGCTGTTTATAGAACACTGAAGTATTATAATATAGATTTGTGTAGTAAAAAGGGTTTATAAAGAAAATATTATGAGTACCACACACTAATTTAATTACCAGATATATTTGAAATCCCAATAGCTGAGAAGCCAGAATTAGCGTATATAAAACACAGCATCCTCCGTCCTCAATCCTATAGCCTTCCACACAGTCTAACACCTGCATCCCACAGATTAATTTGCAGCACAAGCAGCTTACTGCATAATATGCTGTTAAGAGCAATGCTATTGAGAAAGCCTAATGGAATCAAAGACATTGTAAACTCACCAGTTGGTCTGACAATTGTGATAACAATCTTAAAAATAAAATAACTTCAATTATATTTAAAATTTCATATTTCTCTATAAAGCATAGCTGATCATCTTAAAAAAAAAAACCGTAATGCAGATTTACTGAGAGTAAGTGGAAAAGTAAACAGTACAAAGAGAAAGTATAAGACAGGGCCTGGCCTTTCTTGTTCTTTCAGTGCAGGCTTTTATCCCCATTAGAAAAAAAAAGTAGGCTTTTTAACTGAAAGTGGACTTTTTTTCCTCCAGAAAGATAAAACAATTCTTTCAGTCAAAAAATTAGAAAATGCCAAGAAACTGAAATGCTCTCACTTCAGCTGAAATATTCATGTCTAAGATGCACAGTGAAAGATTGAACTCAGGCTAGTTAAACATTAGCCAGAAATTATTTTTTTCCATCCATTTTAGATCTAAATTCTGATGCACTGATATTCTCTGTGGCTTCTCTAAAAGATTCAGAATGAAGAGACTCATTGTGAGCATTATGTTACCTGGGTTTAAAGGATGTTACAGAGAAAGCTGTGTATTTGCACTCCCATCTGTGACAAGCCTGGGATTCTGTGCTTGAATTTTTAACGAGCTATACAGGACTTCTCCTGGCAGAGGTTCCATGGAATTACAATTATCTCTTTTATTAAATTACACATGCGAGGCAATTCCAACCAGTGTTTGTAAAATCACAGGTGCACATTCAGGTAAGGATTACAATGCAAGTGACACAGTAAACTCAAGTCGCTCCAAAATTAAGTGGGTTTATTTCCCCATTAAATAAAAGTTATCAGGACTGCTTGTAAAGTTTTCTCACACTTTTTATCCCCATGATCTCTAGTAACTTCCATCATTTTAAAGGAGAAGCAGCTTAACTTGGTACCCACGTAATTATTCTCTCTCCCTCAGGTGGTCTTCACTTTCTTGCCTGCCTGCCTGCACTCACTCAGAGACTTTTATGTGAAGATAAGGAACCTCTTTGATCTCCAGCTACCTCCTTAGGGGCCTAAGACATTCTTTTCTCTGTGGAACCACCCCAGTAATTTTGTTCCCATTTATGGTACAACCAAAGTATCCTCAAGAAACTTTAACTTAGTTGGGTTTTTTATTCAACATTTGTATTGGGCTATATTTTATTTTATTATTACAAGTTTACAGAAAATAAATTCATACCCAAGTTATAAGGATGGAAAGTGACATATTTGTGTACATAAATATTATTTCAGACACTGGTATCTTATTGGTGCAAGTCTTCACAGAGGCAGAAGTGGTAAGATACACAGTGTGAGAATGAGCATGCACGTATCCGAAAACCAAAGCATACATACAAAGTGTCTTACTGAGTTTCCTAAAAGGAGAACAATATTTCACTTTAGTGGAATAAGGAATATTCTTTCTTTAGTGGAATTAATTCTTCAGATTAATAAAAGAATAAAACTTTACCAAGCGTTTTAGGGGGAGTGGTGGGGAATAACATTTTGGAAAATATTTTCACTGTGAATCCTTCACTCAGTTCTAGTCCCAAGAAAAATGCCCTTTAACACACAACTAATTATTTTCGAGTCATTCAAGGCCTTTCAAATTATTTCCTTCACTCTAAGTCTTTACCTGTAATAACTGGTGTTCTATCACAGACTGAAAGCATAACAGTAAATAAAGGTAAAAGTAGCCTGACAGCTGCACAAAGACCTAATTAGGAACCTCTATGTTTACTTTAAATCCTGTAATTGATGCAGAAGTGTATGAATCAGATAGTATCTCCATAATATCCTCACAACACTTTCAAAGTCAATTACTGTCACATTTATTTCAGATCATTCAAGAGGTGTCATTTTCCTCACTCTCTTTTTTAAAAAAAGTCTATTTTCAGGGCCACAGTTCAATTTAAAAATTCATTAGCAGATCCTTGGAACTGATGCCTGGAGAGACTTTCGCAATTGTTGTGTTTTGGGTTTTAATTTTTGTAAATAATTGCTGTTTCTATTAAATTTAAACCTCACACTTACTTTGAAACACCTTCAGATTGTTAGCCATATCAAGAACTTGACAACCATATACCTGCTTATTTTAAAATGCCATGCTTATTTTAACTTTTTCATAATATCTTTCCTACAGTTCTCTAAACAGCCACTTGCACTGGTACTACATTTAAAAACCTGGTCAGTGACATCAGCTTTGCTGTTATGCTTTGACATTAACACACTGGGACTAACCCAGGTTTTGTTTTCTGCTGCGTTCTTGAAAACTTTAAAGGAACTCCATGGACCCAGTAATTACTTAGATTGTATTGGTAAGAAAGAGGATTCACCTCTGGATCTAAGAAAATATTCTGTAGGACTAGAGAAAAATTACTAAAGAACAACCTCCAAGCAGTGGCTTGGTATCCTGTAAAAAGCCTATCAGCTGTATAAAAAGAAAAGACCAGATTTCTATTTAAAAGGTGATCTAACCTCACTGGGCTCAAAGAACTTTAGTCTTTCCATAAATACTTACATTTTCTAATCCTAAAGGCACTTCTTTTCTCTGTTGCTGCACAAAACTCTCAAAAGAAAAGCTCACAATTTTCAATCAAAATTATGCAGTCACCAAAGTGAGCTACCACACCACCCTATCCTGCCCTGTCCTGGTCTGTCCTTTTCCATCCAGTATAGCTAGACTTTAGCCTACCTTGTTTCACACCAGTATCACTCTGGTTTTGTCACTTCTAAAACTGCAGGACAGCCATAACATATGAAGTGACATTGACTACATCATATTTGACATCAATTAAAGTAAAAAGAGAAAAACATCTAATAGTTTCCCTCTGAATACTCACTCCTCCTATAATCCCAGAAATGTTGGGGTTGGGAGAGAAAAAAGGTCAGTCAACAGGGAGACTCTTTTTAAGATGACAGATTCATCTTTTAGGTCACTAAATTTGAAATAGTTTTAGAAAGTACTTGTAACTGCTAATGATAAAAGGGTTTGACATGATTGGCCCACTGTTCTCACAGGACAAAAACCATTTTGAATAGCACATCAAGATCCTCTACTACTTGAATGTACTTCAGATAATAGGATATTATGACTTTAAAGGGAGATCTTGTCAAGGAATACTGGAATATGGCAAGACTTAATTACACCCTTACAATATTTTAAATGCATTAAATGGGCTATATAGGCTGGATCCAAAGATTACAGTACTCTGTGAAAAGACTCCTATTGACACAAAAGGTGCTCTGAAGCAATTATTCAGTTACTTGAAATTCTTTTTCTATTTGCAAAGCCATTTAGCAGATCTGTCATTTCCAAACTGTCAGCTCACGGTGCAAGGAGCAGAAGTTTAAAATTAATATATTTTTATGACATTACATAGGAAACAGACATGACTTCTGCTATGAAAGACATCCAATAAAAGAGTTTTGATAACTTTGTAAGCCATTTGGCAGGAATGTACTATGGAAGTGTGGCAGCGGGAGAAACAGAACTTAGAGATTAATTAAAAAATGGCAAAGTTATAAACCCAAGAGAAAGCAAGCAGGCACACATTCCATAGCCAAGATGAAAACTGTAAAATAAGAAATCTACAAGTATGAGCAGTCAGATGTTCTTTCTAATTTCTGAAAGAAAAAACAACTCAAAAATGAGAATACTGCATTTTTAACTTTCTGTTAAATAATTTTACAAGAACATTTTATTAACTTTTCAAGATATAATTGTCAAAAGTGTACTTCCCTACTCTTTAACTGCATGTTGATCAAATTCCTTACTATCTTAATGGAATAGCAGAACCATATTGCATTATAACAATGGTTTCATTAACTTTCCATATGAAATATGCTGGATGCAGCCATGAGAGGAGTTTCAAATCTGTAAATTTGAAACTATTCAACAACTGAGAGACACTGAAAATTCTATTTCATGACAACAACCTGAGGAGGCCTTTGGGTGAGCTTAAATTTTTCTCCCAATGTCAGGTATTCTGATTACAACACTCAGCTACAAGATTTTTTGATAGAAGTAAAAGCCTTATTTAATCTGCTACAAATGGCAAATTACTCCTTTATTTATCCTTTCCTTGTACTCCATCTCGTACAAATTGCTACATTTCACATTATATTTGTAAATTTAAGTAAGAATGAACAGAAGCACAAAGAGAATTTTCTCCCAGTTTATCAATCAAACATGGAGAGCTAAATGCCAGGTCTATAAAACTGCCCAGCAGATGTCATTTATGCACGCAGAACATGACCTTATTGTCAAGTGTGATGCCTTAAGGCTTCCTCCTTTCTTAAAAGGGGTTGCTGATAACTTCATATTTGCTTTGGATAATTTGTCAAGGGGCAGCCAATACTGGCAGGTTATTTATGCACTTTCTTCCTGAACTGAATAACTTAAACAAAAGGACTTTCTCTTACTCTTTTGCATAGCATTCCTCTATTTCATTTAGGCTCTTGTGGCTGCTTTGTTAGGCATCCTAACTTTGTCCTACTTCCTCCAGAAAAAGGAAGGAAGCCAGAAAATAGATGTCTAGTTACACAAGCAGATCTCGTAATCACAAGTCAGAAACAAAAATTTTGAAGGTAAATATGACGATATATTTCAGCAATTCTAAAAAAAAACTCTGTGTTTAGTTCTCTAAGTGGCAGTTTGGTGGCTGAATCTATTCTTCAGTGACTCCAACAGATAACATGGAACCTCTTGTAAACTAATGGCCATTTGGAGGCATACCATGATGACAAACATATCAATACTACATTCTGTAGCAGTATTACACTAAGTAAAGTACTGAATAATCTGTCAAGGTAAAGAAAGAGCTCAAAAAGTATTTTGAAGTTTGACTGCTGCACTGATAATTAGAGTAAAATGTTAGAAAAAAAATTATTAGGAAAAACACTGAACTATATTCAGAGTAGCACAGAGGGTACATTCACAGCAACACAAGTCTTAGGAGTTATCAGTACACATTGTTATCAATTACTTCTGTAAGAATGTGTCTTTAAGATGCTGCATTGAATATATGACCTAGTAAGGAGACCAAAACACCTCCTACTGTAAGAAGGCTTACATTATTCCTTTCAAGGAAAGATCCTAGAAAGAGTATAATGAAAAAAAAAGAAGAATTTGCACACAACTCACCATCTGAAGTTCCTTTCAACAGTTAAAACACATTATAAAAAGCAACTTGATGTACTAGGCATATAAATCTAGACCTTTAAAGCAATAGCAGTTTTAATAATTTCAAACTTCAGGCAAATGAGGTTCCAAAATCTCATTAGGAACATTTGAAATGTTGTATAATAAGACGTCTTTAGAAAGTTTAATTTCAAATTTTATTTAGTTTTTCCTTCCCCCCTTAGTGATTTTAGACATCTGTCTGAGAAAAATTACTCTGATTTAAGCATAAAAACTATCAAGAAAGATACAATGTATTTTATACGGGAAAAAAGTGTAGACTTAAACTCAGGGGTTTTTTAGTTATCAAGTAGCCCCACTGATTTCAGGAAGACTATTCATCTGCTTAGATTTAAGCAGATATCTTTTTCCTTATGGAAGCAGGTTATTAGTCACTGTCTCCTCACAAGAACGGAGGAAAGAGAAAATGTGCTGTAGTACATAGTAAAAACAGGAGCAGATAACATCTCTGACATGGCTTGACTTTGTTTTTAAGTGGACTACATTTTAGATTAACTGCATGTTTCTAATTCTGAGTTTGTCTCAAAGTACAAATTTCAGGCTGTTAAGAAAAGCAGGAGAACAGAATTTTAATATCATGCTTTAGAACATTTACTGTAATTTTCAAATAAAGACTGCAAGCTGCAATTGCAGTAATGGACATTCTCCTGCTACTGGTTACTCCCAACTAGGAGCTCACACTGCAGAGCAAATTGCTAGATTGTTGGTTTCATTAAATAACTGAAATATTTTTCAGTGCTCTTTTGACCAAACCTCTCAAAGTTTTCTCACATCCTCGTATACAGAGTACAACTACCACACTGACAAGATCATGAAAAATAATGAAGTAATAAGGACACTGAGTTAAAGTTTTGACTCGCTTTCATGATATCTTTAAAGCAAATGTTTTAAAAGCATAGCTGATTGTTCTCATTAATACAAATAATGATGTAGAGAATTTTGTTTACTCTTTCAAAATATAAAATACCCAAAATCATATCACACTCAAATATTGTGAAAATCTTTGCAGAAGTTATACAACATGCACAAAAGAGGACCAGTCTCACATCAGCATTTGCCAAGTTGGATAGCTAAATGTTAGCAAATAAATGTTTGTCCAAGATAACAGAAATATGGGCTTATAAGACATAGTTCTTAGCACATAGCAGAAAGTGTCTCAATCAAAGGTTTTTTAATGCAGGTCCATTTTCCATTGTCCAAGAGAAGGCTGTAGACTGGTTATCACTTGACAGAATTATGTGGTCAAAAATATCTGTTACTGAGGGTATATTAAGCATTTGCTGACAAAGATACAAAAGCAAGTATTTGCAAGCTGGAGTTTACTGAGGTAGACTGCAAAAAGTGTAAACTTTCCAAAAAAAAGGTGAAAAATTACTAAACACTGAAACAGCTTACCTCAGATAGTGAATTTCCCAGTTTTAAAGAATTTTCTTTTTTTTTTTTTTCCACTAAAAGCTATTCTTGGATCCAGCTTTCCTGGGGTAGCCTTTGGCCAGCTTCTTGGGCAAGGAATCTCAAATCCAGCCTCTGCCGTAATACTATTGTGTCCCTTTGGATAAGACTGTTCATTTTACCCAAAATGGTCATGACCTTCTAGGTTGTTAAGACAATTATGATAACTACTTTATAAATTCTCTATCAAAGAATGAGGCTATTTTCTGACCTCTCTCATCCCCAACAAATAACTTCTGCTGACGGATTGTTGTGAGAATAACCTTTTCCCACAACCATAAGCAACTGACTACAGCCTGAACATGGATACTGAAGCACCTGGCTGTCTGAAATAGTCTGCAGAGCTTTTCTTCCTGTGACTGAATGGTGTTCCTGCTCAAGTGAGAAGGAGGTCATCTTATCTCTCTTCTACTATAGCTGTGTAGCACTATATAGAAAAGAGGTTCCTTTGCCATTCCTTGGCCTCCATCAAATCCCAAGTCTCCATAATATTAGCATCACCAGCAATGTCCCATCATCTCA
The DNA here is from genome assembly GCA_013396755.1 of Sclerurus mexicanus. Lineage (NCBI taxonomy): Eukaryota > Metazoa > Chordata > Aves > Passeriformes > Furnariidae > Sclerurus > Sclerurus mexicanus. The sequence continues at coordinate 248,543 of VWZF01005688.1, read as the reverse complement.
TTATGGATTGCAGCTACTAGTAGATCCTAACAGTAGAGTTTTATTAGCCTACCAGAGCCAGGATTGGCATGAAATGAACAGTTCTTGTCTGTTAGCTTTCAGCAAACTCCTCCAACCAAATAAAGGTAAAGACATCTACATTTCTAAAGCTATGCAGAGAGTCAATTCCAGCACCCAACTGGGCTTGATGAGTACGCTCAGATGGGTACTCAGTAACTCCACTAATGAAGTTACACTACACATTTTCATTCTCAGTAAATTAAACACCTAATTTTTGACGGTCAATCTTGAAATATTTCTCCCCTTTCCCTCATCATCCTCCCAGACCTACAACAATTATTTGGTTTGTTTTGAAAATCATTCCTACAACCACTAACTGTCAGACAAGCTTCTTTTTGATGGCCTTACAACAGAGTAAAGCAACATTTCAAACCCAATGTCAAAGCGTATATCAAAACATAGGCCTTTTGCTCTGCTTGGCTGCCATGGGAACAAAATTCTTTTAAGGGTGGATTTGAGTCAATGATTTCATCACATGAGAACACACATTCTCAGCTAAAAAGCACCATGCTGATTGATATCACTAAGGAAGTTGACTCTTACTGTGAAACTATAAATAACTTCTTTATTAAAACTTTTGGCACGATGAGCAGTAATTTCTTTTTTTTATTGTCAGCTTCACAATAAGAAAATATGACTGCTAAAAGAGAAATCCCATTTGCAGCAGATGTTTTAGGGAAGTCAGTTCACGTCCAACAGTACAACCATGCAAATCATTCTTTGTTCCTAGAGTCATGCACTAAGGTTGCAATGAAAATCAAAATGCTAAGATCAGGAAAACAAGAGCATGTTATTGCCCCTAGCAAAGAATGCTGATGAATTACCAATTATCTGCTGCTGCCAGGTCTCACCATTTTGTGAGAAACAGCCATGGCAGAAAGATTTAAACACCATGCCTGACTCCATTCAGATACGTACTGTTCTTTCTGTGTAATGTAAGTTGCTACTACCCCAGCACTTGTAAAGAGATATTATATTGCCAGACCTGAAAGAATATTTTCAGTATTACTTCAGTCTCCCATAGCAAAACAGCAGGTGTTGAATGGACTCACAGATTTTGGTAGCAGGGAGACTACAGGAGAGGTTTCTGTGAGAAGCTGCCTGTAGTTTGCCCCATGTCTGGTAGAGCCAATACCAGCAGTCTTCGAGACAGACCCCCTGCTGGCCAAGCCAATCAGGAATGACAGTAACACCTCTGTGATAACATATTTAAGAAGGAAAAAAAAGAAGTATTGTCTAGATGTAATTGCAGGCAGAGAAGAGCAAAGCAAAAACGTGTAAACAACTCTGCAGACACCAAGGTCAGGGGAGGAGGCGCTCCAGGCACCAGAGCTGAGGGTCCCCTGAAAGTCTGAGGTGAAAACCATCATGAAACAGGCTGTCCCCCTGCAGCCCATAAAGGGCCACAGGGGTGCAGAGCCCACACTGGAGCAGGTGCATGCCCAAAGGAGGCTATGTCCCCATGGGAAGCCCATGCTGGACCAGGGTCCTGGCAGGGACCTGCAGATCTATGGGGAGAGGAGCCCACGCTGGAGCAGGTTTACCTGGTAGGACATGTGGACCTGTGGGGAACCCATGCTGGAGCAGCATGTGCCTGAGGGACTGCACTTCATGGAAGAGGGACCCACACTGCAGCAGTTCATGGAGAACTGTTGCCCATGGTATGGACTTACACTGTAGAAGCTTGAGGGGAACTGTCTCCCGTGGGAGGGACCAACTTTGAAGTAGGGGAAGGACTCCCCTCTCGGAGCAGCAGCAGAAATAACCTGTGATGAACTGACCATAACCCCTATTCTTCATCAACCTGCACTGCTTAGAGTAAGGAGGCAGGACTTTGGAAGAAGGATGGGTACAGCAAAGATGTTTTTAAGATTTATTTTACTTCTTATTATTCTGCCCTGATTTTGTTAACAATAAATTCAATTAATATCCCCATTCTGAGTTTGTTTTGGTGACAGTAATCAGTGAGTGACCTCCCCCAATCCTTACCTCAATTCATGAACCCTTTGTTATATTTTCTCTCCTCTGTCCAATTGCAGAGAAGAATAACACAGTGGCTTTGGTGGGTACCTGGCATCCAACCAGGGTCAACCCTCTACAAAGACCATAGTACTGATTTTCTAGAATACAGATATACAGATATAAATTTGAGCATCTAATTCAAAAAGTTTTCTCAACAATTTAGAACTTTGTTAATCAAAAAATTTAGAGTGTAGCAGCACATTCCTCCCATGTGTTCAGATTTTTAAAAACCATTAAGAGATTTTCTGGTTTTTTCTTTTCCCTTTTTTAATTACAGCATATCTCCCCCACAGAGGCAAGAAGCAAGGAAAGATTAGTCACATACTGCAGCCGTAAAAACTAAAATTTATTTAGAGAACAATTTCAAAGGCATAAACACATCAGATATCTAACATATTTCAAAAATTCCCATTGTGGCAGATACTCTACACTAGTTCTAAAGATATGTAAACATTTATTAAATGCTTCCTTTTAAAATCTAATTTAAATTTTAAATAGCCATATACCACAAGTCACTAAGGACACATCAGTAGCATCTGAATATATGAGACTGTCACACAAGTTTAAAATAGCTTCATCTTAAAAGATACTTGGGGATGGTGAAATAAAATACATTAGATACTACATTCCATCAGTTTAGATCATAAGGAATTTTACTCCTTTTCCTTAGTACAATAAATAGAGTAGAACTTGATTCGCACAAGTCAGGATGCAACCACCAAAATATCTGGAATTGTATTTAAGCAGCTGACATTGCATAGTTCTTATAAAGGTAGATTTTTGCCTGCAAATACTATTTTTCTATGTTTTTGCACCTTCACCATCAGAAGTTTAGTGCCACAAGGTTCAGTCCAAAGATCCGGCTGTGCTGACCCTGTTAGCAAAAATGTTAACACTAGGCCTATTCAACCTGGGCTGCCAGGCTTACCTGGAGGCAGCCTGTCTCATCAGGCAGCAAAGCAATGTCAGCTGAGCTCCTTCAGCTCCCCCTGCTCCACAGAGGACAGATTCAGGCTGTACTTTATGCTTGCAGTTTTATTTTCTGTACTATCAGAAATCCCTAAAGCACTATAGAAATAAAATCCTTGTATTAATACAAAGCATGTGTTTAAAAGCTTTGCTCAATGCAGGTCACAATGATCAGTATATTTTAGGTTCCTTCTGGCGTTACTGGACTCAACAAAGGCTGTAGGATCATCCTCCTGACTTAAAATGGGTCACTGTAACAGTCACTTTCTAGAGCAATTGCATATAAAGTTCATACACAGCTGAACTCTTGTTCTTCTCATCTTGCTTATGGTGTGCACATCTCTATTTAGATATTATTTACAGAACAAAAACACAATGAACTCCTCTTTAGAATTTACAGTACTAAAAGTAACAACATTAGCACTCTTTGGGAAAGTTTTCTGAAATTTTTTTCCTGTTAAATAATTGTATATACCGCTTTATAAAATCAAAGTAAGTCACAGCCTTTGCCTAGCTGAAAGTACATTGTTGTACAGAAAAGAATATGCTGAGGATCAGTGTAATTATAGGAAGACATCATGCTTTTCATGCTCTCCTCTTTGTTTCCCACAACAAAGAAATGCTATTTCTATCACTTGAAAATAGGTGATTGTAATTTTCATATAATTTTGCCCCTTTTTCTATTTCTTCTTTCACTCCCCACTAAACACTAGATACCCTGAAACTCTCTTGTTCCTGCTTTGGAATGCCCAGTGTTGAATTCTGCCAAGCTGAGTATCTGTGTCGAGTTCCTCTGAGTTATAGTCCTGACTACTGACACTAAACCTAAAGTACTTCCTTGCTCATGTCCACTGCAGTTATCCAGCTTCACCTACATTGTTTTGAGGGGTGTTTTTCGTAATTGCACTCTCTTTTTCTAATTTCTCCAGGCTCTGATTTAGTAGACTGTCTTCCAAAGGGGAATTCCCTCAGAACTTTGTTTTTCCTTAAGACACCTGTACTCAATGAGAAGAGGCAGCTGCAGCAATATTGACTGTAAAACACGAGCAGAATGGTGAGAAGATGAAAAAGCTTATGTCAAATTCACATTAGCATTTTAATACTATCTTCAGTAATTGTCTCTTAGGAAAAAGAAATATATAGGTAATATAACAGGTTAAAAAGTTCAATCAATTTAGAACCATGATCAAATTCTAAGTTTTTGCACAAATAAGTTACATTTGACACTTCAATGGGATGGTAGCTTATTTGGTTCTAAATGAGATTTCCCTGCTCCTAGAGTATCAATTATTTACATTTTCTAGCAAAAATTCTTTGGACTATGATTGTGACAGGGTGGAAGATTTAACTAACATTCACAAAAGTGTAAACATACACTACATCCATTTTGTGCATATTAAACGGAAAGGCAAATGCAGTAGAGTCCAAGAGAGGTTAAATCTGGTGCAAATCGTCAGAAGCAAGAAAACTAATCAGAGCTGACATTCATGCTTCATCTCAGCCCTAAGGCTGTGGATATTGTAACACATCCGACATCACATCAGGTTCTCAGCACCCTGCAAAACTCGGGCACAAGAGGCTGCTTTCAGACTTCTTGTCAAAGAAAGATTGAATTTTCTTATTATTTCTATTATTTCTCCAGAACAAGACTTCCTACCCAGTCTTTTATTGTTTACATTATTAATCCATTTATTTTGTGGTGGCATAAAGCAATAAACAGATATGGCTCTCCAACTTTAAGATCTGATTTTGTCCCTTGTACATTCCTCTTCAGGTAAAAAACTAACAGCCTCATTTATACAACTAAACTCTGTGGAACAATAGAAAGAATTTAGCACACAAAAAGTCTAGAGCAAAGATGGAAATAGAACACTTCCTCCAGTAATTCCCAACATTTAGTGTAATAACTTGCTTTATCTCCCCTTCCATTTTCCTCTTTGAGTGTAACATAATAATTAGCCAGACTCTAAGTTTATGGATAACATTGTTAGTATAATTCTTTTATCTAACAACTGGCAATTGTTTTCCTAGAGGCTTCTTCCTTCAATTTTTTGGGCTCCTAATCTCTTAACAATGATTCAGCCAGCAGGTTCTGTTAAAATGATCTACTTCACTCACACAAGCCTTGTCTAAGGAACACTAGCTGCCCCTAGCTGCATGGAGTACAACACAATAATGCATCAATCGCATATGATCAATTACATACTGAATTTCCAGTACTGTATAATATATAAACCAACATGAGATTACATTTTCACAACAGCAGACTGACCTTTGTGATATTTTATAAACCATACTTCTTTTTAGCCAAGAGGTTGTAATAGGGTTTTGGAGCCTCTGAGAACCATCAGACAAGTCACAATCCATTGTTTCCATTTATGGGGGTGAAACTACCCTGGAAGGCTTTCTCATTTTATTTTATTTAGGGCCTATTGCTACAGCAGAGCAGGCATGCTGTGCTATGTGTGGTCCCTGCAGCCCACAGCTTCAAACTTTCACTTGGGTCTCCAAACAGCCAGATCACTCCCATTGCTACAGACAGAAATACACATTTCTTCTAAAGATGATTCAGAATGGAAAAGGACACCTAGTTAGGAATTGAAGCCTCCTTCACCTTTCCAGAGCACCTCTGTGTACACTTGGCATACATAAAAATGCCAAAGAGTTTGTGTGCATTAAACTTGTTGCACAAGAGTTCACAAATTCTTGAAAATACTGGAGTATTGGTTTGGGGTTTTTTAAGCTGCTCTTTCTGCTTGCCCCTTACTTTTGTGGAGCAAACTTGGGTCAAGTAATTTTGAACACCGTAAGCATGGAAATACAGGCTTCTTTTCTTGTAGATCATCCATCCAGTAAGCAAAGTTGATTGTGACTTTTCACTAATGATTACAAGAGACATCAAATAAAACTCAAGCAGTGGGTCAGAAAAGACAACCAAAGAACACAAGACACCAGCAAAAAGACTCTGAAAAATCTATTTTACTGAGCAGCTCTCCATACCAATATATCAGTAGGAAAAGCTGCAAAGAAATGTAGAAACAATCTATGACAGAGGCCTTCATTGCTGAAGAAGAAAGCTATAAGAAACAATAAAATATGGTCTCATTTCTGTGCCTGTAGGAGAGATGTTTCCCTAGAGAGAGTTTTAAAGTAATTGCAAGGCTCAAATGACCTGGCAGGTGGTGTGGTTTAATCCCAATTGGCAGCTAAGCATCAGGTAGCCATTTGCTTATTCCCACACGAGCAGGATTGGGGAGAGAATCTGACGAGTAACAACTCATGGGTTGAGTTTGGAACATCTCTTTGGTCAGTGAGGGTCAGCTGTCCTGGATGTGTCCCCTCCCAACTTCCAGTCACACAAGGGTGGGGTGAGGTGAGGAACAGAAAAGGCCTTGACTCTGTGTAAGCACTGCTCAGCAATAACTAAAATATCCCTGTGTTATCAAAACTGTTTTCAGGGCAGGATAAATTCAAAACAGAGCCCCATATCAGCTACTATGAAGAAAATTAACTCTAACCCAGCCAAAACCAGCACAGCAGGTACGAAAATCAAAATGAAAATGTTTCAATGCTGAGAAGTTTATTTTGTTCTATATGAGGACAAAATGGGCATTTTTCAAAAGGTTTCAGATAAAGTTAAGGAGAGACTGCTTGCTGCAAGACCAGCACTCTGCCTCATACATGTTGTGAAAAGAAGAAATCAGTTGGTTGCTTAAAAGAAGATACAATAAAGACATGAACTATACTTATTTCTTAAAGATGAAATAAAAGGACTAAATGCAACATATTGCCCATCTCCCACACTTCTGCCCCATTACATAAGAATGTAAAAGGCTGTACAATAGAAGCTAACCCTCTGCCACTATTCCCTGATGAAGAGTTATTTACATTATTGCTACTAAACATGTCACAAATTAAAGATATTACAGTAGCCATATCTTCCTTGCATATAGATTTCCTCATAATCTGTCTTGGGTTTAATTGAACAATTTTCTATGCTTTGACATTGCAGATTTTCTGAATAATAGAAGTTAAGAGAAGTTTCCTCAAGTATAAAATGCAGCAAACATGGTTTAAAAATTACATTCTGCACAAATTTCCTGTTTTGAAAATAAGATCCAGTTTTCTATTTATCTGCTATACACATTGGTGAATATTATCCTGAAATCACAAACAACATAACATTAGTGTTTCATCACTGATCACTATAGTCAATCACATGCAGTAAAACCTAGTGGACTTTAACAGTCAGATATGGTCAATGTCAATGGAGTTTCACCAGGATAAATCTGATAAAGTATCTTTCTTGCACAAATAGTATTTCAATGCAGAAACTGAAATGCATCTGCACAGAACCAGAGTTGGTTTACTATCAAAAAAAAATATGTCCAAATAGAAAAATATTTTAGTTAATGGAATAACATTAATTGAGAAATAAATTAGTCATGATACATTTGCAATCCACCTGCATGCATAAAACATTAGGAATATTTTGAGTAATCAAAACATAATAGCTCACTTGTTCCAATTACAGGAATCTACCACAAAAAAGTAAGAGAGCAAGAAAATTCTGTTCCTGTGTACTGTAACATTTAGTGCTCTTCTAGGTCCTCCATTTTTTACAGATCTCTATATCCACAGAATCTCTCAAAATATTTGCAGCTATTTTTTGTTTCATATGCAATATTCCTGAAGCCAATGCAAAAAAGAGAAGGGTTGGTGGTTTTTTGATGTCCTTAAAAAAAAATACCCAACAAAGTACTAAGTGCATAGACTGGTCTTACAAACTCAGCTTCTCTACCATAACCAGGTAAAAGAAGAAATGCTATCACTTTTTCACTAAATAATTTCTGAAAATTTGAGAACATTCCTAACAGTGACCATATGAATACTGCAATTATTAAGACATGTTAGGAATAATATGTGCATGAGACACCCATTCAGGAGATGACTCTCCAATTTCCTGTCAGTTGTATTACTTTAAAGACTATTACTCTACATTTTTCATACCCCATTCTCACAGTTTTAGATTTATTTTCAGTAAAAAGGGAGTCACCGACCTCTTTGAATGCTCCCTCCCATTCTAAAGTTGATCTTACCATGGCTTTAAGGCATCAGCATTCAGCTGAGTTTGCTAAAGACTACTCAAGTATGCCTTTGCATGCTGTAATTATACCCTCTCTCTGCAATGCAGACCCAGATATGAAATAACCAAAATGAACATGCTCCCTACACATCTTGCCTCTAGCTTTTCTCTCCCTAGGAAATATTTGGATTTAGTTTCCTCCTAAATGCAAGTCAAAGTTACTTTTCTTGCAATTCTTACACAAAGGTGGAAGATAATGTAATTTTACAACTGCTGCAGGCGGTCCTGTGTGTTCAACAGTTCATTTGTTCAGTTATCCAGAAAGATTTCAGCCTTATTTGACCTTATCTAGACCTTAGTCCCCTTTGCCATACCAGAGACACGGCTTTTCATTGTGTGTGCTATCCCAGAGCACACAGTGGCATTTCTGAACCTAAATAAATGGGGCAAATAACATGCAGCATAGGAGTTTTCTCAGATAGTGTTCAATACAAGAACACATCTTTATAATTAACTCATGCTAAAATTAGAGGGGAAAGAGTAGAGTGTTTGCTGTGTTGACTTTGTCTCTGTTCATAACGAACCCAAAAGCCATTGCCACAACCACTTTGGTGAGATTCTTCCCATAAAAATATGGTGGCACATATTCTGAAGTCAGGCATATGTGTTTGACAAAAAAATGTGTAATTTCCTTACTGGTCATAATCACAACTCCATCCATATTATAGCACACTGCTGAAGACTTTTGTACATCCAAACAATGTATATATTAAATATACATATTATATATATCTATATTTAATATGTGCATATTAAGTAAATAAATGTCAATGTACCCTGGGTTATGTACGGTTTCACAAAAACTTTATACACACAAATAAGAGTTTTACAGGTGTATTTCTCCAGCTTGCTTTCATCCCAGAGGGGAATTTTATAGCTGACAATTAACCCATTTGAAAGAAGAAATTTTCCATAGCAAGTGTCACCAATTGTTCCTACAAGGCTCTGATCACCATTCTTGGTAATACATAGAAAGGTGCAAATCTTCTGATTGCCACACCTCTATTTTCAGACTGAATGAGGATTGTTCCAGTTAACAAATGAACAAGCAATTGGCAGCAGGTTTCAAGACTAATTCATCTGGCAGTTCTACATGAGCAGCCATGAAATGTCTTCTATCACTGTATCCTTTGCTCTAGACAAAGAAAATCAAACTGCAAAGAAAATTTCCTCAGATTGCCTTTAGAAATGCAATAACTTTTTATGCAGCTTTTATCTTTATACTATGGAAACAAAAGGCAACACTAAACTGAAGAAATGCCATGATATAGTTCCCGATCAAGTGCCAAAACTGTAAATTGGTCTAAACTGTACCTGCAACAGACTCTAAATATAACTTAGCTGCCTTTTTTTTTCCTTTCTTGAACAAACTGCCATTTGCTCAAGGTATTCCCTCTTTTCCAGAATTAATGAAGATGCTTTTGCATCTGCTGTAGTGCTCCTCCGAGACAGGAAGTAAGTGAGTATGTATTAACACCTGTCTGAGTGAAAAAGAAGGAATTCCTCTCTTGCTATGGAAAACCCAAAACTGCACCAGAAACAAAACCCAGAGGGTAGGCTCTTGGCAGTAAACTCAGCGACCTTCCACCAGCCTTATTTCTTGCAATTCATTACATAACCAAAGACCGGCAATAAGAAATTCTGGGAAAACATAGGGTGACTTTGAAAGAATATTTTAAGTTGCAATACCAAGAATTAATTTCCTGACAGGATTAACAATAACTGCATAGTTTTAAGGAGAAATTATCCACCAGAGCCAAAGAAGAAAGAAACATGGTTAGTTTTCTTAGCTTTTCTGAATTTATTTCTCATTAAATTTTCCTCTTTGATGAATCTTGATTAAAATAATTTTATTGGTTAAAGACAGACAAATGGATCAACGGTAGTTATTATGGGGCGTGCTGGTCTAACATCTTATTAACCCACAGAATGATTAGTCTGATTTGGGAGCTTATCTACTTCCTCAGTGAACAGTCCAGGACTGCCTGACTCTTGGTTTTCTTTCTAAAGCAATGCTGCCCCCATCTGGAAGTACTACTTGGAATCTACTACTGCTTGCAGCACTTGCTCTATCCATCCTAAAATGTACTAATCATATTGGTAAAGTTATTAAAAATATATCTTCCAGTATAACACACTTGAAAAATGCTCCATGGCTTAAATGATAGCAATTCAAAATTTATATATAAGTGCGTAGACCCATGGATCTGAAAATCAAGATTTTTTTTCTTACTGAATACATGCACACTGATGAAGTATATGGTGAAGGTACTTTGGAGTGTGTTGCAGAGAAGCAATGCTAAATATTTTTTATTCCAAATTTTACTGAAAGCAGATTCTTCAGTATCAGAAGCAGGTTAGAAAAGCACAGAATGTAATTACATTTGATGAAATATATATTTTATATATATGCATTATATTTGTATATATATGTATTTGTATAATCAATACAAAACCATATTTGTTGATATTTTGTGATCTCTATTAGCATAATACACCAAATTCAATCAATGTATCATACAAGTCATTCATGGTCTAAAGAGTTGAGCATTAATCTCCTGGGTTTAGTTTCACTGTATGAACATGACTCATTAATAGCTGGCATGAATGTTTACTAAACAATCATCAAGCATGATTTTATCAATTATTAACATACTTCTATATATGGATCCTAACGTTGCATAAGAACCTCATCCTTATTCTTATTTATGCCTTTTTCTTAATCCCACTTAACTTAAGAGCCATATACATTATCCACAGAACCATAAATATCTGTAGAATGTGGTATAAGAGACCCAGATTGGAGTTTTTAAAGTCTTTGTACTGAAATCACATTGAAGATATTATGTAACACCTTAAAGTTTTACCAGCCAGACAGATAAGATTTCAGAGGAACGCGGGACAGGAGAACAAATGCAGTGCAGCATTCATCAGGTCATCTCTCAAGTTGGAGAGTCGATCATACCTGCAGTGTTCCACCACTGTTCCAGCCAGGGCTGCCCCATCATGAGGGCAGGAGAGCCTTGAGCAGCCCTCCTGCACCACTCAGACACAAAGCCTGCACCTTGCAAATGTCCCAGATCACATACTGAACAACATGTCCCACTGCCTGCCCTGGGACAAATAAACATTTAGTTTGATATTACATTATTTGATCAAGGTCTGTGTCTTTTCTGTGGCTATAACTCTTCAAAGTAGGATAATCACTCTATGCATTAAGTTGCAAGAGGAGCTCATGAGCGTGTTGTTTGAAATAACTCATTTATGCACTGAACAAATGTTTAACTACCTGTGTTGAGCGCAGTGCATACTGCATGAAGGGCAGTAAATACGGAAAAGGTACAAAACCATAGCAATCTCTTGTGAAGTGCATACAGAGTGAAAGATCAAACTTGTTACTGCCATGGTATACACTATCCCAGTTAACTGCAGATTAACAAAATACTCCTTTACAATTACACCTCACATAAATAGATTCTGAGGCCATCCAGATACATTTTTCCTAAAACTGTTGCCTCCTTTTGACATATGTCTGACATCTACTTTCTAATACAGTAAGCTCTGACAGAACTTAGCCTGAGAACAGTCTGTCCAAACTTGAACGCCCATGGATAAAACTAGCAATTTTTTTTTGTATAAAACAAGACAGCAGAATACTACATCTTGAATATTTTGTGCTGTGACTAAACCATTGTTAGAATATATTTCTTTTGGGTCTCATGCAAACCTGGCTTTTCACTGCAGTACTAGTTCATTTACTGTTATATTCTAAAATCTACATAAAGTTTATGGCCTTTTTACTAATACTATGATAAATATTTGGTACTGCATTATAAAATAGCAAACAAATGATAATTTTACCTTCTGCTCTGTGCTGCTGTAATTACTTCCCTTAGGAGTACAGCCTAGCCTTTTGTCACTTTGATAGCACTGTTATTCTCAGACAGGGACAGCAGAACAGCTAAAGGAGATGGATGTCTATGTAAAAAGCTTTTAATCACAGGTATGAACATACGTAAAGCATCAGTGTGATTTTTCTTCCAAATAAGACATCTGTGGCTTCAAATCAGACACATTTTTAAATCTTAAAAATACACAGAAAGAGAATCTGCGCTCTGGCTCTGTTTTAGACCCTTTCAAAAAAAATTCCTCAGGTAAGCTATAATTGAAATCATCAAAGAGCCAGCACCAGTGCAGTAACAGCTCAAAAAAGCAGTCTTCCATTATATACAAAGTATGTTTACCCCTTGCCATAATCAGTGTGAGGACAAAACTAATGTGAATATGGATAAAATATAATAGAATCAATGTCTTTTTCACTTCTTGCCATTCCTCCTTTCAACAGTCCGATACAATTTACGCTGATATAAACTTTAGTGCTAATCTCTACTATTTAATTTTGCTTTGAAGGGGATTGTGAGGAGACCCGACACACACTTCAGGAATATTAGATATAATTTGATTGAATTCTGGCACCATAAAATTACACTTTGTTAGCAAAGTAATTATTTTCCCCTTTACCCTCACCTCCCTTAAAGATACTGGAAATCACAAAAAAAATATTAGTGCAGGACTGTTGGAATCAAGATAAAACTATCAATACAAATCCACTTTCCATACATTGTGTCAATCTTCATAATTTAATTGCAATCATTTTCTTTAATCATAGGATCATTTTCTAAACAAGATGTAAAGCCCAAAAAGCACAGTGTGTATATATAGCAACAATATAAAGTATTTGGGAAATAAAAATATTAATTTGCAGGGAGTTTATAAAACATCTCTAGAGATAGGGTACATTTTTCCCTGTACAAAGATTTATTTACTTTTTTCTATACATTACAGAGATTATTTTAGCATGGAAACATGGATTTTGAATTATACAAAAAACAAAGGCTAAAAAATCTAATAAATTAGCCAACTAAACATCACATGGTATGATCTAAGATATTACATATTAGTCTAAATAGGAACTGTAATATTACACATCCACAAAACTATGATTTGCCATTTCTTGGCTTCTGAATCCTTAACTGAGCAACTTAACATTATTTTAAGGTCAGCCGTGTTGTTAACATATTAATAAGCAAAGATCTACCTTAACAAGTATTTCACCTTTTCACTGAAAATTTGGCTCATTGACTTCTTGTTTTAATATAATATAATTACTGCTTACAGGAGGGTCAAGTAGATAAGAAATCAATTTTTTTGAAGTCCATGCCAATACTGCCACTCATCACTGTGGACAGAATTTCATCTCAGGTCTGACAAATATTTTCAACAATTGTTAATAAATCAAAAGTACTCTGAACAAGAAACTGAGTACTGTAATTAAATACAATTAAATCAACTAAATAGATTTCAATCAATAAATTAAATATAATTAAATCAAGTAATCTCCATGAAAGAGAGATGCTCCAAAAATACCAGCACTTGGGATCTCAGAATACTGATGTTTTACAACCTTTTGAGTAAGGTCAGAGGGGGACAGTCTTTGACATTCTGATTTCTACTCTAGTTCAGTTTCCCAGAAGAAAAGCATTTGTAGCTAATTACCAACCTCAGTCATATCTGCATATCACTTTTCTTAAAACATCCTTTGAAACACATCTTAGAAGATCACATACACTTTTTATTTTCAGTTTGAACTGAATCCTGTAACTAATGCGCACTTAAAGGCACAGATTTCTATGACAATGACTTGGCCGTTTCTGATTTTATAGGTCTCTGAATTACAAGTGTGATGAAAGGATCTGATGGACCATTGCAGGTAAGGACTTGCTCCACTATCTGTCCTATCCCTTATCCCCAAGTGTGTAAACTTTCATCTTGCATTCCTTTTCCCTGGAGAGAGGCATTCGGTTATATCTGTGGCTGCACAACAAGACCACAAATCTAGAGGATCAAATAAAATTAAATTAAGTCCTTCGGCTTCCTACTTAACCTTCTAATACTTTCCATCCACTGAACAGTGGAACATGCCATTGATGTTACTTCTTAGGACTTCTGAATGAATACAACACTGCCTTTTCAAAACAACAAAAGTCATGCACAATTTTTTCCAACTGCCTAAACTGTATCAATGTGTGCTAAAAATACATCTTTTAATGTGTAAAATTATGCTATGCCATTTAGCAGCCTAAAGATGTTTTCTCTAAATATCAATTTACCATCGTTCAGAATTTGTGATAAAATGTGTTTTCCTGCTGTGCCACCACAATGAGATGAAAAGTGCCAGGTTAGGATTCTGGTTTGTGGGTTTTAGATTTTAAATATAGAAAGTTTTAGATTCTAAATATCTATGCATATTTTTAAAGTGCCTCCATGTAGATGATTTGAGGGAAAAAAAAGATGATCATTGGATGCTCCTTATCAGAATTTGAAAGTTTGGCACAGAAAAGCAAACAAATAGAAGGTGAAATTTCTGCTGAGTTACCTGAATCTGCAGTTGTGGGTTTCTGCATTCACATATACTATCACTGTACAAAAGGCATTTGGTGAGCCAGACTCAGAACTATATTACTACATTATCATATGAAAATATCGAGGAAACAGTGGTACAGAATTCAAGATACCTTGGCTTTTCCTCATAGGCCAGGACAAATTGTATCCTAAAATGGAAACTTTGAAATGTTTAAAGTATCCTAAACTACACAGCTTCAAACTTGTGTTCTAGAAATTAGCTTGATATTTGCTGTATGACTGTGTCAACTCACAGCCCAAATTAATCTGAGGCCAAAACGGCCTTTGGTCCTGTCCACAGAACTGCAATAATAATTAACAGTAAAGAAGAGAGGAGAAAGGATTTCACACCTGTCTCTTCATAATTTGCTTATAACTATCTTATTTACAGAAGCTGAAGCAGTTAGCTGATTTAGAACTACTGGATGAAGCAAATCTTGTTTGCTTTTTTTAACAGAAGAACAAATATGGAAGAAAAGTTGTGATATTTCATATCATTTTGGTATCACTGATAAATTTAAAAGCTCTTCATTGATATTTAAGAGGAAATACAGATGAGAAAAGAATACATCCAATTAGCACTGCAATATTAGATACCAGCCTTACAGATTACATCCTGCAGTAGTTTAGGTGAAAGCAATCAAGAAAAACATTCAGTATAATCTTGTGACTATGACTTTTATATATTTTTATTTGGTACATAAATCAAAATTACTTTTGAAAAGGCAACACAAGAGAAGCAGGGAAAGATCTCCATCTGTCAGGCTCTAATTAGCTCTGATTATTCCCTTCTTTGAAAGAAAGAAGGTGTTTTCATAAAACAGCATATAAGTTGTCAGGAAGTCATTGATAGCATCATCCATATAAAGAGATGTACCTCAGCAGTTTTAGTCTGTGATGTTTTGCTGAGCCCTTCACACTGTTGTGACTTGGTTCCCCAATGGATAATGCTCTTTTGCGTTGCTGAAGTTCCAGATACTCCTCTAAATCTTCAAGGATGAAAAGTCATTAATACGTCCTAATATATCTAGTGGCCTCAGCTAAGCAGGTTGTGTCAGCCCTCACGGTACCATATGATCTGGTTGGGGTTTCTTCTATTGTAACAATAATGACCTTACAACCAAGAACCTGATAACATATTTTGCAAGAAGCAGCATTTCAGCTGACAGCATCACACTCTCAAACAGTCCCTGGATGCCCAGTATGTTGGTAGGGCAAATCATAAAGATCAAAAATATCTATTACGGTCAATTAGCACATTTGGTATTCAGAATTTATAGCTCAAATAACATAGAAGTGGCACCCTGGCATGTTATTTCTGGAATGTGGAAATAATCGTATGAAGTACCATACAGTAATTACGTTATAAGATGCACAAACACTTTGGTTTTAGACCAAGGCCTTTACCTTTCCTTAAACATGTTAACACATAGTAATTCTTTCTCAGATGCTGAACCATGCTAAATATTACTTTTACCTTTTGCTTAATGGCACCATTTACCTCCTTTCTGAGAACGTGGCCTGTCCTAGAATATTTCCATATTTTCACTTAGATTGGCTTTTTAATCTACGCTTCATCTACAGCAGTTAACATTAGTCTATGATAGCATATCTTTCTGAAATACCTTTTTTGCTTATTTTCAGCCCCAGAATACATAATTTCATTTCCTGAAGCAATCTCATCTAGCTCAGAGACATGTTTAGTAAGCATGTTCTCCCATTGCACAAGCTAAGACACAAACACCAGCTGCATTCAGTGTGACAGTCATACATCCTTTATGGTACAGTGCATTGGTTTCTGCATGACTAGGCATATTTAGAAGCATCTAAATTTCATTTGTGTTCAAGGTGAGAGTTTAGTCACCAGATAGAAAGGTCTACAGAAAACTTCTCACACTTACTTTCCTCTGCTGCACAAAATACATTTTCCTCCCCCTCAGGTACCAGTCCTATATGCAGGCTTTGGTACACCTCTCTCACTTCTCACAGTGATTTGTCCAAAGCCTGGACACACATTAAAACAGGTTTTTCTTTCGTGATTTGTGAAAGTTTTTGCATTATTTCTTTAAAACTTCTTTTCATTAAATTATTAGCTCCTTCTTCAGTTCAAAGATTTCATTGTTCTATTTTCCTTCCAAGTTTACAGCCTGATTTACTGTGCAACATTTGAATTCTCACTGCTTTTTCCACATCTTGCCAGGATGTTCTGGCAGTCTTTTCTTACCATGGTGCTCCATTAAAACATAATCTCAATTAGGGGTTCCACCAACTTCAAAAACTTCGAGCAAGTCTCAAATCTTGCAAAATATTTTCATAGTTTATCCAACTTATTACTCTTGAAATACATCTCTGCAAATTATTTCACAAAGCACAACATCATTGTCATTTCTTCACCACAGTTTGATAAACGGATTGAATGCCATTCTACTATAAAATAAATTAATTTCCAAAACTTCACTGACTTCTATCCTTGATCCCTCTCCAACTGTCTGTCATGAGTCTTGATTAAGATACTCCCAAGTTTGTTATTCCATTCTCTTTCCCACCTATTTCTACTTCAAACTCTGATAGTGGTTAAAGAAAACTCAGAGTCAGAATTGATACCAACAAATACTATTACTCTACCTACAGCAAAGCTAACACACAGAGAATATCAGAGCAGAAACTAATGCCTCTAAGCCCACAGCTGCCTAGTGTTTCTACACAGAATGTTCCTCAACAGTCAATACAAACATAAATACCATTTTCAAATAAGCTTCCTTCAAAGAAAAGTCAGCCAGCCAGGAAAGCCAAAAAAAACCTGATACATCTTTCAGGCCCCATTCCAACGCTACTCACCAGCACTGCTCATGCAGTATGATGGATTGACTATGTCTCTTGACTTGCCTTCAAGCAGATCTTAACCAACTAGGAGAGGCTTTCTGCTGCCACAAACCTCGCCACTCACTTTGTTGGGGCCTGTGCAACCACTGCAATCACACACTTGCTATAATTATACACTTCCACATTCTTACAGAAACTCAACAACAGTCCTAGAACAATAAGGAATGCAAATTTCCTCTTATTTCTTTTTAAGATTAACACTTCTAAGTGCACACAGGAAAAAGCAGAATTGTATTTTTTTGCTGACATTTCACTCTAAGAGGGCATGCTGAGCAGCAAGTCCATTTTAAATGATGCTTTTCAACAGACGGTTGCAGCTTTTCAGCACAGAGCAGCACTTCAAATGTAGGTCAACAGAAGCTAAGAGGGAGACTTACAACTAAGAAATGAAAGCAGACTAGATTTTATTCATTGGAGTTTCTAGACTCTAGGTAAGTGTAAATATGATGTGAAATTACAGAAAATAATGAAAGGAGCATTAAAAGTTTGTGGACTTTGAGCAATAGAATTGCTTATACAGGAATGTTTCAGCAGTAAAATATCTATTCTATTAAAATGTGGAGCTAGCTACTTTTTTAATCCTGTTTAATAGTCTACTGTCGTTCAAACATCTTTTTTTGCTGATCTTAGAGAGCTTAGTTCATCCTACTGAACAGCAACATAGAAAAAAGGCTGTCTGCCTCAGGAAATATGAAAATTATTGTCTCTTTCCCTAGGAAAAATTGCAAAATGAGAAGCATTCTCATCAGTGTTCTACAAACAAGTGACAGAAGTTAACCTGCATATTCTCCTTCAATTATTTAAGCTAAGAAAACCAAGTTACTAAGCACATAATTATTAAAAGCAGTGTTAAAAGCTATCGACTTATAGGGACAGCATGTGCTATAAAACTAACTCAGCAAGATGACTCTGACCTGTTTCTGGACACCCATACATTTGATAGCTACACTGGAGACAAGCAGCTAAGCAAATGCTCCTTGTGTTCAATGACTTAATGATACTGATTCATATCCTAGTCTATAGGCTCACTGATTAACTCCAAATATTATTATGCATCAGATTTCCATGCCTTGTAAGGAGACAACAGTACTTTCTCCATTGTTTTGGTTTTTCAATTCAATGCTATTATCTCAGCAAATACAATCTCTTACTATATAGCTATAGTAGAAAGTTAAAAAACATGCAGATGTCCTAATGTTCTCTGAATGACACAAAGAATTACATTGTAATGGTTTAAGTACATTGTATTATGTTCAAGTTCTCCTCCTTGTTGTATTGCACTCACCCATACTGATGTGCTCACCGTAAGGTATAACGCAGCTAAGCCAGAAAATAGCCCCAGCAGTGCTTTGAAGGGAGCATCTGGTCCACATCCTTGTCCTAAACCAGGATCAAAAATACCTGAACCATTCCAAGATGCATGTCTAACCTCCTACATCCCCCTAAGGGTCCAGAGCTCTCCCAGTCTATCCCTTTGTTTCACAGCTTACAACTAGAAAGCTCACCCCACTGATTAACTTACACTCTCCCGACTGCAATGCAAGTCACAGTGAGGAAAAGCAGAGTACGATGTTAAATGGCAGACACATTGGATGAAGCTTTAAATGTGAGTGCTTAGCTGAGAATTTTCCACTTAGTAGAAAAATTTCATGTCATTTAAGCAGTCTTAGGTTCACAGTATTCAAGTCATACACCCTCCATGCTTTACTCCCACTGCAGATTTGTAGGCTGCTTGTATACTTGCCAACCTGCATCTGCCTGGACAAAAATAAAAAAATAAAAAGATTGAAAAAATATAAAGATAATTCATTCCTGAGAATCTATGAAAGAAATAACTAGAATTGCTCAATAGTAAAAGAGTAATATAAACTTACGGTCCAGATGGACCTTCCTCTCAATTCAGCTATGAACTTCAACGTATTGTGAAAACTGAAAATAGGTCATAAAAAGAGATCTTTGTTTAGAAATTGTTACTGGAGCAGCTCAGAATCAAATGCATCTGCTCAGACTCCAAATGCCACAGAACAGATGCTGGGAGAGATATCCCACATCAGTGTTTCTGTAAAGTAGACTGTTGACAAGTAGAATGTTTTTTCATGTGAGGAGGAAGGAACAATTAAATCCAGAAGGTGCTTGTTGCTTCTCTTTAGGAAGAAACTAATTTAAATCATCATGGACAGTAAAAAAACTGGCAGCCCAAAAAGAACAAGCCTCAGAATTTTAGCCAAAAAAGAAAAGAACAAAAACAAACAAACAAACAAAAGATATACAGACAGAACTTGGATTTTGCTGCAAAAAAAAAAAAAATAAATGTAGCTAACATTGATCCTGGTAGTTTTAGTAAGTGTTTTATCTTAAAGTCAGTGCAATGCTTGCAGGTACCAGACATTTGTGTACATAGCTGTTGTACACAATTGTTGGCCGTACTTTTTGTTGTTTTTTAAAGCAGAATTAGATTTACCACTATTCCCAGCTCAGTTCTTATAGGAGCTGTATTGCAAATGGCCTTTCAGCATAGAAACATAAAACCTACAACTTTGTATGTAGCAACTTTATCCACACAAAGCCAAAAATCAATTTTTAATTAGTGAAATAGCTTGAGAAATCATGTTCTTATACTATGTTTTTGATCCTGTGGAAGTTAAGAGCAAAAATATCATTGACTTCAAAGGAAGTAAGATTGAACTTGGCATCCTCAGGCCCTTTCCCAACTAACTAAGGCTGGGTCTCAGTGAGGCAAAAACTCATTGTGCTTTTTTAGTCATGTTTACTCAGCTGAACAGGTGTGATATGATAGAAAAATATCATTTAGGAGCAGGCTAGAAAACCTAAAGCCACATTAGCTGACCAAACCAAAGAGGAGACTATTTAATCATATTCAGTTCATTCAATTTTGCTCACAAGATTGAAGGACAGACTCCTATTTGCTAATGAAAAAATACCCTAACTGTTTAACAGTGGCAAGTCATGTTCATTCACTGGAAAAGAGAGTGACAGAAAGACAGCACAGAAAGCTATTACTTATATATTGTATCCAGAAAGCTATTCTGGCCTTCTATACAGCCATGCATTTTTTTCATCAGCATTTCACAGTGCACAGCAAAACACAAGCTGTGTTGAATAAGGGAGTCAATGGATTATTTATAATTTTGGTTAAAGACAGAATTTCCTGCACTTTTAAAACTACAAATATTACTTTGCTCAGAGTTAGTGGACTACCTTTATATCTCCATTTTGGATCAGGAATTTAAAGAGTAGCAATTTGACAAAAAGTAATTTTTTAAGATACCAATAATAAGGCATTAAGTAAAATAAATACTCATAATATTCCCCATGAGGCAACCAAGACTCAAGGTTGTTCTATTTACAGTTAAATACCCAGCAATTTTTTGACTTGGAAGAGAAATCACACATAAGGGAAAAAGAAAATCTTTTGGGGAATACATATTTTAGGTAATTCAGACCAAATAAAATTAATAAATGGTGAAGAAGCAAACAAAGCGTACGCTGGTTCTTACCATTTTTCTGGATCTGCATGTACCAGCAGTACTTTCTCAGAATATTCTTTTGCAAAAGACAGAATTACTTATCTTTAACTTTCTCTAATCCACTAAGAAGTACAAAAAACAGTAAGCAAAAGCTCTGAAAAAGAGCATGCTTCAGTAACTAAGACACTGTAAGGAAAGGATCAGCACTGGTCCTGGAAGCCTGAGCAATGAAGACACTCCATTTCTCTGCTGATGCAGAAAGCAGAGTACAGGGAGTGTAAGTGGCAGGGGTCAAAAATGAGATCATGTTGGTACATATCTAAACCACAGAAACAAGCCCACATACATATGGATGCTAAATGCAGGTCTCTGGGGAGAATTTTGTCTGTTTACCCATCCCTTTGGAGGCCTGGATATAAGGCAAATAAACCTTTTGAGGGGACAGAGGGGGAGGAAAAAAAAAAGCTTAAAACTCTAACACTCAATTTCAAGACCACCAAACACCTTTGGTGATAAAAAAGAAAAAACAGCAAACCCAATACACTTTATTTAAAGAGACACTGAAGTTAAGGTTTAAGTTAAAGTTTCTTTAGAAAAGAAAAACTTCACAGAAAACTGAGGAAAATAGTCTCTCCTGTACTTCTGTGACTGAAATCTAAGGGCATGCTTTTGGAATGCAAGAAGGAGAAAAAAACTTTATAAAAACTGCAAAACCACAAAAAGGAGAAGTTATGATGCTACGTGAAAACAATCATCATGGGGTTGTTGTTTTGCTTTTGGTTGGGTTTGGGGTTTTGGGTTTTGATTGGGTTTTTTTTACAAAAAAACCCTCTGAAGTTCCTAGCAATAGTTGCCATCAGAGACATGATATTGGGAACACTAAAAGGACTATGAATTTAATAATCCTGCCCCAGTATTCCCCCTCCTTTTCCAATATCATTTAGAGAAAAGTGGGAACCACTCCATAGAGGATTAATGTCAGCATTAGGATTACTTTCTCTATTTATAACTATCACATTAAAAATAACAAAATATAAAAAGGGGAGGGGGGGAAGGGGTTCAAGAGAAAAGAAAGAATATGCTCCTTCCTATCTCCCTTTCCAAACTCTGAGAAATTGTATCAAATAACTGAAAATCTTTAGAAAAAAGAATTTAGTTCATGAAGTGAAGGGACACAACTCTTTCCCCTGGAGTCAAGGAGGACTGTGGTCAAGGCACACTGAGTTGAGCCTCCTAAGGCTTTATCCCCAGCTTTGCTAGAAACATTTGTGCACTGATGCCAAGACAATTATTTCATCTATCCCTTCCTATTTATAATCCAAGCAATTCAATAGAGTCTGCTACAGAAAAGCTTCAAGTCCTGTGCTACAACAATGAACCTGCAGCAGCTGAAGAGCTGGTGTGAGATGACTATGGACTGGGGCTTAGAGAGTCATTTTAAAAAAAAAAGGAAAATTGAGCTCTAAGGAAATATATATCATTCTACTGCAGTCCAACAAACAGTAAACAGCAGAACTATTTAAATTATAATTATGTTTAAAAAGGGTATTTTTTCATCCTCTCCTGGTTCAAAGTAAGAAATATAAAAAAATATATTTTTATATAGGCTTTTGTACAAGGATGCATTTAATAATTTTTTTGTCAGAATGACAAGACAATGCTGCAGCTACTCTGGTTAGACCAATTTCTAAGAGAGTCAGTTTATTATGATAACTATTCTAATATTGAAGCAATGCACCCTACAAGACATATCATAGGATGACTTCTGTTTGTTGTTGTACATCTAAACAAAAAATGTGTCAACTCATATATAACCAGAACAACTGTATCACTTTGTGATAAGCATGCACAGTTTTGTAGCTCAAAAATATTTTTGGTCCATCACCACTCACAGCAAGGAAGACAGTCCTCCAGATATTTGTATTTCCTTATAATTGATTGATCACAATTCATGCTACTTCAGGGAAACAGAGAAGCTTGACTTCACAGAGCATTGTATGGGGATTGCTAGTAAATGATACAGATAAGGTACTTCTTATTTTCATACTCAAAGGATGAGAATAAAACACAGACAGTGGGATTAGAGAGGAGCTGATTCTTGTGCCAGGAGAAAGACGGAGCAGTTCAGAAAACAGTGATGTGTCACACTCACTCTGAGAGACTAGTTTTTCTCAGACCCCTCACTATGAAAACAGACTTATAGGCTAACACTGATTGGGAGTGCATACATTATCACACTTGACATTATTTAGCATGACAAACACAGAGGAGGTGTAAAACTATGCAAATGTGTACCATCATTGGTGAGAATATTATATTATTTCTAGCTTTAATGTGAGAACTCCTATTCTAGCAGTCTTTAAACAACTGCTAATAACATTTTATAGTTCTGTCTATCCTGTATTACAGTTTACCTAAAGCATATGGTAATCTTAACATAGCAAGTCACTGTTCTTAATTTCTAAGTGGTTTCTAAGTTGTGTGCTTAGCAGTTCAGTTCCTCCTTGGGATCTATGTCTCTTCACTAATAGTAAAAACAAGAATTTTCAAAGTTAAATGCATTTTAACTGAAGTAGTTAAGACTATGTTACACAATCTCTGTACATCACACAATTCATCAACATAAAAGCTCTTTTGTTTCCATGGCTTTAAAGACTGCCAGCTTCATCATCTCCTTTTCTGCTGCTGGTTAAATAACCCCCAGTGCCGCATCTGTAAAAGATACTGTACTGTACTGCATGGAGAAGACTTAAGAAGTTCCCTTTCAAATTAGCTGAAGATGCATGAAGAAAAAATAATAATAAAAAAATCTATAAATAGACATCAGGCTAATAGTTATTACATTCAATAATTTAGCATGATATGCATGACAGCTTCAACCTCCAAAATAATTTAGCGCCTTGAGCTGAGATTAAATGCAGAACATTAATTTCTCCCTCTGGTTGTCAAGCCAACCAAGAGGCCCGTCAAATCTATTTAAATTAAGCCTGCATCATGTAATGATATTAAAGGGGATAAAATATTAATATGGGTCTGTGATAGAACATTGGACAAAATAGGTTCAGTAAGGCAGCTTTAATTTACTACACCAACAATCTGTCTTTATGCTGAAAGCAGGATTTAAAGGTCCAAAGGAATACACATTTGAGTATATGCTCATTTATAAAGTGTTACTGATTTTCAGTTACTGAGAATATCTAGCAGTATTATGTAGAAGAAAAAAAATTGCGGTTCCCAATGTAATCCCACTGATGTAGGGAAAAAATAATACTGGACCAAAGTCATCGTGTCTGCGCATGTGTCCCATAAGCAGATGTTATTTCAGCAATAGCAGTATGGCTGTCTCCATTTATTACTAGCAATGAATTTTCCTCCTTCAGCTAAAGGATTATAAATGTCATTCAAAACTTCAATATTTCATAATATGAAAATGAATTGAAAGGGTAGGTAGACTCCCAGACCAAAGACAACTCTAAATATTCAGGTTACAGGTAGTTTATCAGAGCAGATTTCTCTTGTCAGTACAGAACTACTCAGAGAAAGAAAAGAATAGTAAGATGGAACAAAGTAGAACAAATTTGTGCAGCTTCCCATCAAAAATAAGAAACCTAAAACCTGCATATTTAGACATGTTTACCTTGCATGATAAATGGTCATGTTTACAAACAATACTACAAACATCCAAGATATATTCGATATCACATTCCTCAACTCCCTTGTAGTTACCTTTTTTTAATTTTTAACTTTTCAGATAATTTACTTTTCTAACGTTTGGGACCCCAACGAGATTGCAGACTCCAAAAGGTATCCTGTGTCAGCTAAATTCAGAAGCAATCCTGCACGTTGCCAGTCTGCAAAGACATTGCTGATAAGTGTCAAAAACTGGATCAAGGCCCAAGTTCACTTTAGTAGGAGTAAATATTTTTTATTACTGTTTGTTCATATGATGATGTTCCTCTGCAAAATCTTGTTTCCTAGAAGAACTGGAAGATTAAAAAGTGAAGTCCTGATCTTAACGCTCTTAATTGCAAATGCACTGAAGCCCCTGTGTCATGCACATTGTACATAATTACAGTACAATCACACAACTGACAAATATGAAATTCTCGGCAACGTAAGACTTTACAAATAAAAAGAGAAGGAATGAAAAATATACGTAAACATGGCTAGGGACTGCACAGCATGTAAGGAAAGATGTTGAGATTTACCGAGGCAGAGTGGGCACAAGAGGATGTTTTCGTGGGGTTTGAACTGTATTTGTGGCATGGCTCCAAGTTACCTTCCAAACATGAAATTTCTTTCACAAAGCCTGTCCATCAGGCGCAGTCAAGGTTGTTAATTATGTTTAACTGAGAAGCAGTAACTATAACAGACTAAAACATTGGGCTGTCTAGTATTTCTTAAACACACATTCAATGCAAGCTCGTTCAGCCTTAACACATTACAAGCTCAGAACAGATAGATGAGAGAGCTCAGGGTACGCTGAATACCTGACAAATTCTCTGCCTAAATGGCTGCTGTATAATAGTCCCTATGAGTATTTCACTAGACATGCCACAGTCTGTATCAGTTCGCACACCAGCAATTTTTTTTTTAAGTGTTCACCCAGAATTTGTGACCTGCACATGCCATGACCATGTCACAAACCCCTCAACAAATCCTTTCACACACACAGGGAGAATGCAATGTAAGTGGTTATGAGCATGGGAAAATAAATTATTTATGCCTGAGCTGACAGCTTTGATCCAAATTTTAATTTCTGCTAAATGAGGTCTAGACTATACTAACCTTGGCACTGCAAGAACAAAGCAGTTACAACTTTGACTCCATGTTCCTCTAATGACACTATTATGTTTCGGAAAGTATTGGTCTGCTAGAAAACCACCTGCTTGCCACTGCTTGTTTCATGGGATGGAGAAGGCGTAGGTCATAATTTACTAAGGA
This sequence comes from Sclerurus mexicanus, assembly GCA_013396755.1. Classification (NCBI taxonomy): domain Eukaryota; kingdom Metazoa; phylum Chordata; class Aves; order Passeriformes; family Furnariidae; genus Sclerurus; species Sclerurus mexicanus. Next base: position 222,569 of record VWZF01005688.1, on the reverse strand, counting down.
TTCTCCTTGAAGTTAGAAAACAGTATTTCATCAGAAGACACCTTGCTGCTTAGAGGGTAGAGTGAAACTAAATAACCTGAATCCATTTCTCAAAGCAATTTTTCCTATTTCAAGGCTGGTGAAACTGATAAATACTGAGCAATGTGTAAAAAATACAGAAGTTTTATATTAAGTCAGATGTGTTGGGACTTGCTATTTGTTTGCTGATAACATTCCTTCTCTTTTTTGTAAGCTGACTGTTCTGTTTTGTTGCCTGCCTGTCCACCTATATTTTGTATATTGGTCCTTTAGTAGCACTTAGCATCTTTTATTATTAAATTAAATCAGCTGTGGAATATAAAAGGTGCAATAAGCATGTAGGGACAGACAGAAAGACATACATTTAAAAAAAAATCCAAAAAACAAACAAAACCCAACAAAACAAGTAAAAAGAAAGGAATGCAGATGATACCTAGGAAAAATATCCATAACACACTTGAGGGGGGAAAGAAAAATAAAAGAGAAAGAGGGGGGGGAAAAAAAACAACTCAAGGACCCATATAAAGATTTCTAAGCTTTCAGATACTATGTTCAGGTCAGAGGAAACACATGTATTCACCGCAGAATGACCCCAACCTTCTCCAAATGCTTACTTCACCCTCATGCTCTGAGGCAGAATATGGCCCATAGATACTCTTAATATATGACCCTATGTTTTACATTCTCACTCTTGTGTAAAGGTCATAACAATTAACAGTAGACCTTAACAATACATAAATAATAAACAAACAGAAGATTAGAGAACTACTTGTTTGTCAATTTGACTTCATCACTAACCAGTAAGTGGGAAGGACACTTTTAATTTTCTGGGAAAGTTCTACTTAGCAATTTTTGTACTATGAGAATAGTTCCACTTTGACTGAGCTTATATTTGAACATAAGCACTTAATCTCTGTGAGTGCTCTCCAATCCCAATGCCATGCAAGAGAAGCACAAAACTGCAGAGTTTTCACCCAGAGTGCCAAATTGTATGCCCAAAAGCCACCGAAACAGGACTAGAAGAACCACAAGTTGCAACACAGCACTTTGGCTGTGCAGAGCATGGAACAAGTGAACTGCAGTAAATTGTTTGGTGAAAGACCATGGGTTTAGTCTCAAAGTTTAGCAAATTCTTGAGTTTACATATTCTATAAGGAACTACTGAAGTGTTTAGGCTTGCAACATTTACAGAAGATACAGATTTTTTTTTTTCTGCACCTTCTTTTGGAAGGTGTGAAATAGGTCTTGACCTGCTTTATGTCCTGGATGATTTCTGCGCATTTTAGTTTGTCTATTCAGGTATGATGCCAGGTTCATCATTAGGGCACCTCCGCACATTAGGAGCATTGCTGATATGTTGCTATTCCTTTTTTTCTTGGAAGTCAGAAAAGAGCACACATTTAATTTCTTTTTATTACACACTGACACCAAATAAATAATTTTAAAGAGAAGTGAGTTTTATACTTGGATCTTAGAGGCAGTGAATCTGCAGTTGTCCAAAACCATGTCAGCAACAAAGTGCATCAACTGTCCTCTTAAGAGATTTGATGTTTTTGTCATGATCTATTGCAGAATTTTATGTCAGTTGGATACTGCAGCAAAGCACTGCCTCCTTGGACATATTGCTGCTATGTGCTTTGAAGAGAAGAATTAGAACAGTGAATATGACCTCATGTCAGAGGGGTACCTAGGACAATACCTTCAGGCAAAGAGCTCAAATCATTACAAGGTACCAAAGGAAATAACTACTGCAATTCAAAGAGTTGAAACTTTTCTGAGCATACCTGAAAGCAACAGCCATCTTAAAGTGTGACAGATTATTCGTACCCTTTGTTCTATTCTTCCCTTCAATATGAAATTAAATATCAAGAGACCTAGAGCTGGCAGAAAGCCAAGACCAACTTGAATGGAGGTAGCTAAGAGCCACATCGCTTGGATTCATACAAGGCCAGCACAGCTAATCTGTCCCGCTCATCCTTTTGGAGGCAATGACCAGGAAGTAGGAAGATTTCCCTATTCTGAAAGCAAAATGAAAAGGCAAAAAGTAATATCTTTGTCTGTAATTTGAATTAGTATCACCAAATGTAAATAATTTTTATCTTTCATTTATCCCACACACGCAATTCCAGGATCAGGAAACAACAAAACACAGGTGAGCACAGTAAAACACTTCTCTGTCTAACAATGTAAATGAACCACTCTGTGTCACTTTTATAAATTTTTCCTATTTAATTGTCATAGAACATCAAGCTTTATTAAATACGGTTCAGGTTACTGGAACAAAGTCTCTGCATTGGAGAAGTAGAGAAATCTGAAACAGAAGTACTGAAGAACAAGAATGGCAATAACAGGGCAGTGGACACAATCACACCAGAACTGCACTCCACAAGTGGAGATGTCTTGCTTCTAACTAATCCTCTGTTTTTCTGACAATAAATAATGATCTAAACTGAATTTCCAAACTGAACTACTTAAGGCTGGTGCACACTTTCTCATCAGTTTCTAAATCTTAGAGCCTCATTCACTAAATTTCAATTTCTGCGTGGTATTAATCAAGGAATTACTCAAATAGCATTCCAACACTAAATATTTTTGAAAAAAGTCAGTGACAGGTATCAAGTTACGTAGCTGTCACAATTTCATAATGCCACCAATATAAAACTGAAGTCAGTTGCTTATGATCCTCAAAAGAGTGCTTTCCCCGGACATATTATCAAAAGATTTATAGCACATATGACAGTAAAACTTCAGAAAAGACGGCTAACCACCTCTTGAGCCTAAAAGGAAAAGAAGCATCTAGTGATTACAGGGACTTTTAAACCACTCAGTCCTTCGAATATTTATTTTAGTGCAGCAGAAAAGCTCTAACTATTTCAATCTTTAGTAAAACTCAAAATCTACTGCTACCCAAACTAGCATCCATGTACTTAAGTACCACTTAAACTATTTCCATAGTATAACTAGTTCATTATTGTAAGTTTTGAGAACACGTACTCACTTTGAGAAACAAACTCAGACATTTTGAGTCAGTTCTGCCCTTGAGGTTTTCACTAAGACATATGTTGGACCAAATACCCTTCCCTAAAATACCCTGGTGCTACATGTTCTTACAGTCCAAGCAATTATACTGTTATCGGCCATGTAGTTTTGGGGAGGGAACAGGTGATGCTTCATGGTAATTTATTAATTGATTAGACATCTCTGAAGCATTAGGACTTTTGGCTCTCCTTACTAAGTGGAAAATCTGCTCTACTTCCCATTCTGTACAGGCAATAGTAGAAAATAGAAATTGTGTACTTGGAAACTTCTACTATATATAGCACTTCGCTCAGAGATACATCTCAAAGGTTTTGTAAAAAGCATACTCCTTTTTTCCTGCCTTAGGTACAGATTTCTTAATTTCAGTATTACTGAGCCCAGCAATTTCGTTCTCAAAGTTATATTAAATACAAAAGAGAAGATGTCACATACTTGGATAATTTCAATCAGAAAGTGGTTTCCCACTGCTCACCTGCAACTGATTGGGACCATCTACTAAGAGATTCCATTCTGTAGACTCCATAGATTTCATTTTCGGTTCACACATTTCTTTAATGAGACATTAATATGCCTTGGCTAAAGTATGCAGAAAATGAAACTCAGGCTTTTAAGCATTTTATACACCTTCAGAATACTGCATACTTGTTTGGTGTCTGTGGAAAAGCAGTACTGCTTTGTTTGATGCCCCTCAAAATAGCAGACCCATCAAAGTAAAGGCTTACCACCTCCAAATTGCTTTCCTGACAAAAAAACGTGGTTTCATCTAACTTTCTGCTTTCAGTGCACAGGCATTTTGCCCTTGTTTTTAAGCCAGTTATCCCACTCAGTTTTGCTTGGAAAACAATCCAAATCAGGAAAGTTTATCTGTCTGTTGTATCTGATGAGTTAAGGGGAACAATTATACCACCTTGTGAATATTGTATGTAATGCGCCCGCCCAACACAGACCAAACAAAGCAAACATATGTTTCAAAACTGGGCACAATAAAGTATGGTCTCTGATCTATATGTAGTGGCCAAGAGGACTCCTTCACACTACTTTCTTAGCCAGCAATTCCCTGAATCATGAAAACAGACTCAAGACCCTGCCCTAAATGTTTTTTAAAATAAAAGAAAGCTAACAGAAGATAATAAGAAAATATATCCCAGAACACATCTTGCACTGGTGTTTGCTGCAATTGCCTGAAACAGAAAACCTAGAGCATGTTTCTGCTTCACATCTTATACAGTTGGTATTGATCCTTCATCAAACCACAGGGTCACGTATCATATGTAAATGTTACCATTTTTAAACTATCTTATGGTAGAGAATTTGATCAAAATGCATTCAAAGTTCAAGACTCTTATTTCAGAGAAACTCAAGCTTCAGGCTGAGTTACAGTGGTGCGAGGCCTGAGGAGTCACAGAATCACAGAATATGCCAAGTTGGAAGGGATCCACAAGGATTATTGAGTCCAACCCCTAGCCCTGCACAGGACCATCCCCAAGAGTCACTCAACAGTCTTGGGACCTCCCCAAGAGGTACTCGACAGTATCATCCAAACACTTCTTGAACTCTGTCAGTCTTGGTGCTGTGACCACTTCCCTGAGGATCCTGTTCCAGTGCCCAACCACCCTCTGGGGGAAGAATCTCTTCCTAATCCAACCTAAACGTCCCCCAACATAACTTCAGTGTGGGAGAATGCGAGAGCTACAAGGCGTGGAAAAGAAACTTCCAAAAGTGGACTTAAGAGGACAGAGAGGCCGAGGACCAAACAGAAACAGTGGAGTTTCAGACATTCATGGCAGAGGCTTGAAGAAAGGACTGAACTTTAATTGCATATGGACATGTTTTGATCCTGCATACAATTGCTTGTAAAAGGATTAAA
>VWZF01005688.1:131512-217417 GCA_013396755.1 Sclerurus mexicanus | reverse complement strand
GATCCCTTTTTTATCCCCGGTTCCCCTCCATGTTGTCTTCTTCCCCTTCACAGTTTCCCTCCTGGACCCTGCTTCCCTATTGGTTCATTTTCCCACCTTTGGCAAGTTGCCCCCCATTGGTTGTTTGGTTGCCTAGTTACACCCTCCGCCCCCACTCTTATCCAATCACATCCAAGTTCCAGAACCTTCCCTCAGAGCCCTATAAAAGCCTGAGCCCCAGGTGAATAATCGCCTTTTGTGCCTTCACCCTCAGACTGTGTGGTGTGGTGTGTGCAGAAGGTCATTTGGTCCGTGGCTCGTCACTTCAGGCCATTCCCTCAGGTCACCACAGTGCCTGCCCCTCCTCTCCGTCTCACAAGGAAGTTGTAACTGCAATGAAGTCCCCCCTCAGTCTCCTCCAGAATGAACATACCAAGTGCCCTCAGCCACTCCTCACACGGCTCCCCCTCAACGCCCTTCACCATCTTCATTGGACACTCTCTAATACTTTAATATCTTTCTTATATTGTGGCACCCAATACTGCACACAATATTCCTGGTGAGGCCTCCCCAGTGCAGAGCGGGACAATCCCCTCCCTCGCCCGGCTGGTGATGCTGTGCCTGATGCCCCCCAGGACAGGGTTGGCCTTCCTGGCTGCCAGGGCACTGCTGACTCATATTCAATTTGGCATTGACCAGGACCCCCAGGTCCCTTTCTGTGGCACTCCTTTTCAGCATCTCATTCCCCAGTCTGTACATACACCCAGGGTTGCCCCATCCCAGGTGCAGAATCCGGCACTTGCCCTTGTTGAACTTCATATGGCTGGTGACTTCCCAGTCCTCTGATTTGCCAAGGTCTCTCTGCAGGACCTTCCTGCCTTCCAGTGTGTCATCACCTATGATTTCACCAAGATAGTCAAACAACTCCTTTCAGAACAGGCTATCCTAGAAGATACCTAGTTGTGCATCCCAAAACTGCCCTTCAAACTAAACCCACAACAATAAGTTGGGAAAAAGATCAGTGGAATCACTCAAAACCACTGTCTCCAAACAAAATGGATAACTGTAGTGCAGCCTGCCAGAATTAGCTCCTAAATTTTCTGACCTTTCCATTTTTACTAATCTATAAAGTGGGGATCATCATTCTGCCAACCATATGAGAAAAGATTTATTAATGCCTGTGACATTATGGGAGTGGAAGACAAATACCTCTAAAGAGACTTTTTTTTTTTTTTACCATGGCTTTGGAACAATTTCCTGTGTTCTCATAGCTTTTATTTTAAATTAAGAAGTAGCTATATGTTACAGTAACTATGACTGTCAGTTGTATCAGTTATGCTTTTAATAGCAACTCTAACAGTAATAACTCCTCTAAAAACAACTTGTCTTTTTTTCTCCCTAGAGAAGCCCATCTTAACCATATAACAAATAGCTCCGAGCAGAAACTAATGATCTTCTATAGATTTGTGTCTCATGACCGATTAATATTTTTAACTGTATTTTAATAAATCAAGGCAAAGTTTACACAGAGTGGTAATACCTTATTAGATCAACTGATACCACTGAAAGAGCAGCACAGTTTTCAGTAAACAAGCCTTATTCAAGAGAATAAAGAATCCAATGAGAAAAGCATGCTTTACTGGGGATTATATTCTCTGACTTTTAATAAAGCACATGATCTAAAAATTTTAGATCATTATTAATAATATCCCTTTATGAATCCTGTGGCAAAAAATAGGGCTGACTTGACACTGAGAACTGTCAGTTCCCTGGAACAAAAAAAGATGTTTTCATTGCTTAGCTACTTTATTTCATAAAACTTGAAGGCAATCATTATCTTCTAGCTCCTCACCCTATCCAACAATTCAGTCAAAATTCTGGCTACCTTGGGACTGCAGGTCAAAGAAAATCCCATACAATCGCAAAGACAGGGAAAAGCACTCAAAGCTGGATCTATTACCACAAATATAAGTCAAAATTGTTACTACTTGCAACATTTCCAGGTCAATTATAGAATTAGAATCTGTAGCTAAGCATGTAAAATTTCACAACTCAAATTACAATTCAGATATTACAAGCATGTAAAAAACAACCTACAGTGTAATGTAGTTTATTCTTAATATTGGCAGAAAATAACTAAAGTAACTAAAATCAGGGGTAAGCTTCACAACATTTTAATTCTATAGACAGCTGGGTCTGATTCAATACTGTTAAATCAGCAAATATGATTTTTGGTTTTGGCTAAGGACGACAGGATTCATTTCTTTGCCACCTAAAGTGGCATCTTGAAAAATGATGTTAGTTTGGTTTGCAACCTCAGCTGACACGGGAAAATGCTAAGATGAATTACTAACACTTCTGCATGAGCTCTGGACAGGATGATGCAATATACTGAAACAACCCCAGCAACAAAAAGTGGCCCATGAGCAAACAAACAGCAAAACCAGCCCCTGTAGCCCATAAGTGATTAACTGCCTCCTCTGATAAAATGGGGAAACTCTTTCAGTGCCAGGTATTTTCTTTAGAAACAAAATCCAAAACTTAACAGTCTTGAACAGAGTCTGCCTAATCTTCATTACTGCAGTCCATGAGAATAGGTATGCCTGTAAGGCACAACAACAGATAAGCAGGGACACTGTAGCATGATCAGTCAAGGAAAAAAAAGTTAAATATTTTAATGCGATTTTGAGTACAACCAGGCAAGCAGTTCAAGGCAGCAAATAGGTAGATTTCTCCTCAGAATATCTTGTGTAACAAAGTGAAATGGAAAGGAATATGTTTCCTTTCATTTTTTCATGTTGTAGATTTAATTATCAGATGTAGACACTGGGATAAATGAAACATCTCTCCTGCCAGACCACACAGATAAGAAGAATGGTCTTGAAAGAACCAAAGGATATCAACAGTGGATGAAAAAAATGAATCAAGGCTAAAATATCAATGAATCAGAGTTGATAGGGTTAAAAGAAAAACAGGAGGTCTGTATATTCAGAAGACTCACAACAATATAGATAGAACTTTGGCAAGAAGCTAAAAGAGAATGTCATTGTTTATACAATATCCACTTTTAGTGGTCAGATTAGGTATGCTTTTCCTTAATAGCAGTAAGTGAAAAATTTTTCTCAGAGTTCTTCAAACAGGACTGGAAATCTTAGAACTAAGCCACAATATGTCCTTCCTAAAAACATTCCAAAGATTATGTTTTGTTCTTAGGTGCAGTGAAACTTGTATAGTCTGTGTTTTCCCAGCACTTTAACTAACCTTCACTAAACACAGGATTTCTCCTTGCCTCATTTGTTTCACACAAATTAAACAAACTATTTGGAGTTCAATTTGCTGTTGGGTGTTAAAATTAAAACAAACAAAAGGAAAACAAAGTGAGGCATCATTAAGTATGTAAAATATGAGCTGCAGCTCTTGGATTTTTACTTCAACTATAAAAACAAATGGCTGTAATATTACTATAGCAAGTATTCTGTCATCAGATAGAAATTTATGTATCTTCTCATGTGTGGAAACAGGAGTGTATTGTTCCTTCAGTGATATCACAAAAAGGGGTGAAAATTCCCAGTCAGAGACAAGAATTCAGTATGGCAGAGATTTTCATTATTCAGCATTTCTATTCAGGGTATCAACGCTTCCTATAATCCATACTACGCAAAACCAAAGCAAGGCATGGTGACAACGTAAACAGTTGGGGTTTTCTCCTGTCATCACAGGGGAAAAAAAGGTAATCAAGAAGGCAATCAAGCAGACAGACAAAAAGGGACATCTTCACATGTGTTTCAGGACTACAGGCATTACGCTCGATTTCTTATTGCCGCATTTAGAGCTGTCAGTGGCAAGGAAAAGAAATTAGGTCTCCTCTACACATCAGAAATTAACTGGACTCAAGCAGATCAGACAGGTACCTCATGTCCTGATAAAAAGTTTCAACTTAATGAACTGGCAAATGAGCAGCTCCACAAACTGGTGAACTAAAAGCTCAGACTGAAGCCTGGTAAGTTTTATACCAGTATGAGTAAAATACATCATAATTGCTACCACAAGCTCTAAATCAATACAAATAGGGAGCTGTGCTCCACAGCACACCAAATATCTTGCTTCCTTCATCATTCAGATGATAGACCTTGCCTGAAAGGCTTCTCAGTTTCCTTTCTCAGAAAGTATTCCCACATTCACAAAGTTCAGACACGTTCTCTGTTAAGGTATCGATCCCCTAATCAGCAAGCTGAAAAGCTCTAACAGACCTGTGTTTGCATCCATGCCATATTCCCTCATATCTTCCTTTATTGCTGAGCCACCATGCACTATTGCCACTTCAGTACTACTCTTCCTTACATTGGCCTTGTTTTTATTGTCTTAATACATCTGTATAAATCACTAATCATTAGAGATTATTTCTCCCCCAGCCACACTGTTACATAGTCAAGGGTCACCCAACTTTTCCCAGTGTTACTTCTTTCCTGTCCACTTTACTTCCCTAAAAGTGAACAAAAGCACTATACAGTCACTTCATTAACTGAAATCATTTTACAATAGCTTGCAATGCTGCCTTGCCCCACTATCTCAAAATTATTTTCAGGATACAGCTTTATAAAGCAACCATAACTCGAACATTGTGGGGAGAAGTGGCTGGCTGGAGTGGAGAACCAGGCATAAGCAAGTAAGCATATTTTGTCTCAAAGATTCTGACTGTGGCAACAGGAAAGTTATGATTGGAAGAGAGGGATCTGCAGAGGTGGGGCAACACTGTCCTGAGCCAACTTCCATTTTTGGCCTTGAGCCTCATGCTCAGCACACCTGCATCAAGAGAAGGGTTGAGTCCCAGACATCTAACTAAAAGGAGCTCCAGGAACACCACAGATCCCCAGCTCCTCCTAAGTCGCTTCCTGGAGGGCTCTAAAGACTGATCACACATGCATGAGCAATATGGCATGAAAAATCTATTTTACATAAGAGATGTGCACCAGATAAACTATAAAAGGAAGTAGATCCATCCCGTGCTCACTGTCTTTTTTGTTGACCTCACATCCAGACCATTCATGGTGTCAGGAAGGATGAAGGATCTGACTGGTGATCTTTTTCTTTCTCTCTCTCTCTCTCTCTCTCTCTTTTCCATCTTTTTTTCTCTTCTCTCCCGTTTTATCCTGGAAAGTGCAGCAATTGTATTCTACCCCTTACTCCATACTTGAAGTTTGTTGTGGGAGTTGGGAGTTTGTTAGTTATAGAAGTTGGGAGCTTGTTAGCCAACACTTCTATGACTAATTAGTTGCTGGAGTTAAGGTGATTATACAATAAAGCATGAGAGTTGTCTGACACATGGACTAGTGTCTGTGTTGAGCCCGATGAGAATTTACAATGAACATCACACCCACTTTCAGGTCTTGACAGCTGGTCAAGCTGTCTCAGATTTTGCCCATTTAGTACTGTATCAGGAAACTCAATAGCCTTGGACTGAGGGTTTTTTTTCCCCAATTTCTCAATCCCGGGTCCTTGATTAACAACTCACATGTGTCTCTGGTACTTGGCTAATAGTTCGCCATGCTTCTCTCCTCCTGAAAGCCCAGGACAGAAAAGGAGCTGCAGTGTTAAATGGAGGCAACTGAGGCTTAAAAACAAAACAGCATCAGTTGTTAGTGACACAGTTCATGCACATTATTTATCTTCTCCAAATTCTCAGAGTCCATCTGCTAGAAACATAGGAGTGGGTCCAAGTAGCAAACTGGATCCAGATAATTTTGCCAGTACCATTTGCCTATCCAGAAGACTTTAGTCTTTATATGGTGCTTTAAAAAGTTAAAGAGTGTTTCTGAAGTCCTTTCCTTCTACAGAACACACTCACATAGATCAAAATAAAGCAACCTCTCTCATGGTGTAAATGCAACTTGAAACATATCGCTCAGAACATCCATCACTAATACAGCTCCACAGCTTCTATTCTAACACTATCAGCAAAAACATTCATTTCTCATTGAGTGCAGTTTTAAAAACTAATAAAACAAGTTCTAAAAATCTTGACTGGATTCCCTGTTCTCATTAACAGGTTTGTCCAACTAACTCTAAACCCATATGTGACCTGGAAGAATAAGTCAGTAGTACTCAGCCATTCTTGCCAGAAAAGGAGGCTCTGGCACAGGGTGAATACAGTGTGGTTTTACACCAAAGAGATATAGGGATAGCTGAGGTCCACCTGCTTGGGACGTACATTTCCCAAAGGGTCACCTTTAACTCTTTATTGCAATGCAACTTCACCTGTTAAAGAAATAGGCCAGAAGAGAGATATTCAGAACCAGGTCAGTGATCAGAAATGAAGAGTCAGAAGCACAAAGGTGAAATCCCCTCTGGTAAAGGAGATAAGGGGAATATCTACATGAAGAATCTTCAAAACAAATTTTAGAAATACACACAAGGTCCAAGACTGTCCAGGAGTTGTATCTCATCTCTGGAGAACCACAGGAGACAGCCTGGGAACAGCTTTATTTGGCAGCCTGCTAGCTCAAACAAAACAAAAAAACCCACTTCAGAGTTAATTCTGAGACACAAGTAGCTTCTAGACAAACTATTTTTAGTGCTCTGAATCTATTGCAACATGTAGTTAATGAGAAGAGCTTTCTTTGCAAAGCACTACAGAGTGTCATGAACGTTCCCAACACTCCAGTCTTGAGGAAGGATGGATTCTGAAAAGGTCCACATTTACAGGATCTGGCACCCCAGGGAAGATAATCTCCATTCAGTGGCAACCCTGCACTGAACAGCAGAGTGGGAAAGGAGTTTAAGGAAGAAGATTAAATTAGAACATCAATATTTAAAACAAAGCACACCTCTGTTTCCTCTGGACATTATATCTCTCAATTAGCAAGATATGAGTGACACACCAGCTGAGAGTGAACTATCCTATGACAGCAAAGATATAGGGCTACAAATGAAGATTCACAAAAGTCCTGAAAATTAGGATGAATAATTTAATCGGTTCCCTGCTACAACTTCCTTTCTTGAAGGTACTGATTAAGTGAAAATCCAATCCTCAGAGGCATTAAGCACCTCTGGTATCAAAAAGGGCTGAGGACAACATGGATTGCAATTAACTTCAGACACTACTGTCTCTGTAGAAGTAGCTTTAATTTACACCAATATTGAAAATTATTCCATTGTTCTGGTGTAGGACCACAAGTCTGGATCTCTGAGGTTGGGTGGGGTTTTTTAGATCTTGAAAAAACCAACCAAACCAACCAACAAAACAAACAGTATCTTTGCAATGGAACTTCTGAGCATCAGAATTACTTTTGCCATTTCTCAAATCTGCATGGTAGCAAAAGGTCAGAGGCTGGCTCCAGTTCTCTTGTATTTAACAAAGTAACGTGGCTCAGAACAGAAAAGCTCAACTTAAAGGTCACAGCAAAATCTATTTTTCTTCTCTGTATTATTATAGAGAATATTTCCTTAGAGTCACATTCCATTCTACAGCAGAGTGAGTGGGTTTCAAAGTGTACCTAGGCAACACATTGTACATGCCATTTTCTAAACATTATTACCTTTTTCTTTTTTGGAGTGGGGTAGGGAGGACAAAACGTAAGAATTAAAAAAAAAAAAAAATAGAAAAGTACCAGAACACTTAAGGATGATAAATTTTACAGTAAACTGAATCAACACCTGTGAAAGTCAGCTGTCACAACTTTAAAAGCTTTAGGGAAGCCATTCATATATATTCTTGATTGGACTATTTTTAATAAAAAACAATCAATAGTTATAAAAGGGGTTATTGCATCACCTGTTCCCAGGCCTATACAAAATTTCCAGATGTAAGTGCAGATGCTATACCAGACAAAATCAAATTCTTTTTTTGCTTTTTACTTCTCAATTAAAAGAGCACTGGAGTATGAGTTTCAGCCTATTCCTTTTGTTCTGTTTCTGTTCCTTTGCAAACAATTCAAGCTACAAAGTCAAGAGAAGACTAACTAGAAATGTGGTATTTTAAAGGTTTTCTACTGAGTGAGGATTTACATAGACCTTTATTGTCTGAAGGAACCTTAGGGAGCAATAGTACTAGTTGTGGCTAACAAAGAGGGAGATATGGGTTAAATCTTATTCCCACATTTATTATTTCTAGTGCTTTTGAAAAGGTTGCCACCCACAGAATGTTGTAACAATTCAACTTAGTGAATCTAAGAGATACACCTAGATTTTTAGACAAGCAAATGGATGGAGAACCTCTTTGAATCCTTCCAGTTTACACACATCCTGTGAAATTCACCTCTTTGCTTCTGTTTACCTCCACAAGTTTCAGAAACATTATAAAACACTAAAAGACAAAAAACTGATATATCAAATGTATGAAAGATCTTTTGCCATTTTCATTTGTGTAGTGGCTTCTTTCACCTCTCATTCTTTAAAATAGATCAATTTGACATGGATTATGATTCAGCACCTTCTTTGCAGTGTAGGCAGAGGAAGTCTCAGACCACAACCATGTTAGTCTATGAAAAAAGAGCACATATGTAACAAAAGTATATGCACATGTGTATCACCAGAAAGATCCATATCAAATCAAAGTGATAAAAAGAGCAAACAAAAGAGACACACCAATAAGATTCTGATAAAGCAGTGGAAATGTGGGGGGAGGGGGGGGTCAGGTTTGGTAAAGATAAAACACCTTTTATTAAGAAGTAATGACCTTTACAAGCTGTGACCTAATCTACAAAATATTTCAGAGCAATTTTCATCAGCACAATAACTGCAAGTTTATACAGCAAAAGCCCGTTAGTTGAGAATACAATTTTACTGAAGAAGAATCCAAGTGTATGAGTGTGTGTCTGAGCTTTCACCTTTCTTATCCAAATTTAAAAAAAAACAAAAACAAACACATCTTGCTGGGGGCATGTAACATTGTAAAATCATGCAAAAGAGTAAGAGCACTGGTGCTCAGCACTACTACATGTAGAAATGTACACAATAAAAGCTACATGGCCCATCTCTAACTGAACAAGACTGTAGGCTTGATTTTTAATTTTTATCTATAATACACAAAGAACTATAACCTAGAGTTAATCTTGGAATAAATGTAAACAGTATAAAATAAACCAACCTTAGCTGCATTTAAGACTTTTTAGATTGCCTGGGTTTTTGTTTCCAGGAAAGTATTACTGATGAAGACACTTGGTATTTTTGCTTTAAAGATGAGAAGTAAATAATATTAAAGCTTTTCTTCCTTGAATCTTTTACAAAGATTACAATCTTTTTCATTTTCTGGGCATCAACAGTTCTTATTCAAAACCAAATCTTCTACTATTGACCTGACTTGAAACATGTGTGCCTACAAATCTGAACGTATTTGTACTTTCGAGCTAAATGAGTAGCCAACCTACTTAACTGTACAAAGAAGAGTTTAACAAATCAAAAACAATTACTATACTTGCAATAAACTATTTTTTTCCCATCTTTAGAGTGTTGATCCTTGTTTACCTATGAAATTAAAGTTCCAGAAAGCAGTCAATTTTTTAAAACATGATGGATGGGAAATATGACAACTAACAACAGATACATCCAGCTAAAAGCAGTGAGAGTTTTTTTCATGTAGAGAATTTCTGCTCAGCTATAACATATACACAGATTGCATCTCTTTAACGAAGATGAATTGAAAAGCAAATATTTTTCTTCCTTCTCACACTTATAGAGGATCAGCAAAAACTGATTGGCCTCTTTCTACATGCACACATCGTGCTCAGCTCTATTTAGCATCATGCCATCTGGGCCTAATTTTTTTTCCTTCTGACATCAACAAGCTTCATAATGCAAAGTAAATTTCCTTTAATACTAAGGAAGAATAAGCAGGCCAGCATGTTTTTCCACATTTAGACAGACAGATGAACTCCTACTCATCTTCATCACACACTACTGAAGAGTTAAGATTTTCCTACAGAGGCTCCATATATTAAAAGAAAAAACAGATGCAATATTTAGGCATTGTTGTACAGTCAACAGTGGGTGACTTTCAAATTCAGCAACTGTCAGCAAATAAGCAAATAATTGTCCCAGCTCCTTTGATATTTACATAGAGTAAGCTATTCCCTTTACTGTTTGTTTTTTTACATAAGAAAGCAAAGAAAGTTTAGATCCCAGTCTGTAAAGCACCGCACAGGACTTCTTGCAGACTCTCTCATAATCAGCACTGCTTATCAGCAGTTTTGTGAGCATTTCATAAGAGAAAGGTACCAACAATACACAATCATGTTGTCAAGCCATTAACCTCTGGTAAAGCTCTGCCAGCTTCCAAGGTAATAGCATTCTTGATTACTGCTTGAAGTTTGTTTTCACATCTAAAACAGACTTATGAAGACAGTACTTAAGATTTTCCCTTACGTTCACCATAAGATTATTTTTCAGTTACTTATAGCTGCACAGACTTCAGCTGCTTGGGTCAAAGTCTGCAATCTTGTCTGAATTTTATTTATTTTGAACAAAACAATGCAATCACTGCTGAAGCCAAGATGGTTTCCGCACATCAAGAATTTGACATCAATATTCAAAATCTCAAGCATACATGATCTACAGCCAAGACCTGCAATAGCAGAGCAAAAGGCCACTGAGACAAACATACAATTTTAGTCTCTATCATTTGTGTACTTTGAAGGTAAAAATTCAGCAGAGAATTGGTGTCAAAACTTTAATAGGTGTCACTTGCACCAGACTATGCCAACCTACAGATGATCAGGAATCTCTTTACAACTGTAGTTGTGAGCTGAAGTGAGGCAAAGAACTAGAACTGAGAACAATGAGAACTTTAGCATCATAGTCAAAGGAACTGACTGAACCAGCACTTACAGAAACACCTTCATACATACTCCTGCTGTGGAATAAATGTCTGAGCTAAGGCTTGGCTATCTGAAAAACAATAACAAAACACACCCCACACTTTAGCTGCATGTATGAAAGGCCAAAGTTTTGCACAAAGGGCAGGCACAGAATCCTGCAACACTGAGAATCCCGTGTCTATCATCTCTTCACTTATTGAAAGGAATCTCTCTTCAACCATTCCACTCATCACATGACAAGAGAAAGACAATCACTCTCAAAAGTCAGTTCAAGTCCTCTTGTTTAAACTGACAACAGAGCAGAAGACTCCATCAGAGCCACCAGCATGGATCTCCAAAAAAGACTGCATACTAGATGCAAGGATAAAATACCCTATCTGAAAGATTTATGATGAGGAGATTAGAGCTTGTTTTGCTTAAGAAAGCTTTCCTGCCTAAGAAGCAGCACCTTTCTCACATAGATTGGGCGTTTTCTCCTCCTGCATTCCAGAAGAGGCTTTCAGGCCCTCTTCTCTGGTATGAAGAGAGATAAACCCTCACAGACATGTTAAAGACATTCAAGGAGGGCATTTGGGAAAAGCCCAGGGGCACCAGCAAAGATAAAGGAAGAACAGAGGAGTGTGTCTTTCTCAGACAGAGTGTTTGAAGAACTATTAGTGTTTTCAACTTTGGAATAAACTTTCCTGAAATTCCTCCACTGCTGGGCATTTTGGGAGTACCTGCATGGTATCTTACTTTACACTGGATGAGAAATGAAATTCCCAAAGGCACCATGCCTATTTGATATGGTCTAGATACCAAAAGTGGCATATTTCTATGCAACAGTCTTGTAGTTATTAAGTGGTTTACTCCAGAAAACACTTTCTCATTAAATTTCTCACTATATGGTACATTCAAGGCTTGAATACCAAGCAAAAACAGTCTCCTCATGCCATTAAATAATTCTCTCAAAGAGTTCTTCCCAGCACTAAGCAACGGTACTGTGACAGTTCCAACAATTCTAGAGCATTATCAATAACATCGCAGCACTGTGCATTCTACATCACTATGGGTTTTCTTTGAGTGTTTTCTCTTTTCTTAGTGGCATGCTATCTTTGCTAATACACACATGATTTATGACATTTCTTAAAAGGAATAGCTTTCCTTCGTGAAAATAAGGTCTGCAGAAAGACATGCATTTTATTTCAACAGTAATTCATCTTATATACTTCTTAACCAAATAATCATTCTGTACACCCTACTTTTCAGTGGAGATTTTTACCTGTTCAAGCCAGAAACAAGTTTTCTCTAAGATTCACTCTTTGCCTCTAATATTTTACTCCTTGCTCTTGTTAAAATCTGGTGATTACTGACAAACATACCAAAACACCTACTTTTGGTAAGGTAAAAATTACTAACAGCACAAATTTTTGTGCACTGCAGTATGTTAGCAAAGAAAAGTGGTAAATATTTAAAATTATAGGAAACTGGTTGAGCATTACAAGTGAAAAGAAGTATGCAAAGAGGATGTATCTTAGCTGACTTATTTCATGACAGAGAGGGGCTCTGAATAACATCTGGAATTCTATCCATGGCGGTGTCAAGGTTAAAAGCACAATGAGCTGCAAAATACATACTAAGCAAACTGACAGTGCATTTCAAATGGAGCAATTCTTTACTTGCTCTGAAACACTACTCATGCAGAAATGACTGCTTTTAAGATTTATATCTGTAAATACCACTAGTTGTACAAACCCAAAGTGGTAATGATACAAGGGTGGTTGCATCTGCGTAATGCCATGTAAAATTATCACAGTCACAACAGCTCTGAACACCTGGAGCACATTAAAATAACTAGTAAAGTGGCTGTCATCTTTGGCATACAAATAACAGAAAGAAAAGCAAAAAAATAGATTGCTTATTTCTCCACGTTTTTAGATATACATTGATAAAAATAGGGCTATTATGACTCCAAGAATAAAAACATTTTAATGGTAAGCTTTGAAAGGGGAAAATAACCAATTAAAAAAAATGGAAACAATTAGAGGTAGCACACTAAAAGCCCAAATAAGTTTCTTCTAACTATAAATCACACCAATTCATTATTATAATAAAATTAGCAAACTAATACATTATTTTTCATTCATAAGCTGAAAAAATCTACAGGAAACTTTCTCAGCTGATAAAAATAGCATTCTCTCCTGAAACTAGATATGGAATACTTTGATTTGAGGGCAATTAGCGCTATTTTTAACACTAAATGTTGTAGTTCTTTGTTGCTGTAACAAACACCTTAGGATCTTGCAGTCAATGTGTCACCTCAGAGCCATAGGCCATTGATCACTATCAACTAAATCACTTCTGCATCTTGCTAAGATGCAAGGACTTAAGTGAAACAGAGACAAACCTGAATAAGCCAACTTGACAAAGCAGGAAGAAACACCTCAGGATGTATTACTGGTACATAAAGGCATACATAAAGCCTTCCTGTGATCACAGCAGGTGAAACCACACTGCAGAAAAGCAATAATCATTACTTCTATCAGCTGTGATCCCGCTTGAAAGGCTGTATGCTGCTCTGATAATATTCATCACCAGTAACATGAATGATAAGACTGAGAAACTGATTTATGGGGAAAGATTAGGAGTTAAACACACAGATTTATTTTTTTTTTTCTAACAGGGAAGAGCAAGTATCCATGAATATTTGATAGATGCAGCTTCTAAGGAGGAGAAGATCTATCTGTTGTGACACACAAGAATTAGAAGTAAAATGAAGACCGGGATAGAGAAATTTTTGTTAGATATTCCTTATTGAGGTCTTCCCTTGGTTAAAAAATTATATTGTGAAACCACTTCAGGCTATCACATAAAACTGTCAAAAGTGTAGTTGCAGTGATTATTTTCACTTTGTCAGGGAAACGGACTGGCTGATATGGCCATTTCTCCTAGAGCCCTGGATAACTCTGCTTAAGTTTGAAGGGATAAGGGACAGCTGATGGGTCAAGGGCAATTGTGCCATGACCTATTCTACCACCTCCTTGCCTTTTCTTTCACATATATCCAACTACCTCAGTTGCTGTTCTTGCCTAGTCCCCTTACATGCACATACATAGCTGCTGCTTCTACCCCAGATCTATAAACAATGGACAGAGCCACTGGAACTACAGCACATGTATGTGTCCCCCTGCAGAACAAATCAATGCACATGTGTTAAATCACTTAGTAGCAGTGATAAAGGCTTGTAAACTGGGAAGGAGCAGAAAAGAAAAAATAATCTACACACAGTGACAGCAAGCCATAAGCACAGACTACAAGGAACCAACTACAGGATTTTAAGTGCCACATTAATGCAGCTTTGCTAGACTTTTGATGCTTCCATATGCATTTTCACATGTGTTGGATTCCAAATGTAGAGCAGAACTTGCGTCATTCTTGATACTTATATCCCTAATGATGGACATCATTGGTATTACTAGGTATGTGACAAGTCAAGTACAGGTAAGTAGCAGATACTATGGTTGCTGCTCAGAGATACATCCTTATAACATCATAGGCTTTTTCCCTAACTGCAATCATAGGAACCCTCATAATTTTTAAGCAAGTACACATTGAGATCTTTATTGGGAAAAGGGAGCTCTTGAGAAAGAAGTTCACTGTCAAATAAGATTATTTGTTCAAACAGCATTGCTGGACTTGTCACCATCGATTTGTACAATGTCAGGGTAACAATATATAGTAAAGCTTCCAAAACCATCCTGGTTGCACAGAGATTCTTAAGAGAAACATTTTTCAATTTGTGTTCCACATCACTCCAAGTGACTGCTATTAATGAAGAGAAAAATACGAGATAACCTATAATCAATATTGAAGTATGCCTGCTTTTTCCAAAAAGGCCCGCAACCATCTTATTCAAGAGTTAAAGCTTGTTAAACGAATTATCCAAATTGGCCCTCTTAAATGCCTGTCTTCCCTAATCTATAAGATAGTTGTTTGGGTTTTTTTCCCCACAAATGTTATCTGAGTGGTCAGATAGCTAAAAAATGAGCAACTTAAAAGGCAAAACAATTAGAGATATGACACTGCTGTTCAATTCAACTCTGGTTGGTGACCATTTCCTTAAAAACAACATTTTAAAGCCAATGTATGCTTTGGCACATAGCTACCTTCATATTCACTGATACGTAAACCCTAAAAAAAATACAGAAATATTGGAATTCACTCATTTCAGGTACTGAGATGTAAGCCTTCAAAATCAAGACAATTCCCTGTGTTAAAGGGTTTTTTAGTTTAATCTTACTCCTCATGAACATATCAAATAGATATCTTGGTGTTTCCAGGTCTGTAAGTTTACAAAATAGACATAAAAATTGTGTGTTTTTGTTCTGTTTTTACTGTGTGATTTATGTGTATTATCTTAGTATATATTTCAGTAACATGCACAAATTTACCTATGAAGATTTATGGAATATAGGTATTTTAGAAAGAAACTGTAAGAAAACAAACAAAAAAAACCTACCCACAAATGCACACAGAAAAAGACACCACCACGCAACCATGATACAATTTAAAAATTTGACTTACAAAAGAGGAAAAAACCCAAACAATCTGAAAAGATGTGTCTAATTCAAAATCATTAAACTCTATAGTGATGCTAAAAAACAACAACTACAACAGATAGAAAATAGTGGGAAACCTGTTGCCTCCACTGTGTAAAAAGTGGGCTAGCTACGGTGTTGTACAAACTCAATTAGTGAAAAAAACCATATTAGATATGTAAAAAGGACTGTATTTTTATGTACTGCAAAATAAGGTAATGAGAATTACTGTCACAGCAGTTCAGTGAAATAAATAGTTCCATAAATGTTAAGACAAAATTGGTATGAGTATGATTAAATGTTTACAGAATCCCCTTACAAAACTTCTGAAAGCATAACATATTTGGGCCAAGAATTACAATCTCTACTCATAGTTGATAGAAGTTACAAGAACTATTAAAATGCTTTAAGTCTCTTCTTAGGAAATCCATGCCTTTTTCCTTATGAGCTGCATTAATGGAACTACACAACTAAATTAACTAATACTGGTAAACACACTTTCCTGAAAAGCTATAATAAGCGATTGTAATGCACAGTCCATCAGAAAATGTGTGTTACTTTCTTTCATGTTGGACTTACTCTTCATAGTTGTTTTACACCGAAAGGACACCAAAAGGCAAAACATAGACACTGTCTTCCCCAATGTTAATGTGATAACATAGTCCTTTCATCATTTAACTTCTTCAGAAATGAAAATGGGAGAGGAAATAGATGTCACTGGAAGAGGATTTTGTTTGGTTTTCAGTGCTTTATCATGCTGGAATTGTTCTCCTTCTGGCAGGATTTCTTCATGCATTTTCCCTATAGATATATAAAAATCATGGGGCGCATTCTCAGTATCTGATTTGCCCCAGGGAAGAAAGCGAAGAGCAAAGTAGGTCTCTGGTTTTATTCCTGCGTGGCTGGGGTTATTCATACATTGTGTCAATCTGTTCATGTAGGAGAAACAAAAGAACAGCAGCAGCAAGCCTGCCCTTGGGTAAATCTAATGGTTAGAGAGCAGCAGGTCAGAAGGTTTACTGAAATGTAACAGGGAAGTTTTAAAGTCTACCTTCAATGTCAGGTATCTGAAAACTAAGTAACATTCACATCTAACTCTACAATAATCATAAATGGTTATGCTGTGTCACAACAGCCTAAACAGAGTTTTCCAAGGTGTACAGGGAAACTGTGGATCTTTCTCACTCCTTGCCAAACAGATCTTTCCTTCCAGGGCTCAACTTAACAATATACAGGAGATAAGCTATAAATCAAAAAATGGATATATACAGTTTTGCCATATATTTTACAGTACTTTTCATATCTGAGTCAAAGGTTCAGTCAACATTTATGTTAACAGCACTACTCAAAAATGCCTAGGGAATCACTAGTGTCACAGTGTCATCACTGAAATAATAGTCATAAGAATACCATTTTTAATGCCATCTAATAACCTAATTTTTTTTTTTTTTTTTTATAAAAAGCACAGCTGTTCTATCCCATTTCCCTGCAGGTAAGATTCTTCAGTTGAGTAACTCTTCAACATAAGTAATATTAGTGAACAGAACTACTTGCCCAAAGATCTTTCACTGATGACTTCTTTTTTGGATAAAACTTGTTCCCAACCAGATGAGTCAATTATACCAATGTGATATAATGTAAATATTTTTTTTCAGCATCTGTTTTTCTAATTCACCTAAAGTCAGGAAAATGCCACGAAAAAGTCCAAGGTGAATGAAAAAATATATCTCCCACTGGTGTGTCAGCCAAATGCAATTTTTAAGAACTTTGCCTAATCTGTTCAGCTACTTTCCACTGTGATCACAGCTCTTGTTTCTTGCAACTGAAACAAGATTTCACTAACACTTAACTACTGAAAATCTTTAATGTTAAGAAATAAAGCAAAATCACAAATCATTTTTGCTACAAATCTGTGACAACAAGTCACATGATAGATTTCTGGTTTAAAGCACGCAATGCAGCCTTTCCTGAGTAGTCACCCAGAGGAATAACAAATATCAGCTGCTTGGTAAAGCTGATCAAAACCACAAAACCTTCACATGGCCACCTAAAACAGGTAGGTGGTTCTTGGAGCATCAGTATTTCAAAGAACATAGTCACAGCGTATAAACATACCTTTCAGTATATGCTCAGGTTCCCTGTCTTCACACAATTATGTGAATTTTGTCACAAATTTTATAACTGTTTACCTAATTTTGACCCATCATACACCTTCAGGGGCAACTGCAAAGTGAAATCAACTCTCTGTCTACTGGAAGAAACCAGAAAGGAAAAAAACACAAGGCCTTTTGAGGTTTTAAGAAAAAGCATCACATTTAAATGCAGTAGTATTTCTTCCATTTCCCACTTCCTCACCTTATAGTGATCAGTTTGGAAATCCTGCTCTATACAGGCATCTACAGACACATATGAAAGCAATAAGAAACAAGTCTACAGCCTTCTTCTCCCTGAATTCCAGTGCAGGTTTAGGGCACTAGGTTGCAAACTCTTTGGAAGAGACATTTTCTTCACAGCTGCTGGAAAGTAGACATTGTACAGATAAACAGACTTTAAAGAATGGCACAGTGAATGCCTGAAGCTAGCACCCTCATTCTTGCCACCCAAAAAGTCTTTTAACAGCTGATTCTTTAGTAAAATTTGTCTGTAATATACTTGTTTAAAATATATAGGAATTCCCTGGTGATTTTTACTGGCCAGAAATGCAAGACTTCTCTGCAATGCTGTTATTACTCTGAAATAAGATGACAGAGTAGGAAGATGCCTCTAAACTGAAGAGGCATGCATTTGAGAGATGGACGACTCACTGGAAAAGGAATTGGCTGGATGGTTGCACTCAAAATTTGAGGTCAATGGCTCAATGTCCAAGTAGTGACCAGTGATGAGTGGCATTCCTCAGGGGTCAGTGTCAGGGCTGGCACTGCTTAACATCTTTGTCAGTGACACTGACAGTGCATTGAGGAACCTGTAAGACTTGCAAAATCCATGCAGTCCTGTCCTTAGCAAGAAGTATGATCATAGCATGTAGTATATAAACAAAACTGTATGTATTGTATAGGCAAATAAAATTATATTAATTTAAAACTTATTATATCCTTTTTTTTCTGTTACAAAGACAAGGTTACTCTATGTTTTGTAAACTACTCACATTGAGAAGTTACAGGATATGCCTCAAGTCTGATGGTAATTTTCAGGAGGTGCAGTCCCGCAACTTAAAACCACATTTAAAAATCCAAGGATTTCCAAAGAGAAAGGACAGGTTCAAGACTCAAACTAACCTTTTTAATTCAAGTAGGAGAAAAGGGCTTGGAGTATGCTGACATTTTTCTTTCAGGGACAGAACAGACTCACTCAATAATGTGATTAGCTAGGATCTGAATACAAGTGATATTATGGTCAAGACAATGGTATAGAACAGAAGAGACATTTTCAAGAGGAGATTGAAGCTACCTGAGGGGTTAGATGGTCTGTGTTATTGCCCAACTTAGACTTGAAAAGCTATAGATAAACAAATTATCAAACCAGCTACTTGCTTAACAGAAGAGAAGCAAGTGCAACTGTATTAAACACTTGAGTTTTGGGTTTGTTCCTATTGCATTTATTAGGTATGCATTTTGTCATTTAATATTGATGTAATTTCCTTCCCTGAGCATAGACCCCAGGGTATTTTACTTCTGTCTGTGTTAAGTTAGCTATCTTATCATCCAAAACATAGTCCCATCCACAATGATAGGGTTCCTATATATGGAATAACAAATTTTCATGTACACTGGGATCTTCTGACCCACCATTCACTTCCTTCTAACTAAAATCCTAGGGTAGGGCCCTGGGGTGTTTCTCTGCATTCAGACCCTGCCTCACACACTGCTCCTGCCCTCAGGCTTTCATAGGAAAGAAATGCGTACATGCAGATGAAAAGCAACAGCATTAATCAGCCACATCCCCAAAGTCAGAGACTGGGGGAATCAGGGCTGGAAACCACATTGGCCAACAAACCTGCCTCTGCAGGCTGGACTTTGCCTACGGTCTGTAAAAAGCAGATTCTATGCCTCAGAGGAAGCTGTGTCTTCAACAACCCCAAGTTGAATTGATAATTCACCTCCTTTCATGGGTTTTTACTTCAACAGAAGTACACAGAAGAAGGAAAAGCAACAAAACTCTCTGCCTCTAATCATCTGCCCAAGACAGCCTGCATCTGGGCATCTCTGGACCATGCAAACTATAGCCTAGACCTCAGGCCCTCTGCTTCAGCCCATCTCCACAGCTGGCTTTCTTTCAGATAAGAAACTATTCATAAAAGTGAACACAAATGACTCACTATAATCTTTCCCAAGCAGAAACAATACCTGCAACAGGGCAGAGCGGTTCAGGCCTCTCTTTCACAATATAGAAATAGATATATGTTATCTTGGCACTGTATATACACTAAAGACATTTGTTATACCTTCTGTATTATACCTTACATTAGACAGCAAAAAAAAACCAAAAGTTACTCAAGTTTTTAGCAAAACATGCACTGGAAAATTTGCAAAGCATTTTATATATCAGCTACCTTGATTCTTTTGTACTAAAAAAAAAAATTTATAAGAACATTCTATCATTTTAAAAGTGCCATACTTCCCTAACCTTTAGCTTTTAAAGTGTGTATATATGTAGAATATTTTAACATATATAAAATACACATTGAGAAACATCTTGCATCAAAATAATATCCTTAAACTTGATGTTAATTAAACAGTGAAGTCAACTTCACACAGTAATTTGTTTTCATACTGACTTAAACTGTGGGGGAAACAGTCTGACCTTATCTGAACCCTAAAACTCAGTATTACTGTTTTTCCCCTGGTAACACTGATATTCTTTATGTCAAAGTCAGGAATTTCAGCACAAAGCTAATGAGCCTCTGACACAAGGTTTCAAAACTCACTTGTGGAAGATTTACAAATGCTCACATGCCTCTGTATAGAGAGAGTGTCCTTTGACAAAAGTCAATTCAAAACAAAATTTGCATTTAAACATCTTAGCTCATCATAAGAAACTTGCTGCTTTGCTAGCAATTGAGAATTAACCAAGTCCAGCCACCTCAGATTCAATCTGAGCAAAGTCAGCCTCTCTTTTGAAGCACCTAAAAATCAACTGGAAGTGTTAAGTTATTGTTCTCTAAAACCAAAAATAAGACAACTGGTAAATCATTATTCTCCTCACAAACCACACCTGTAGTTCAGAGCAGGCTAGGTATCATTTTTGTGGAACTACTATGTTTGTGAATTCATAATGTTTTATTGACTTGTCCCTGACTTCTCTTTAATTCCGTTATCTGTGGAAAAATATTTTCTTATTTAATGGTAAAATTACTTTTTCAATAATGAAGATTAGTCAAAACGTAAGGGAGGAAGTCACATGGAGCTAGGGAATTAATGAAGTCTCTTAGTACAGGCAAGTTTTCCCCCTGAAATACTACTTGCTGAATACACTGCCTTCTTTTGCGCTGATAAAAATCAACAAAGCCCCTCTGCATAGTGCTGTAAAATTGTGACTCCTGTAAGTTGCCGAGCAGCTGCTACCCTCATTAAATTAAAGACAGTAGCAAAAAGTAATCAATCTTAATATGTACAGTGATGAGCTCTGAATAAATTGTTAATTGTCCTACTAGATTTTATGATTGATTTTATGTTTCTCCTGTGATTCTTCATTCCTTCCTTAATCTTGTGACAGATGTAAAGCACAGGAGACCAGGAAACGGCCACCCTAGGATATGGTGAAACAAGTCTGACTAAATTCAGACTGGTTTCTTTTATATGTGATAGAAAGCACTTTCGGAAGGAGGAGAAACACCATTGTTTTCGTGACAATACCACATTTACAGTTCTACAGTGCAAATTTCTTTTGACTGCAGCAACCTGTACTATGCTTCGAAGTGTTGCTTGCATGACAAGGATTTTTTTTTTTTTTGCTACTGCACATTACAAGTTAGTGTAAGTTATCACAGATAAGAGACCAATGTAGACATTTAATATGAGACTATGAGCATCTTGGCTTTAAATGAGGTGAAAGAATGTGAAAGATGCTATTGGCATGTAAACAGGTTTTCCTACATGAGCTGCATATTCTTCCAAAGGTAATAGATACTATTCAGCACATACCCAGGGTTAAATGTGACATCTTAAGCCAATTTCTATCAGTTTCATTGGATTATGGATTTTATCATCATGATGCCTGTCTCAAAAAATGGTCAAGCTACATGTACATCATGTATTTATCAAGGAGCAGAAGATGGAGAAGGGAAAAGATTAATAGTGACCATTTAGCAGCGTTTGTAGTGACAAACTTCCATCCATGTGTAACATGAAAATGGTAGAGTCATTGGGATTCAAAGGATAGCAAGAGCACTCAACTGTTCAAAGTCCTCATGTAAAACTCACATCAATGTCATAAACCCTTTGCCACACTGACTTGTAGCCAACCCCAAGGAATACAATGACAATCACACTGAGCACATCTGTGCACCGAACAGATAATGGGAGAGGGATGAATGGTTTAGCCCTTTAGAAGTAGAAAAAAGTATTCAGGCTTAAGAGGCACAGGTGCACCAGATCAAATATTAATTGAATTTAGGTACTTGGGTCTTTTCAAAGGACCTAAACATAGCAATGCTTACAACTGTGGTACTCAATTTTTAAGCATCTTGAAACTGCAATAAATCACACAAGCCCTGAGGGCTTTTTATGTTCTTCCCTTAATAACACAGGTGGCAATTACGAATATATAGGAAGGATGAACAAATGTCCTCACAGATACCAGACTGCCAAAAAAGCAAAATAGATGCCTTTACTCTAAACCCACTTAGGAGTGCAATTCAGGCATCTTGTTTTTACATTGTTAAACAAAAAAGTGGCCTCCCCCACTTGAAATCCATAATCTTTAACTGTGAATTATGCTTTGAAATAGTTCAAACCAAAAAAAAAAAAAAAACACAAAAAAAACCCACAAGCAACTCTTTATTTGAAGTACAGCTGGCAGGTGGTCCAGCTACTCACAAAATGCAAAACTCTTCAATTGAAGCTCTTTCAGTTCAGCAGGAAATAACAGCTTCTGCAAGACTAAACGTAAAATTACACACCCAAGTGTTAGACACCAGGTCAGCTGTTATTGGGTCAGAATGCCCTTGTGGGGGTGCATCTCTGTGACTCCGTGTGCGTGGGAAGGGCTGGGCTGGCCCTGCAGGCACATGGTGGGACCTTCCCATAGCACAGGGGCTGCAGCCGCATGGCCATGGGAGCTGTGGCAGGGCTGGCAGTCAGGAAGGGCTGTCTAGTAACTCAGCCGACCACACCACACCCCTGGAGCCTCTACTTAGCTGCGACATCCCTCACTTTGGCTAAGGGGACAGGGAATGGTCAGTGAACCAAAGGTACCGCCTGCAGGGAGTGGCCACAGTGACCAGAGCAGAGGAGGAGGTGTACCTGAGGTGTTCATTGTGTGCCCTGGCCTGTTCTCTTTGAAGCCATCAACATGAGACCTTCTGAGTGGTAACTATGTTCTTTCTCCCCTCTTTTTCTTTTGTTATTCTTTCTTCTCAAACTCTCTTCCTTTATTCTTTTCTTTCTCTTGTGCGTAACTTAAATACCTATTTTCTGTAATTTGTGTGTACATAACTGCAGTCACATGGAGTTTGTGTTTGTTGTGTGTAACAAAACTTCTTTACTATAGCAATGCTTGATAATCTTGGTAATCTGTTGTAATGCTTTTGTGAAGCCACATATGACCTTTGTAAAACCCTTTTTGCCAAAACGCTTATATTCTTACCAAAAGAAATCTCTTAAGAGAAAAATGTGTAGTTATTCTCTGGACCTTAATTCAGACTACCAAGAACCAATGGCTTTGAAAGGGTTCATGCAGATGAAATCTCTTGAAGCCTGAAATTAACATGTACACCTGGTAAAGTTGGACTGGGTTGTAACACCAAAGACTACTGACTAGGCAGCAAATGGAGTTCCAGTTCCTGCTTCAGTGCATGCTTGTGTTTCACTAACAAGCCTCTGTATAAACCTCCATCCATAAACAACAACAGACATCCAGTCTGTGCACAACAAACTATACCTTTCACTGAGAAAGAGAATAGGATTTTGTTCTTCAGTATTCCAGAACGTGGTCTAACCCCTGCTTGCCAGGCACCTTCGCAGAGAGAAGCATGGCTTCTGAACTACAGCCAAAAAACCCTGTCACTATCTGAGCCAGGTAGCCCTACAAGGGGTAATAATACAAGTAGTATTATTTTTTTCAATATTTTAGAAATGCCCAAACATTACTAAGTAACAAAGAATAAGTCTCATCTTGTTGCTTTCCTCAAAGGACTCAGTAATAGCAGAAAAAATTACAACTTCATCAATAATCAAATGTCTGGAGCTGCGAAAGTTTGGACTGCATATCCCCCAGTACCTATAACAAGTAAAGTAATGTATTTGGTGGAAGAAATGAAGTGTTTGACAGAAATGGCTATGTTGAACAAGATCAGTATGAAGTAGTTGTAAATAAGTTGTATAACCCAGGAATCATGAAAACTGTGTAGCTTACCATCTCTGGCTCCAGATCAGGAACTGGTTTTAAACTAGCCATCAAGACACAACAAAATACGACTTCATCAGAAATAAGATAAAACCAGATTTTTCTAGTCAATTCATTGCATCAGTCTTCTATAAAGCATCAAGATCTTTTCACTGTGAACAAGTCATTGTTTTGACAACCTTTTTAGACATGCTGAGAAGCATTTTTTAAATAGCAAGGACATTTTAATTGTGGATGACATGAATCAACTATGTGAAAGAACAGCTGCATCTTCAGATGACAGGAAGACAAGCGTGATTTGGATGCAAAGTACAATAAAAGAATGTTTGATACTCCTTTTACTATTCTTCACCAAGCTCTACCTTCAAAACTAAAGTAAAAAGAGCTCACAAAAGATAGTAAAGAAATAGGGTGCTAGCGAGGAACCTTTTTTGTGCACCTAAAGCCTACATCAACCTGTTTCAAAGATTACCTAAAAAGTGAGCTGTTTTCTGTTCACCAAACCACACTGCTTCACTGAAGTCAAGGATGAGACAAGTCAACGTTAAATTACTCTAATTTCATGAGTCTAAAAACTGAGTCTCCTCATTTTATGCTTTATAATTGGAAGCAAACACTGGAGTCAAGTCCAAACAGCTATGAAATTCACTCTTTGCAGCTTAGGCATATTCTAATTATTCTTGTACAACTATTATTTGTCTCTTATACAAAAGATCTCAAGTACAGGAGGAAGCCTCAAGAACTTAAGACAGAAAATGAACTAGAAAAGCATACCTGGAACACAAGAACTGACTCTGGCATGCTGCCATCAATTGTAATTAGTGCTTGGTACTTCACATACCACAACAAATGCAAAAGAAGTTAATGTATGCACTCCAACTACTGTTTTGTACTGTTCACACTGTTGTTCCAGTCACTGCAGATACCATTCTCTCCTAGGCAGAGAAGTGACAGAAGGCCACCACCTCCCATCTTTGACAAGTTATTAAGATACAGGAAAAGATACAATTTCTGAAACTTACAGGATCTTTAAAAGCTATTCTTGCATGTACTACAGTAAAACGCAAGTGAGAGCGCTTCTGAAAACTCAGCACTTCCAGTTCAACCTAGTCTGGGAGCTGGCATATGTCTGTGATCACAGTACAGCCAAAAATTGTCTGGTGAATGAAAGAAATATAAAGCAGTTCAGAGGTAGGAAAAGAAATGTTTCTCAAGCTGTGTTAAATTTAAACTACCAGAAAAAGTTCATATCAGCTTAAAAGAATAGAGGAAAACTGTTTAGAACATTCCAAAACCTCACCAGAGTAGAAGCTTCTGAGGTGACTTTTCCTAAACCAAGGCATTGCTAGGAAAGTCAGTTCACAAAATAGACAAATGTAATAGAGAGAAATGGCAAAAAATTGAAAGCATCTTTGTCAGGAAAGGCAGTTATGTGAAAGCCAAAGTTTCAAAAACAAGCATCAGTTTTGTCAATGGTGCATTTTTTTTAGGGGAAAAGTATGAAATGGCTCCAGAGCTAAAGGAAAAGGGTTTACAAAACAAATTTCAATTAGGATGAGGGAGTTTATCCTCTTTTCTTTTGGAAATTTTCAAAATACTCTTATACCTCACACAAATATCAAATTCTTTTATATAATACTGGATTCTCCACATATAAACAGAATTAAGTAAGCCAGCATTTTAAAAATTTTATTTATTGAAACCTTGCTGTCAGTTTTGCAGGAACTTGTAAAACCAAGATTATACCTGGATAGAGAAAAGTCAACTGAAAATCAGGCAAAGGGAATTTCTCTGTGGAAAGCAGAGAGGCCAATATGGCTGATAATATACACAGGACTATAGTTAGTCCATCTTCTAGGGACACTGAAAAATAAAGAAGTAAACAACTGACAGGGCACTAGTGGCAAAACACTCTCTTGTTGTGCAAGTCTTGTCTGAAACGTTCAATATACAATCAGCTTCTAAATTCATTCAGGCTGACACAAGTGCCTTGACAGATCTATAATCAGTCTACATGTGATTCTCAAACCCAGAAAAATACATTATTACCACAGTCTGTATGAATACTATTGAGCAACCAAAAATCTTCATGGGCTATCAGATCAAATTTTCAAAGCAGCCTCTTCCAATAACAATTTATTTTTTTTACTTGAAATGAGTTTCTAATGCAAATCTCAGCACCCTTTTCCACCTATGCACTCATATGGTAAATTCAGTTAGGCTGAATATGCATTTTCTGCAATTTCTTCTCGTGGGATGAAACACAAAAAAATTTAGGGAGAACATTAGTAGATTAGACCTCAGATCTCTGAATATTTAGCACCATAATGTACTCTGCCTTGAAACTGTTATTTGCAGGTTGGGGAAAGAAGCTTCTGCCTTAAACTGTAAGAAGATTCCCTTAAGCAAGGTCAATTGTATCTAAAAGAACTGCTTCCATCAAGGCTAGTCCTATCAGTTGCTTAGAGTAGGAATGAAAATCCTCTTAGTTGGCTTATGCCTTTTAGAGCTTCAAATGGTATCCTTTGAAGCTGGAGAAAAACTTTGAGTGACCAGTTATGTAAAAAAGCTCTTTAAAGAGCAGGTTACTATGCAATACCGAATTCATCCAGATATTTTGTAAAATGGGAAATAACCAAAGATGCAAGGGGATCAAGGAATGTGCCAGTGAAATTAAGACTTGTCCCACTTCTGCTTCAATACAATAGCTTTGGCTGAGTAAGTGGGTGTGCTCAGCTGGACTGCTTCCCTCTGAACTGTCCAGCATTCCAGCACCCTTTCAGGCTTTAAAATTTGTCATCAAGCCCATATCTACTTTGATACCCCATGGCTTTCAAGGCCTTCCTCTTACTTTCTGCAAGATTCATTTAATATTCAGTTCTAGAATTACAGAGTATGCTCACCGCTCCTGCAAGAGACAAAGAATAATTAGGAGAACTAGTCAGGCTTTCAGGTTGTCTCAGTGATATCCAAGCATATCTGTAAATGTCATGGTGAATCATGCTGAAATATTATGTAACAAAATCCCTCCCTTTCATTTATCTACTAAGAGCAAGTAAACCCAAAATATATCAAAATCTGTAGCCATTTAGTATTATACAAAAGAAAAACCAGAGAGTCATCAAACCAAGAAGTGGGATTTAGGGGCTGGAGTGAAGGATATAAAAATTGTAAATTTCATATGAAAATAAGTTCAAAATCTTGATGCAGCTTTATCCAAATCAAAGACTTCTTTAACATGATACTGCTAGACTGCAGAGGAAGTTTGGTAAAAATGTTTCATGTAGGTAATTCAAAAAACCCTTAGAAAACTACAGAAACAGCTAAGTAAATATGAAGTTGAGGTGTAGGATGTGTTATCATAAACAGGTCAACATACGGAGGGTATTTGGATGCTGACATAGGCTCCCTGGGGAAGTGGTCACAGCAGTAAACCTGAGAGAGTTCTAAAAGCATTCAGATGATACTCTCAGGCACATGGTGTGACTCTTGGGGATGGTCCTGTGCAGGGTCAGGAGCTGGACTCCATGATCCTTGTGGGTCCCTTCCAACTCAGCATGTTCTGTGATTCTGTAACATTTCTATTTTGAAACTGTTGTTAATTTTCATTTTGAGTGAGAAAAATATTTCAAGGCATTTGACAGTGGAACTCATTTAAGAAAAAAATGTAAAAATATCTCACACATCATTCTTCTCACCTCCAGCACTCACATTTATTTCCACTCACTGTTGCCCACAACCCAGATGTCTAAAAGATGTTTACAGCTCCTCACCTATAACTCTCTAACTCTTCCATCTGAGCCTCAATCCTTCCCCTCTTACCAGCTCACAGTCTGGTACACACAGTATTCATCTCTGCCTCTAAAGCTCAGCTACAGATTTTCTCAAGAGTATTTCACCACCTCTAGATGCTTTAGTGTCAAAAGACTCACATCATAGAAATCAGAAGGTAACAGCTCAAGAATACTCAAGCACGCTATCCAATAGGAAATCCTCAAAGCACACCACAGCCCTGGTAGCCTCAGAAGCTGCAACACCATCCATCAAAACAATGAAGAGATTAAAAATCCTGATATCTTACCAAGCTTGACAAGTCTAAGGTCCAATAGCAAATACCAGCACAGCAATTCTACAGTCTTTCATTAACAGATAGCCCAGAATCAGACACATGCTTCCTTCTTGGAGCCATGGGGGTTTTGCAGCATGAAGCAGGGAAAACTTCAAAGCTCCTTCAGTATGGCAGTTTAGTTTTCTAGTAACTTGGGAAAAAACCCATAAATTTCTAAGCTTCATGGATACTACACTATAACATAGAACATGATAGATGTCAAGAACACTAAATAAAGGGATTAGTTATCTAAATAATACTTTTATATATTTGAATCATCCCTACCTCTCTGCCTGTGGTAGGTGTAGTCAGACCAGAGCTGGTATCTGCTGAAGTTAGGCAGAAGGCAAGCAGGCTAATACAAATCCAGTTTCAGCTGCAACTACCTGCATGAGCAATGTGCAGCCATCCTCAAAGCAAAAGCACTTTCATTCAAATCCTGATCCTAGCTTCTTCAAGGAAGCACAGAATGTGCTATCTTTCCAAACAGCTAGCAGTCTCCTGCCCATGCGATAATCACTCCTAAGAATTCCTGCACTGTCATTTATAGGCAATATTGTGCTACAAGGTCTTCTACATACAATCACAAGCAACACGTTATTTCCTGTCTTCCTCCACAGCTCACGACACAGCAGATGCAGCATTAGCCAGAATTACTCTAAAAACATGTCCTGGTTATATAAACAGTTATTTAAAGTGCTTCAGAGAAACTGAGGAACCTCAGACATATTCTACAGATTAAGATAAACTCTATTATTATGCCATCTATTGAATCTGCCTTGTGAATATTCTTGTTTTCTACATTTGATTCCATCATTGTAGAGTTCATCTTACTTGCCCAATCTCTGCCTCACTTTTAGTAATTAATCAGACTAATTTATATAACTTAATTCCTGAGGAGTTAACTTTCACAGTTTAATTGCTGACAGCTTTAGAGAAGCACTTTCTAAACCCATTTTAAAAGCAGTGATTTATAGCATGAATGCAAACAGGGAGCAAAAAAAAAGCAATTGCAGAGCTAAGAGCTTTGGATGAATGCTAAAAGGCCATTAAAATGCTGTTCATAGTCTGTATGATACAGTCAATTTTATCATTCTTTCTGTGAATGCAATCGTTTTTTCTGAATATGCTGACAGAGAGGTACAAGTCCACAAATTGTTGGTGCTTGCAGAACTGTTTATCACTTTTGGATTTAGTGGCATATGAGAAAACACAGAAAGCTAGTTTGCTTTACAAATCAAGGTCCTTAAAATGAACTTGGCTGAGGCTGTCTCTTTGAGGATTTTGAATCATGCCCCATATAAGCCAGAAGGAAAAAGGACAACGAACTTGCTGTGAGAAAGGTACTGAACTACAAAATACTTTAAACAAAGATAGCACAATCAAGATTCACTTGACACAGGAATAAAGCTGTTTTACAGAGTGAAAGTGAAGAGTTCACCATCAGAAGAAACTGACTGTACTATTTAGAAACAAATTAAAACTTTCCCTCCTAGAAGTTTTATTGTTTGATGATAAACTAATATAACCTTATTCAATCATAATCCATCATCACGAAAGAAGCATTTCTGAGACTACCAAACCTGTACAACTCATGATTTCGCTTTTATCTGTGCTGTTACTCCAATAGATACTACATCATCCTATGAAAGTTACATTATGCATTACAGCATTAGACATAGGCTCAGCAAAACTTTGTCATTGTTTAAGAAAGAGTTCACTTTAAGGAAAAAAAAAACCCAAACAACCACACATGACATTTGGCAAGAAGCCACAAGTAGACAACATTTGTTTGGTTAAGGATCCCCTCTGAAATGAGAGGAGAAGTTGGATTTGCTTTAACTAGGGAGCTGTTCCATGTAATATGAAAGACTCTGACACAAAAGGAAACAAAACAAGACAAATTCAAGGAACTAACAACAGAGCTGTAGGTATAAGAGGAAAACAGGACACAGAAACAAGGGACTGAGGAACAAAGTCTGAAATGGAAAGGAAGAAAAAAAATTGAGATAATGCCCAAAGATTCTACAGCTCTTCAGAATTCAGGCAGACATGAATATACTTCATGAAAAAGGATCACCTTGACCACCTGCAAGGATAGAAGCCAAAGAATTGCAACAACGATGCATAATTTTCACTCTTGGAATTGCAGGGCTCAGCATTTATTTAAATAAGGATTACAGTGTTGAAAAAGGTGCATAATTAAAACAGACCTTGCTTCAACCTGAATTAACCAATGAGCATTATTAGGACTAGAATACATTTAGAAATCTCAATAGGAAAGAGCAGCCACATGTAGCAATTGTCCACAGAAGAGAAACCCAGTGCTTGGAGCATGGGTTGACAATGTTCTCATTTAGGAGAGAAAAATGGAGGAAAAAACCCAAGAGATAGTCTAAGGAAAAAATTAGTAATATACACAGTACCCCTGAAGCATCCCATAAATGAATGGCAGTCATGCTCCCAGTTCTCCCCATTCCTGCCTAGTCAGGGGTTTTTCTTTCTTCAAGTATGTTGCAGAACATGTACTCTTTGTTAGAGATTAACTTCTTCACAGCACTACAGTCTCTTTACATCAAAGGACAGACTCTGCAGCTTCTCATCTATTTTAGTTTTGAATCTCAAAGACATTGGCCAACAGGAAGGTAAGTATGATATGCCAAACACCACAATATAACATGTCAGAACAAACATACTGGAACAATAACCACTAATGAAATTAGGCAAGAGATGGAGTTGGTCCATTTAATAATTCTCTACAAATATAAAATATGTTTTTCCACAAGTTTTCCTAAATGTTTAAAGAGTCCTAGTTATATGCAACAATTGTGAAGTATAACAAGCTAAGACTGGATATTATGGGACAAATAACACAGGAGAGAATTTTCACACTTCAAAGGCAAAGGCTACATCAGGCAATTTCCCCAGATGCCCATCTGTTCTGAGTGACAGAAGCACCTTCAGGCTTCTTTAGGAATTCTGTATCATCTCTACAGCCATGTAATGACCGCAGGCAGATAAGCACTGTAAGACTGATTGATATCAGGATCTTGCTTATCCACACCCGCTCTGATAGCACATGCAGATGTCTGTTCTCAGAAGTGACAATGTTCCTTTTACTATAGATGTGATTTGAACATAAACTGAAAAAATGTAGCTCTTAAGAATAAAACCTAATGGAACAGAAGCATAATTCTATTGCAACTGCTGATGGCTTACAGTAGGATACAGAAAAATAGTCTGAATTATTTTTTATGTTTATAGAAGCAAGGCCCAGAAATTAAAATTTAATAGATAAATGCCCAACTAATTCTCATGACAAAAGGCCAAATTCTAATCAAGAACTAACAACAAAAAACTATCTTCATCCATTTGAAGATTAGATGCAAAAATCAGTAAATTATTTCATGTTGAATAGACAAACTTCAAAATACACAAAGAAACACAACACATCTCTAGTACCAGGTGTCACTGCACCTGAGAAGCATATTTTCTCCTGACAATGACAGGAATGAAGCAACAATTTCACTTTTCCATTACCTCATTCTGCCTTTAGGATGATTCTTTTTACCATGCCACTCTTGCACCAGACAAACATATGACCTTGCTGGGAACAGAGGAGTATGCAAGGCCAGAGGAGAAAAACTCTTTTGCTTGCACTAAATGAAAATGGATAAGAAAGGCTGAGCCTAGGGAATAACATATGTTGCAAATAATAGTGAGTACCCACTTCCTGGGAGATTTACACAATAGAGTTCACACGTCAGCAACTGTTTGACTATAATTTAAATTCAAATTGACAAGACTGAGGTATTATGGAACAGCATTTATCTTGAGATTGTCAGGAGGAGTCATTTCATTTCTTATGATTCATTTCATTTATATGTTAGTGTATTAACTGGATACATTATTGATCTTTACTCCATCCAATTTCAGCTTCTATAGCATGGACAAAGTGATCTGGAAAATATCAGTCTTGGCTTTTGTTTTTGTTTTGTGGGTTTTTTTTAAGCACAGGAGTGTCTGATGTGTCTAAGAAAAGCATCTCACTGTATTAGACATCCTATCAACAGAACACATTCTAGAACAAGCAGCTGCTTTTGAGAAATAAGTTACTGTGAAAGATTTTTTGGAGTTCTTACTAGAATCTAGAAAATTGTTTTTCTAGATAGTGTGCTTGCCCCTCTGCTTGACTGGATAAAGAGGCAAAGATGAAAGTGATGATGACAGTAATGGTACACTGGACAAAAAAAAAAGGGCTGGGTGAAACCGCCCTTCAAGCAAAAGGCTGCTTCAAACATACAATCCACAGCTGTCACTCTGCAGAACTGCAGGTCTTCCACATTAAGACAGTATCATTTGACAGTGCTACGAATATTATGAATATCATGGATGTCCTGTTTCTTTCATCTGACAGTCTCTGAAGCATAATAAGGAGCCAACTATTACAGGAAAAAAAAAAATTTAAAAAAAGCAGAGAGAGGATGTAACAACATGAGCAGCAGCAGAAAGCATGTTCTTCTGAGACTGGCAATGGGCATAAAAGGCATACAGGTGAGACTAGGCTGATGTTTAATTTTATTTGGATAGGCAGCAGGATTTGTAATTGTTTGAGAATCAAACTTCACTGTTCCCTAAGCCCTCCCCGATTTTTTGAATGCATCACGTTTTAAAACCCTGGATAAAGGTTTTACTATACAGTCACCTCCAAGGAGAGGGAGACCAAATAGCAGCATTCTATTTGTTTTTCAGTAGCTCTGATTAGAGTCCAGCAAGATCAGGGTCCCACTGAAAAAGGCACTACATAAAGGAAAAATAGAAGTGTTATTTTCCCAAGAGCTTTACATAGAAGACGACAAAACGTCAGAAAATCACTCAAGTAATCTGCAAGCCAAAGGACAACTAACATCATATCTCTTCCACTAGTTCTCTCCAGAGCCAACACTCTCCTAGCAGTTTTAGCTTCCACCAGGAAAACGAGGTACTTCTGATCTCTGCAGTAACTGTGTCACTGGGATGCTCACATCCCAGATTCAAACTGTTCTGCACTGCTGAGATCTGCCTGATCTCGGTGGCTGCTGCACACCAGTGATGGCTTGCTGCATGCAGGGGATGTTCTGCAAACACAAAAGTACTGCCAAAGTCAGCATTTTTTCTGGGGAAGGCAGACGTTGGCAGAAACAATTTGCTTCTGATGTTTAAAATGGCTGATGTCGCACTTCTCCGTTTTCCGGTCTTATGCGATTTTCTCATGGGCAGCCATTCCAATTCGTCACGTTAAAATTCCCACCTTCACACCGCAAGGCTATTTTGACAGCGACACTTCCCAGCTGTGTTATCCCCCGCCAGCAAAAAGCATTACTGGCCGAAATTTAACCCATTGTCTGAAACGCAGTTAGCCAAGCTGTTAAGGCAGGACACCTTCATTGCGAGTTTCAGGAACCGCCCGCAGTGAAGCAATTACAGTCGAATAAAACACGCCAATATGATTTTATCTGGCATCCCTGTTCATCCCGAGCTCGCTACCCGGACACGCGGTGCGTCCGCGCCATCCTGCGGCCGCCGACCGCCGGTGCGAGCCCTGCTCTGCCCAGGGATCCTCGCACTGACACCGTGGAGCTTTTAACCCTTCGGGACCAGCTCTGCTCCCCACTAGGTCCTCTGCAGACAGTACCATGTTTTTCATACTCACAATTAATCGATGCGAAATGATCACTTCAAGGAGGGCACTCAAATCTTACATAACAAACATGCTTATAAAACTAAATTATAGTATCCCTTGCTTTATTGCAGGTTCTTAGATTTACACTGTAGACTGGAGTTGATAGTGTTGCAAAGACAGCAACTCAGCTAAATTTTGGTGTTCACTGTCTCAATTCATTGTCCTCCTCTTGATCCTTTTAAAAGACCGCGTAGGTATTTCTCCAGTTCTTAGGGGAGAAGGAAACAGTGCAGTAACAATATTTACCTAGTCTCCCTGTTCTTAAATCAAATTGCTTTAGACCTCTTTATTCTGTTGTCGGTTGTTTTTTAACACATAACTGGACATAGCTTAGCGTTAATGTGTAGGGATTTTAGAAGGAGGTAGTACAGCTTCAGATGACAAGAGCCATTTCTCATTAAGAGCAACCATATGTAGGCCTTACCGATGCTTCATGAATTATGCAAGACTTGCAGCAAATCGTCATTGTTCTAAGTGTGCATGTAATAAACAAAGACAGCAAAGATACAACTTCTTACACAGTAGGAAAACAGAGCACTCAACTTGTGGTTGCTAAGGAGTATGAACAGCGATGCAAACATCTGCCATATGAATCCAGCTGGGATAAGCATCCAAACAATTGCCCACTTTTTTTTTCTTTTTTTCAATAGGATGACACTATAACTGGCTAAGGGACCTGACAAAGCCCACAAATGTAAATGGAAAACCTTTCTTCAACTTCTCTGGACATTTGTCTGTGCCACAAACTGCAACACTGACAACCTAGAAGTGAAAAAAAACAAAACTACAAGAAAAGCAGCTCAGATTCATTCAGTCTTTCATAGCCAGAACCCCACAGAAATTCAGTATCTCTCCACTTGTTATTTTACATTTATGTACCCATCTTTTATTTTTGTCTGTATTAGAAGGCAATTACCTAAATTAGAAATTCTTCAGGTCATTAAAGCTAATAAAACTTGATTTTCAGCATAAAAGCATTCAGACACCAAATAAGCAAACAATTCTTCCTCACTACACCGCAAACAGGGTAGGAACTCCATTTCTATTTTAATCTACTCCATTTAATTATGGAACCTTTCAGCAGATCCAAACACTGCACCAAGTCATCCAAATTAAAGAGGAAAAAAGGCATCTTGTTAAGGCATCTCATTTTTTCTTAAGCTATTTTGCTTTCATACCTCAGCTTTGCCTTCTGTAAGTTTTGGAAGGTGCCAGTTAAAAAGTGTTTTGAGGACTGGCCATCTTAAAGCCTAGAAATGCTCCAGTTCTTGTCCCATCGAGCATTTTAACTCTTCTGGCTCCAAGCTATCTATGAAAACCTACATGCTTTAAAGAATGCGTGATTTTGCATGTCCTTGCACTGTTTTTTCAGACTACTTTATACCTAGATCCCTCTCTTCCAATTTGCACTTAGGAGCAAGGGCCACAGCAGCTCCAAAGTGCTGAAGTCAAAAGCCACGATTAGAAAATGACACCATGTCTTTTGCACCTTTCTAAGTAGCACCAGCTACAACCACATGTATTTCACAAACAACAGCATGTGACATGTCACAAACAGCAAAGAAGGGACATGTCACACCATATCTTGCTTTTCCTTGCACTGATCCTACTCATTGCGGGGGTGGGAACAACTTTCAGATTCATTTAAATCCTGTTTCCTTTTATGAGCAGAATTTTCAATGGAAACATGATGAAGTGCGTTAGAGGGTAAGTGTGACCAGCAGGTTGAGGAAGATGATTCTGCCCCTCTGTTTCACTCTGGTGAGACTCTACCTGGAGTACTGCACGCAGCTCTGGGGTCCCCAACACAGCAAGAACCCCGAGCTGTTGGAGCAAGTGCAGGGAGGCCCCAGGGCTGATCAGAGCGCTGGAGCACCTCTCCTAGGGAGATGGGCTGAGAGTCAGGGCTGTTCTGCCTGGAGAAGACTCCAGGAGCAGCTTTCCAGCACCTAAAGAGAGCTGGAGAGGGACTTTTAACAAGTGCATAGGACAAGGGGGAATGGCTTCAAACAGAGAGGGTAGGTTTAGATTAGATATGAGAAGAAATTCTTTACTGTGAGGTTGGTGACACACTGCCACAGGCTTCCCAGAGAAGCTGTGGATGCCCCATCCCCGCTAGTGTTCGAGACCGGGCTGGAGAAGACTGAGCAACCCAGTGCAAGGTGTCTCTTCCCGTGGCAGCGGGGCTGGAAATAGATCTTTAAGGTCCCTCCCAACCCCAACCACTCTGTGATTCTCCTCCGTTTTCCCCACCGCCGGGCACTATACAGAAGGAACCGGCGGGGGAGCCNCCGTCGGCAGGGCGGGGGCGGCGGGTCGTGAGCTCGGCACGGCCTGGGGGCTCCGCCCCCGCTCCGGGGAGGGGCCGGGCAGCAGGGGTGTCCGCGCCCCAGCTGTCCCCTCGAACACAGCCGCGGCCAGCTGCGTGTGTCGCCAGCACCGCGGCTCTGCTGGGGGTGAGCGAAGTTAGGTATTTTTAGAAAGCACGGGGTGTTTTTTTTAAAGCAGCCTTGCTGGGTAGATCGCTTCTAGTGACTGCGAGCACATGCGTGTTGCTGTGTGCGTGTGCGTTTCATTGCTGTGCTTGCCTTCCCTTGGGAGGCGCCTGCCTTCCCGCGGCCTGTGCAGGCCCCAGGATTGCCGCCCCACCGCAGGGCACCATCGCGGGATCCCTGCGGGCACCGCGGAAACGGGCAACTCTCACCAGGTACATTTGAAAGACATTCTGAATTAGCCTGTCTAAAAAACCACACCTCTAGCTTGACGAGCTGTGACTTATAATGATGGCTTGCAGTCGTAAAGGCATTTCAAATGCAGTGCTTAATACAGCTAAATGAAGTTGAATCCTCATTAAATAAAAAACCTGATGGTTGTTTAAGATCCATCAAATCTTCAGATTTGTAATCTGCCTTTCAAACTCCACATCTGGCAGTAAAGGGAAGGGAAAAGGGTTTTTTCCCGTTCACTGGCATACCGACAAATTTTCCAGATCAAAGCTGCACTGCTGTTTGTGTTTATCAGAACAGCAGCATTTGACCTAACCTCTCTGTGCAGTTGTCATTGGGAGACTGTGACAGAAGCTGAGAGTATGAAGCTGAAACCTTTTCCTCCAATTCAAAAAGGGAAATAAATTCCAGCACCAATTTAAACCTGATTAAGTCAAGAGTTAATTTATGATGGAGCACATCTATGGAGATAAGGAATTGGAAGCATTACTTGTGGGAAATGCACATACCAACAGCACACTGCAGCTGCTATTCCCTTTTCTAGCTTCATGTCCAACTAACTACCCTTTCCACACAGCCATGAATTACTCTCGGTTCATCACCGCTGTGAGTGCAGCAAGAAAAGCATCTCCAATAAGACTCCTGAGTGAGTACATGTCCATTCTTCCCAGTTTCTCAGAAAGGGTATCATTCTGTGTTCTGGTCTTTGCTGGGGTATCATGGCTTGAAGACTTGAAAAGGTTTGAAAGACAGCCATGCTGTAAGCTGACAAGTAAGGCCAGATAACTGCTTTGACTTTGTCAAGTTGTGGTGTCAAACAGGTGTATAGAAAAATAAAGTGTATAGCCTTGAACCATTTCAGAAACCCATCCAGACAGAAGAATTAGTATTATCACTTCAACAAGTGTCTGAAAAAATCTCTGAACCAGAGCTTTTGGCACAATTTGCTGCTGAGTTTACACTGGTTGTCTAGAAACAAGCAACTGGCTAATGACTTGAAATTCAGTTCCAGCATAATGTTTCTTTCCACATAGCTTTCCTAACCCTAAATTCCTCATCACCACTGCCTCAGTATTATTACAATTTCCTTTTCCATATTACACTATCTTTAGGCTACCACATTACAGTCTTCTATGTGACAGATGGAAAAGGTTAACTGCCTACTTGTTTACTCAGCTGAAACCCACAGAGACCTTACAGAACTCAAGCATGAGACATACATCACTAGTTAAGCCTTCAGGGGTCAATTTCTTCTCTCGGTAAGGGGCTGGCATTTGCTGTTCTGCTTAAAATGCAGGTACAGCTAAGTCAAGTAATTCACTCTAGGTAGTCTCTTTTTCAAGTGATACATTGAAACACATCATAGCACAAATATTAAGTAGCACAGTTCCTGTAGAAAGACACATTCAGACTGCAGTTTTGATGACAAAGTAAATCTCTCTTTACAGGGACAAATGTCGCAGGCATAACCCATATTGTTGAACTAACTGATAAAAATTAACTCCCCAGGTTCAAGTTTGCTAATAAGTACTGGAAAACTAAATTTGATAACAGGAGGCTTTAAGCCAGATCTGGTGTCATCTGCCCTCTCTGATGTAGAATTGTCAAGCTAGTATGAATGCCATATTGTGAGCTCTTAGATTTAATTGTAGTCTAGTGCCCTTGCTGGATTAAAGTCCAGTCTGTGCTGCATAGATTGGATCTGAATGATTGTGAAACTCTGACTTTAAAGCAAGAGTTAAGATTTTCTTCATACTGAATTATTTATACAGTGACATTATTTAGTGGCCTCTGCCACTAAAACAGGACTGCCAGAAATGTTTCCACTCCCTTATAGAAAAGCTGTAATCATCTGTCAGTGTAGCTGCACTACTGCCACATCAGCTGAAATGAGGTTGAACATAAAACAAAGCCAGTCATTTCAAGTCAGTGTAAACAGAAGATCGTTAAGATTTTAAATTCCTGAAGCTCAAAAGACATCAGTCACAGAAGGTTTAATGGTAGAACAGTCCAGATTGTCTTAAAAGACATTATAGTTTAAGTTCAAATTATTTTTTCTTTTAGTCTGTATCTCCCTCCCTGCCTCCCCAAATACCTTTTTAATCCAAGCAGAAAGGTGAGTTGAAGAATTATACTTTTTAATTCATGGTAGTAAAAAAAGTAAAAAATGGAACAAATTTCTCTGGATCATTATTATATATTGACTAAAGGATAGAATCTGCGTTGCAATAATCAATTTGTAACCACCATGTTTTCCTTTTTATCTAGCTGAATTGATGCAGAAGTCTCCTCCATCTCTCATCTCTCTGGCTGGAGGGGCACCAAATCCTAACCTTTTTCCATTTAAAAGAGCAACTGTTGATATTGGACATGGAACTCCTATTGAGATTGGGGAAGATCTGATGAAGAGAGCTCTTCAGTACTCAGCCTCAGCAGGGTATCTGTCACAGCTGTTTGCACTTCAGGATACCAGAATCAAAGGATCATAACATCATATATTACTGCATTGATTCACCTGTGTTTTTAAAAATCTGTTCATAGATGCCTTTTTTCCAAAAACAGGTTCTTTGAAAAAACAGGCATTTTTCAATTTGCTTCACTACTTATATTTCAGTTCAAGTGGAAAATTTTGCCATGAGTAATGTAAAAAACAAACAAAAAAACCCTAAAACCCTAATCCTAGCAATCCTAGAGCATTTCCTGGACATCAGTATTTGAGAGTCCAGACTCCCACATCAGATATTAATTAAAAGGTACTGCTTTACAATACATAGTTTCCACATTCTGGAGTATTTTTCATTTGGCACCATATACTAAAGCCAGTATGTACAACTTGTGGTAGCTAAGTTGAGGTATTTGTAGTTTTGTCATTTTTGGTACAAAAATTGCGTATTGTGGCATTACTTTAGTGCTCACATGAACTTCCCAGCAGACAGCAGTAAGGCTTGGGAGAGGTTTGAAAACATACTTGGGTACCTACAGAAACACACAGGGCATTAATCAGTTAAGACTTTTCTTAAAATTTAAATGAACCCAGCCATTTGTGAA
This sequence comes from Sclerurus mexicanus, assembly GCA_013396755.1. Classification (NCBI taxonomy): domain Eukaryota; kingdom Metazoa; phylum Chordata; class Aves; order Passeriformes; family Furnariidae; genus Sclerurus; species Sclerurus mexicanus. The sequence goes on along the minus strand of VWZF01005688.1, from coordinate 177,884 downwards.
CATCCTACAAGATCTTAAGACTTTTTTTAAAAAATCTGTTTCAGAAATCCTTATAATCTGCAGCCTACTACTAGCAGCATTGAGAACTTTGTCACACTGCCACATTTCAATACAGAGTGATCACTTCTAGCAATGGATACTGTTCAGCCTCCACTCTGTTTCATCCTTGGCAAATAATTTCTGCCAAGCCTTCAGTATGATAATTTGGTGTATGGACCTCAGGTGCCTACCTCTTTTCATAATTTGATAAAGCAGTCATAAAAATCACATCTATGTGTATCTGTGCTACAGTTGCAGTAAGACTCGGGACCGCATGCTAGATTTGGCAGTGATTTAGAGGAACAGCCCAGCTTTGGCCTATATAAGATGTTGGATGCACTTTCTTGTTCACATTTCAGGATTCCAGAGCTGTTGTCCTGGCTAAAAGATTTCCAGCGGAGCCTACATGATCCCCCCACAGCCAATTACAGTCCTGAGCAAGGACAAATGGAAGTGTGTGTCACAACTGGCAGCCAGGAAGGCTTGTGTAAAGTAAGACCAAAAGCTTCATATGTTAAAAGCATTTCATTCAGAGAGATGTTTATTCCCCCATCAGTTCAGTTGTATTCAGCATTAAGTGCCACTCTACGACTATATGCAAGGTACTTTGTTAAATAAATGTCTGACAGTATTATCAATACAAGATAATGGAACTGAAATAAAATTGGTGTGGCATTCTAGTCTGTCAGGACTGCATGAATGTTTCAGTAACCAAAGAGCCTGTCAGAAAATATGCTATAAGGTATCATTTCATGTAACTCAAGTAGTGCAGTAATAGGTACATAGATGCATTATTTGCTTTACCATAACTCTATTCCAATTATGTTGCTTCTTTTTACTTCCTGGTTTTTTCTTAACTTCTTGAAATAACTAGCCTTTCAAGTCCACTCTCACGGCTGTTTAGTTGAGCCTTTCTGTAACTTAGACAGTAGAAACAGTGCTTCAAAGCACTGTCTTTGCCTGTCAAATTGGTATTCCCTAGTTGATTACCTAGCTTAATTTGGCTCTAAAGGAGGTTTTTCATCTGTTCATTGCTTTTCTCCCAGACAGGATAATTAAATGGTTAGGGAATTACTAATATTTAATCAAGATTTTTAATCCTACTAAGTAGTCAGAAGTATGAAGCATGTGTACAAAAATGTAACACTATCTAAAATAGACGCTTTTCTTTTGCAGGTGTTTGAAATGCTCATTAATCCTGGAGACAACATCCTTTTGGATGCACCCACGTACTCTGGGACACTAGCAGCTGTAAGTATTTGTTAGCTACAAAACATTGCAAATGTTACATTTGAACTAAACAGTAATTTATTACCTGATCTGCAGTCTTAGACACACACTGTATTTACTATAAAATATATCTAAGAATGAAGATTTTAGAGTTAAACTAAACATTCATAAATATTAATTCATAGAAGATTTTCTACTAAAAGGTCTCTAAAAGTTATTCCAAATTCCTCTTCCAAATCTGAGTTCATTCAAGGGCTAAGGCCACATTTGATTGCCTTAGAAAGAAAACCCATCAGGTGAATTGAAGCAAATTTGTAACAAGTGGGTGTTTTATCATGTCAGCACATTCACCTGAAGTGTTTCATGGTCAGATTATACCATAGTTATAAATAGTATAAGATTGGAATGGGCCTGAAACATCCATACATGAAGATGTGAATTAGTCAAAACTATACAAAAGTAGCAAAGTTTACTTCTGATAAGGAACTTAATCAGTATAAAATTATATGTCAGCCCAAAACGCTTAAGAGCTGTAAAAAACGTTAGAATAAATAATATACCACAGTTTCAGTCTGGTCTCCCTTTGCATCAAAAGAAATTCTGTTATTGTTTGCTGTGCTAAATTTAAATACATATTCTCTAATCAGCTGTACTTGGTTAGGAATGTATTTCGACAGTGCAGCAGGTTGCATTTTTACTTAAAAATGCAGAGCACTACATGGTACAAATTGAAATTCCACAGAGGAGACAGAAAGCTTTTTCATTGGTATATTACCTGTATTTTTTTCATGCTGCTGTCAATATGTCATTGCAGTACCATCATTTCATTCTTGGTATTGCTGCATATATCTATTGAGAACATGTTCTTTGCCCTTTGTCAGTGAAGGGTAGCTTAAAGTTCTGGCACTTTCACTGAAGTAGAGTGTAAATTGTCAGTAGGAAGCAAAGGTGCTATGAACTTAACTGTCTGTGGTGAGAGCATGAGGAATCCTGAGAGAACACAGTTCAAATTCACAAAATCCCCTTCTGCTTGCAAAACCACATGTGATTTCCTAGACAAAAGCAGCAATTGAACATAGGAGTTACCCATTTCCTCTCAGTTGGCCTAATAGGGCAAATAAAGAGTAATGTGGTAAGTTTGACAAGCTTTACAGCAAATTCAGGCAAATTTTCTTTTGACTCATGAGCAAATGGAACTTGAGATAGCTACAAAGTCAGAAAGATAGTATTTGTATTGATGATATTTTACAATGCAAATGACAAAAAGAAGACCTTTGAATCACACGATTGTGACAGTTTTGTTTTTTCTATCAACAGTTGAGACCCTTGGGTTGTAATATAATTAATGTTCCTAGTGACCAACATGGCATTATTCCAAAGGCTTTAAAAGAAATTCTGTCCACTTGGAGCTCAGAGGATGTGAAAAATCGTAGCCATCATCTTCCCAAATTCCTGTACACTATTCCAAATGGGTGCAACCCAACTGGCAACTCTCTGAGCACAGAGCGCAAGAAGGAGATTTACAAGGTACTTAGCTGGGGCTTTATGAACCTTGTAGGTAGAAATGAATAAATGTCAGTCTCATTTCAGTTGACGATACCCCATGTGTGGCAGTTGGGCCCATTATTGATCCAGTAGATGTTCCTCCTAGAACTTGCTTCTAGCAGAATCTCTTTCACGACAACTCTCCAGAGGTGGGCTATGCATTAGATAAATTGTTTTTCAACAGTGGCCCATTGTTGGCTGCTGCCTTTTTACTGTGGGCTTCTAACTGGACTTACTGGAAGCTTCCTGCACAGTTTCAATGTTACATGTAACAGAGCTCCAGTTACATACATGGGTCCTTGTACTACAGGTACTGTGTTTACTCTTGTAATTGCTTGTTGTCTGTATTGGGCACTTGAAAGCCTCTCATGATGGGGCCTTGCATACAATGAATGATCAATCAATAAGATCATAATATGGTCCTGGTAAAAAAGAAAACAAAAAAACCCCCACAACTGAATGAATTTACAGTGTCTTTACCTTTTAACAAATCTTTACTTTTTATTCATTTCTTTAGCTTGCAAGAAAATACGATTTCCTCATAATAGAAGATGATCCTTACTACTTTCTTCAGTTTGAAAAGGTAATTTGTCTTCCATAATCCTTAGTAACACCTTGTTTTCTGGTCCAGGAGAAAACTAAGGTTTGAGCCGTGGGTCTTACTGCATGCTTCTCTTCATATCCTACCAAGGTAGTTGTAGGCCCCACAGTCTATGCTCCTTTCAGTCATTGTCACCTTTGTGACATTTTATGTCCTATTAATCAGCAGTTCAAATTCCTCAAGCCTCATACAGGATAGAATTTCCTTCAGTAGTCAGAAAACAACAGACTTTGTGTCCAAAACAAAGGAAGTGTGTCACTGAAGCAGCACTTGAAAATTGCAGCCTCCTAATGTTCCTTTCAGACCAGTCTCTTCTTTCATTCAGCAGAAGACTGCCAATTCCCCATCTACTATACCCCATTTTTACCCTTTGCCTTTCGGAGAACACAGGAGACTTCTCCCAGCTGTGACAGAAAGTGGTACTGGATAGGCAGCTTCCCTTCATGTAAATTTTCCCCAGATTTCACATGTGACTCTACAGTTCCACAGTCTGCAAACATACCTAACTTCAGAAATAAAAACTGATCTTATAAGGCTGTAAAACATCAGTAGAAGCTAAAGTTCAGTATTTTCTATTTTGAAATACATTTTTATGGGAGGAGGCAATAAAACTGTTTCACTCATTTAATAAGAGTGTGTAGCTTTGTTAGAGAGTATAGGGGAGAAGATGTGAAAAACAGTTCTTGATAAGGAAAAAGTGTGCTGAACTCAGATCATCACAGTTTGGTCCTATCTTCTGATTTCATTTTTTAATATATCAAAGCAAAAAGCTACAGGGCTCCATTTTAGAAATTACAGTAGCTGTTTTACTCCACAAAGAAATCTTGACTGAAAAATCATTATTACTCTGTCCTTCTTATGGCATCATTCCAAAATGAACTGAGCACTTGTATGCTGAACAGTGGGCTAAGTAAGCATCAAAAAATAACAAAGCTGATTTCTTGAAGACTTTGATAGAATATTGAATTCACATCTCAGACAGCTAGCCTAAACAATCACTTGTCAGCAAGTTACTGTAATGTTTTCTCTGGAAAACATATCTCTAAAATACTTATTATCAAAATATTTCTTTAAAAAATGAATTGTGTCTTCATAGTAAAGAAAATAATTCCATCATAGTCTTTACTAGCACCTTGAATTTTATTTTTTATTTTTATTCCAAGCCCTGGGCTCCAACTTTCCTTTCAATGGATGTGGATGGCCGAGTTATCAGGACCGACTCTTTCTCTAAAATTCTCTCATCTGGGTAAGGCCAGCTGCAGACTGCTTAGCACTGCCTATTCAGTTAGGGCACAAGATATTATACAAAATGATCAGACATGTCTTAGTGGTTTTCCATCTAAAAACTATCCACTTCTGGAATGAACTTCTGCATCCCCAGCTTTTCGCAGTCTGCTCACTTTTAATGTCATCTCTTGGCAGTCATTCAACTCCAGGTTCTGTGCCTCTTCTGATACTAATAGTTTATCCTCTGCCCCCAGGCAGCCCATTCTTGCAGACACCATCTAGGCAGACAGACAGATGCTGGATTCCAGCTCTGTTCCTGAACTCCTAGGAGCTTTTCTCTTTTTTTTTTCCTTTTCCATTTCTATCTCTTACCATTTCTGTAGATGCTCCTTGAACTTGTAATACAGAAAAGAAATGATGGCATCATTCTTCACAAGCTATTCATAGGGTCATACTGATATCTAGCCTTACAGTGCTTTCAGGTTGTTTCCACCTGCCTGAAAAAACTGAGTTAGCTGTTTTCCATTTCACACAAGTCAACATATTTGATTTTTAACTTGCTTTTATCATCCTAATAGATATAAAATTAATGTGAATTCTGTACTGAAAGCTGGTCAATTATAGCCCCATCCCTGAGAAAGTGAGGAGTGTGATGCTAAGTGTGATTTCACTTTCAGAAGTGACACTGCAAAATGGCATGATGCAATGTTATCTTTGCCAAAGACACATATGTGCTTACTGGTTCTTCAAATAAAAACTTTTACCAATCTGTAAAGATGGCTAATAAGAACTGAAGCATAAATAATAATCTAGTTTATCAATCTAAATACCATTTCTTCTGCAGTACTGAAAGGGAGCGAAAGAGTAAAGCCATTTGCCAATTCTCATCTGTTTGTCATAAAGCCTGAGCATTCATGACTTTTCATTATGTGAAAACATATCTTTCCTTCTCTTTGACTCATGTAATATTTGTGGTTGCAGAGGAAAGCTCACAAACACAGAATATGTCCTGAAGCCTCATATCTAAGAAGCTACTATAAGCATTAAAGTCCCTTATGTGTTATTATTTCATTACTTTGATACTCAGAATCTAAATTGCATAAGCCTGGGGCTTTGGTCAGTATTAAGATACAGATAAACTTAAATGCATAAGAGATCCTTACACTATCAATGTAATGGTTACATGTTTTCTCACATACAACTCACACAAAGTATTAGCACATTGCATTTCCGTTGTAACTCATTTTGTTTTGTTTTCTAGGTTAAGAATAGGGTTTCTGACAGGTCCCAAACCTCTTATCGACAGAGTTGTTCTACACATTCAGGTTTCAACAATGCACACCAGCACTTTCACACAGGCAAGTACCAAACTGCCAACTGAATTGTATTTAGAAAAGACAACATATTCCAAGTTATAAGAAACCACAAGTGAATAGGTTTGCACTTTCACAGTTGCTCTGCACTTTTGCAGTTTTGTTTATGCACATTCATTTTCAATTCTGGCAAAGGAAGAGAGACCACCATAGAACTTAGAACCAGAGCTAGAAGGTGGTCTCAGTCCATGAATAGCACAGCTAATATCTCTTAACCCTCAGGTTGCAAGAATCCGGATTTGAAATACTTTATATGTCTTCTTAGTAAGTTCATTTGAAAAACCTCAATGTAAAGCCTACTTTAGAATAAGCATTCATTTATTTTTTTGCATTCTACTTTGCAATTAGAACAAGAGTGACAGCCCACAAAGACATCACAAAGCAGGCTGCCAACTACAGCCCCTTTATGTTTAATGATAAGAAAAGGAGACATTGAGCATGTCTAAGTATGGCTTCCATCTTCCAGCTCCATTAGTTCGTCACAGAGGCACTAATAAAGCAGAGAGGCTGATATGGACAGGAAGGTAAAGCAACATACATTGCCTTCCTCTTTCTCCCTGATTACCATATTTAGCTCTCCATCCATTCCTCCCTTCTCGCACCCCAACTTCCAAATACTGCAAAGGTCCTTGGAGACACCAGTAACATGAACTATAATGACCTGTAACTGTTGGCACTTCCTGGTGGCTCCATGAGACACCACATGCAATTTCATGTCTGGGGAATTTTGAGTAGCGCATTTGGCCATGTATCTTTTGATGATTGTGGAACAGTCCTGTTTAAAAGATGGTACTGATAACGTGTTTTATTTCTTTAGATTATGATATCACAGCTACTTCAGCAATGGGGACAAAAGGGTTTCTTGGAGCATATAGACAGGTAGGGTCACATCATATGCTGAATCCCATCACTGTCATTCTGCTACTTGTTACCTACATCAAAAATCCTTTGCAGTAAAAAAGTCAGAGGAGGTGCATCAGTATTAGGGCAAATAGATAAAGCAGGTCACCAAGACTGTCAGGTTCATGCCAGAGCCCTAAAGAAACTCAGTGTGAAGTTGCAGACATGCAGGTTAGGGCATATTTCCTATAACTACAAGCAGACAATCCTCCAGTCCACTGGCACAGACATTATGCTGCTCCCATCGGAAGAGAACTTGAGAGGACACTGGAAGCTTCAACTCAGTGAACAAAGTTTTCATCCCTGCTAAAGTGGTAGGGTCTATAGCAGAAGCTGAGATCACTGAGGACAGAATTTATTGAGAAAGAATCAGCATAGCTTCTATAAAGGGAGTCCTTGCCTCACTAAGTCAGCAGTGATTCACCCTCTAGCATCCTTGATCTCATGATTGTGGCTACTGATTGAAAAACCTCCACAGAGCAGTGAGGTTCATCTACACACACCAAGCCATGCCTTCTTCCCCACTCTTGGAGACAGAGCACTGGGCTACAGTTTAACTCAACAAGGCATTTCTTAAATACTGACTGTTTTTCATTTATTATGCAGAAGGAGCATAGTTTCTGTTGAACATCAATGCCTCATTTTAGATGCTACACTTGGATGTCATTAGAGCCCCAACCTTCCTGTTTCACTCTACACTGCTACACTCTGCAAAGGCCTGTAACAGGAACATGAGCAAAGCATGTAAAAAGTTCTTATATCTCACTGTAACAGCCAACTCCGTTCTCTGAACATCTGCCTGATGTTCATATTGTAAACACCAGTATTTTTTTTTTAAAAAAGCATTTAAAAAAACCAAAACATTAGGAACATAAAGATAAGTTTCACAGAGAAGCTTAGCCCACACTCTAGCTCATCTTTCAGCAGTTCCAAAGAAATCCCAAATGCATCTCTTCACTTACCTTCTTGTAGACCAAAAGGCAGCCTTATTCAAGCCAAAAGGCTGTTCTTTTCCTTGAACTAATGAAAAGAGGAGTGCAGTACGATAGCTGCAGTGCTTTAAAACCTTCTAAATGCAATTGTCAGGTGACTTATTGATGAGGCCTCACAGCTGACTGCAGTCTCTTCCAGGTGATTTCAATAGTATAAGGTCGAGTTGTCAGATCATGCTTTTTAGTAGGAGTTGGGCTATTGTTTGGAGCAGCTACATTGTTGAGGAAGCCTTGTCTTAGTAATGCTTAGAATTCTGTTCTAACATGTAAACAAAATGGTAACAGAAAGGTAAAAAACTTGTAACAGGATTTGCAATTTTAGTAAAAACTGCACAAGTGAGATTTACCGTTTCATACAGAATGTAGCAATAGGTGTAGTGGAGTCCTAAAGCTGTATAAGCCTCTGGTGGTAGTGGAATTTGTGTTTCAGGTACGCATCCAGAAATCAAATCTATTGGTTCAGAGAAAAATTGGTATTTTATTTATAAAATACCAATGTAAAATTATTCAAATTACTAAGGATGTTTTCTCTTCAGAGATGGGAACACATTTGCATCTGATTTACGAACTCTGTAGCATTTCTCTTGTGTCTTCCATTGCACAGCTGTGTTACTTTATGTCCACAAAAGCCACTGCACATAACTTGTCTATATTGAAACTTGGGTTAGGGTCATTTTCTTCAGTAAAATATTGAATTACTTGAAAGTTTTACTTAAAGTGTAAAGGAGATAAGTTCAAAAGATTAGAAAAGGGGAAACTGTCAAATAGTTATGACAAGTTTGTCATATGATTTGCTTTTTACCTTGTCAAATGCCATTTCCATATGTACCTGTTACACAAATTCAATCCAAATGCACAAACATCGAGAACATGTTTATGCATAAGTCCTCAATTTTCTTCAGTATGTGTGTTTTATGCAGTAAATATTGCTAGCAGGACTTGTATCTACTAATATAATAGACAGAATAGATATGATATTTAAAACATTTCCATGATATATATAAAGCTTAAGAAGCAGCCACACAGAGGCTTCTTTTGTCTGGTTGATCAGTATTTTGTTGGAGGTGTGTGAGGTGTGCTCTGATACATATACAAAGTTTTATACATGCAGTATAATGTGTTGTGCCCATCTAGGATATGCTTATATTTCTATTAAATGTGGTAGTTCAAGTAGAAAAGTTTTGTTTCTGCCTTTGGAAACCAATGGGGTCTGAAACACTATGAGCTCATGACTTTCAATTGATAATTTGGTTTCAGAGTGGTGGATTTCTACAGGACCCAGCGGGATGCAATGCTTATTGCTGCTGACAAGTGGTTAAAAGGTCAGAGTGCAACAGAGATAATTACTTAAATTTTTTGTAGCTATTTATCATCTTTGTACTCAAGAAAAATCACTTAAGGTCATCTCTTGACTGAAGTGACAGATAAGCACTATAAGCAAATCAATGACATTAAATATTAAGCTTATAGACAAGGAGATTGAAGAAAAGCTCACCACATTACTGTATAAAGCAGTTTTCAAAAGAGCATGTATTTCAATCCATTATGTTCTTATATTTCTTCTATTTAAAATCTCTGTCTTTAAAACATCTCAGAAATAGTGACCTTAATTTAAAAGAAGATACAATCATTGTAGCAGTAGTGATAATATTTTTTTTATTGTAAGTCAATTTCAGATGTCCCCTTTTGCAGTTAACCACAGAGCACAGAAAGAATTTGGCCAACAACAATGCAATTGCAGTTAGTCACTCATTCCTGTTAGTCAATGTGAGTGGAATCAGCAATAACTGCTAAGAACTGTCCACCTGCTCAGGGTGGTACTTCCATGGGATATGAGTACCTGGGCACCACACAATCATTAATGGACTCACTCTTGCTAATTCCAGGTGATTTATATATATTTCTACTTTTCTCTGAACAACCATGGGTTGTTGACCTACACAGGCCCTCTTTGTCTCAATTCCCCAAGTTCCAAAACAATGTAATAGCACTGGGCTACTGGAAAGCATATTGTGAGAATATACTCTGTAAAAGACTGCAGGGTCTTCATGTTTTCTAATAGTAGAAGCTGTAATATTATGGAAGATAGACCTTTATTTTGTAGATATGTAATGGTAACATACATCAAGGAAGAGCTGGAGAAGAAAATGTCAAATCAAATAAATAGTTTCTTTAAAAATATGTTCAAAACCACATCCTAAGTAAACAAAGTAAGTCTGCAGATAAATTCTAAGTCTTCCCATCTCCTTTTAACTCCTAGGCTCTGCTTTTCTTTGGGAAAAAAAAATTGATAATCATTGTAACTTAAAACAGTTCTGTGCCATATTAAGAAAAACATCATCAGAAAAATTATTTTAGATTGTTTGCTTGATCTGAAAGTAATCAACAACTATAGTTTGCTGATGTTTGGGATTTCTGTAATTCAGAGGAATCACTTTTACAAAAAATATTGAGGTTACCAGAACAAATGCAGTAAGCCCTTGCAGACAGGAGTAGTTTAAATCTGGCAAGTGGCAGCCTAGCTCTGTGATCTGCATTCTCTTTGAATTTATTGGAATAACAAATCCACAACATCTCTGAATCTATGATGTAAAGTGGGGCATAAGTTTCTTCCTTGATTCCATCTTCTCTCTCTCTCTCTCTCTCTCTCTCTCTCCAGATTTGGCAGAATGGTACCCTCCTGCTGCTGGCATGTTCTTATGGATCAAAATTAAGGGTATTTCTGATACACAGCAGCTGATAATGGAAAAAGCTTTGCAGAAAGAAGTATGACCTGTGATTTAATGGCTTATAATCTTAAAATGAACAGTGGGAAGGATAAAATGTCTATCCACACATATGTGCACACATAAAAAAGCAGTGGAACTTGTCATGCACCATCACTGTGTCTGAAAGTCAGCATTGTGGCATAGTTACTCATTTAAAAAATATTTTCCTGTCTGTGTTCAGATGTTGATACTTAATCCATTTACTTAAATTTAAACCATTATAACATAAAGTATGTCCTGTATACTATATAGATATATATATATATGTAATATTAATTACAGAATCACAGAATATGCTGAATTGCAAGGGACCCACAAGGATCATTGAGTCCAAGTCTTAGCCCTGCACAGGACCATCCCCAAGAGTCACACCATGTGCCTGAGAGTATCATCCAAACACTTTTTGAACTCTCTCAGTTTTGGTGCTGTGACCACATCCCTGCGGAGCCTGTTCCAGTGCCCAACCACCCTCTGGGTGAAAAACCTTTTCCTGATATCTAACCTAAACCTCCCCAGACACAACTTCAGGCCATTCGCTTGGGTCCTGTCCCTGGTCACCCCACAGAAGAGATCAGTGCCTGCCCCTCCTCTTCCCCTCATGAGGAAGTTGTAACTGCAATGAGGTCTCCCCTCAGTCTCCTCCAGGCTGAACAGACCACGTGCCCTCAGCCACTCCTCATACGGCTTCCCCTCAAGGCCCTTCACCATCTTAGTTGGCCATATATGCACCTACACATACAATGGCTATTGACTATATCTTTTTAGTAAGAGAAATTAAGTATGCCTTTATTTCTACAATTTATAAGACCCAGCACTGTGTACTGAGTAAACTACACCCCACCACACTGGTGCTTCTAAACATTGTGATAAGGCTGACCCAGTAACCCACCAGCCTGGGTAACCAAAACCTAAGACACTTTGATTTTGTTGTGAAAAGTCTGATCGCAGGTTGCATATTTTTGTCTCCTCATTTTGAAGAGAAGAACTATATCATGCCATGATCTGATACAAATATTTAAGCACTGAGCCTTCTCAAATTTAATTTAACATAGTGTTTTAAAAATGCAGAAGTGGTAATAACTGGATGGCTAATCAATTTTTGTTAGGTACTACTGGTTCCTGGAGGAGCATTCAACATCGATAGCTCAGAGCCGAGTTCTTATGTCAGAGCCTCCTTCTCTCTGTCTTCTCCTGCTCAGATGGATCTGGTGAGATTTTTTTTTTCACATTGTTAGCAAAACAGTGTCTCACACAGTAATGCTCTCTTATTTTTACATTCTTCTGTTTCTATGTTTTCTTGAATGTTGGTGTAGATTTTTTAGTCCTTAGGTGATTAAGCAGTACTTCTGAAACAGTATTACGTGTTTCTTAGCAAGATACTCATTCAAATGACCTGAAAGCTACCAAATTTTTAGGACCATTTAAAATTTTTCTCTGTATCTCATACATGCAAAGTCTTACACTTAAACCTCCCAGACATTATTTATAAATGCTTTGCTGGAGTCAGAGTAAGTGGAAAGTTCTGTTATTTGCTTAACAATTAGCAGGAATCATGAATCTTTTATTTTCCAGACTTTCTATTCCCAAGATTCTGAGACTGAATTACCTGTTTTCTTTTGTGTGTATTGTCAATCCTTTTTAAGAAAGAATATTGTCTTTCTTTTATACAATTTACATGTATGTTGTATTTTATTTCTCATAAACTGATCTTTTATGTGCTTTAGGAACATTTTTGGTGTTATTTGGCTCTATCTTAAAATCAGTGGGAAGAAAGATAGGACACATTTATTTGTGCAGAGTTAATACTAATTTGATTCAAGTGCTTGAAACAGTTCAGTATTTGTAGTTATACTTTCAGTTGTGAAGGTTTGTAACAGATAAGCATTTCTATTGCCCTTCTATTTCTTCTATTTCTTTCTTTTTTGTAAAAGTAATTCATAACCATACCGTTGACAGTCAAGTTGTATCTTTTATATGCTTCCCCACTCAACTTCCTTTTCTTTCCCTTTTGGAGTCTCTAGCCCATTATATTAAGTTAAAAGAGATACTCTTCCAGGGATCACTAGTTGTATTAGGAGTTGCATCTGAACTCCACATCACCTTTGAACATCAGCATATGTATTGTTCTGTTTGAGAAAACTCTTCCTTTTATTTTCTATCAGGGAATTGGAAGCTTTGTCCAGTCAAAGCCCATACATGTTTTTAGAAAATGAAAACAGAGAATATAAGCAGAAATTTGCATTATAAAATACTGTTTGTATATGGTTAGGGCAGTTTTAGTAGCTTTACAGACTTGATATGTTGTCTGTTTATGTAATGCTGAAATATAAATTTGAACCACATTTGTGTCATTGCAGGCCTTCAAGAGACTGGCTGACCTTATAAAAGAATCTTTGTGAAAAAGCTAAATAGAGCTCTTGCAGCAATCAAAATCATCTTCAGAAGACATTTATTAACATTTGGATTTCATCAGAACACTTTATAAGCAAGCATGATACAGTGGATATTTCCTTAGATATTTTCAGCTAAAAAAAAAAAAAAAGACAAAAAATGAAAGTGAAAACCAATTAGCCTCATTTGTTTTGACAGGACATTGCATTGCTGAATTTATTACAATTCAGAAAAATTTAAAATACTCAAAACCAAAATGTTCTATCTCCTGTCAAATCCATGGGTTTGTTAGATTTGAATTAATCTTTGTTCTGACTTTGATTTTACATTTGGGTTGGCAAACAGAGAAATCAGTTACTTAGGAAGTTGCACCTTACTTACTCTCAACTGATACATTCCTCCAATATCTTAAATTGGAATTATTTTGTGTATCACTTTCCTTCTTTCTACTGTATGGCATCTCGTTTTGAGGATTTGAAGATCAGTATTTAATTTTACTAACCTTTTGACAGATAAAACTGATGTAAGGAAGTTAAAAAAAAATTGAAACTGATCCAGCAAAATTAGGTTATGATTACAAATAAAACTATGGCCTGAGGTCCCTTGCAAATTGCATGGGCTTTGCAGCTCATTCTCTAATTTGTAAAAGGTTTTCTGATGGCTGGCTTTTAATGCAGTCTGAGAGTAATTACTCTGTACCTGTGTTAGAAAATCTCTGCTTTGCAGAGCATGTAGGTGTGCTAATAGAACTGCTCTTGGTTAATCGGTCAGATGTGTTCTTTAACAGAGGGTGTAAATAATTGAACAGGGGACATAGAAATTCCAGCATACAATAAATATGACCCAAAATCCTGGGACAGGCCAATGGTATTCTACCTTTGTTAATGCCTGATTTGTTGGATGAAACTGTGAGAAAGTATTTTAAGTTCATTATTAACCAAATGCAGAGAAAGTTCAAAGTTCTATGTAAATCAAGGAACAGAAATATCTTCATGTTAATTTTTTTCCAGAACACGTCTCAGTATATTCACTTGTTTTATCCATCCAGATCTGATTTAATATAAGTTGAAAATAAAAAGAAAACATAATTTTGAAGGTATTCTCCTAATTCTGTACAGCTATAGAGAATGTTCTAGCTGCAGTCAGTTTTATTAACATATTTCTGGGATATTCATTCTCAAAAAAAGTCAGCAAGACCCTTATTCTTCTCCCATGGTCACATCTGAGCTTTGCAGTGTTACACAATAGCTTCCATAATCATTTTAAGAAAAGTGAGGTACAGCATGGTATTCCTGGGAGCAATGTTAGAAGAATGAAAATATATCTTTCTTTGCATTTTCATTCAGAATGATTACATTTCAAACACTGCAGTTGTTCTGTTCCTATCTAAGACACAGTCTAGAGTGGCCTGCTCAAAAACTGTTATTAAATAATAAAGAAAACAAGACAGATTAGGACATGCACCAGTACAGCTCAATGGAGTTCTTTTACAGTGGATCACAATCCCGATTGCAACAGCAGGACCGAAAGTAATGTGGTTTTGTAGGTTACAAGTTTTTAGAATACAAGGTTCCACACAGAAATGGTTTTTAAAAGATGAAGCTTAAAATGGAACTTGCATTCATAATTTAGAGGACAATGCCCCCAAATTAAGCCAAATGTTTTCAACAAAAACTCTACAAATTCTTGGACACCAACACTGACTGATGCTCAGGGACATTCAATTAGATGAAATAATTCTCTGCATGCACACAGTTCAACATAATAACCATCTGATTGTATACACACATATGTTCTCTGTTCTAGTGAATTCCCCATGAAAACCCTTTTTTCCTCAATTATTCATTAATCACAGCTGTGCTGAAGGGCTCTCTTTTGAAAGTAAATAGGGATATTTTCCTTCAGATCATTGACATGTGTGAACCTAGAATTTGTAAATGTAAATAATAAATGGAATGATGTTGAGATTATTATCATTAATAATTCCATAATCCCATGGAAGAACTGTTCCTCCTTGATGCATCTGTAAAATTCACAAAGCAGAAGTGCTGCATGAGTCTAGATGTGTGAAACAACGTGTGCACACATGATGTGTGTAACATGGATTGAGATTTATGTCCCTTGTACAGCAGAATTGTTTGGGTCATGTACAGGGGCTATTTGCCCAGAATTTCTGTGTGGGTTTCATCTGCCAAAAGCAGGAAAATCCAGTGGAACCGAAGTGTGGGTACAAGAGAACAGGCAGCTAAATGACCACTCAGAAATGAGTCTGGAGACCCAGCCCACTTGAAGCTGCCCACATCGGACAGCTCTCTGCAGCACTGCTGCAACCTCTTCCACAACTGCCCACTACCTAGCACATCAGAGGATGTGCTTACCACACCAAGCTCTTTCATTCCTCTGTATCTTCCCCAACAGTACATGGTGTCACTTGCATGAGATGGCTTACACCCAGCTATGAATGAGAGAGGTTATTCGCTCTTCGATGAATGAAATAGAAAGGGAAAACCAAAACTTCCATTTGGCACATCATTTCTTTCAATGTGAATCTGTTGCCCACTCTTTTCCTTTTGACTCTGAGTAGCTTCCTCCAGGAACATTTAATCACAGTGAATTCTCTCCCCCAGGAGACCAGAAACTGTGCATTAAGAGATTCAGTGAAACAGCATGTGCATATAGGATTTCACTGCTATTGTTCACTTTGCATTGTTCAGGATATTAATTTAATTGTAGTTGCTTAATCACAGTCAGGAAAAAAACAAAGTCTCTCTAAATTAAATTAGCTGATAGCAAAATCAGCTAATGTGCTGCAAATAGAATTGCATTTTGCTTACATTCAAGTAAGTTAACATTTAGATCTCTGAAAATTAAGAGCTGTACTATTCAACACATCACCAATATAAAGCTTCCTTGGTAATGTGTTATGTTTTTCTAATTCAGGTTTGGCTGAGTGACAATATGACAAAACTATTTGAGAATGACAATAGCATTTACCTGAGAATTAAAATCAGTCTTAAATGACATTTACATTTATTCCTTTATAAAAATATATTATTTTAATTAAACACATGTTAGCACCACTAAACAGTGTAAAATGGGACAAGTTTGTCTGCAAAGACAGTGTTGGCACCCTGAGAGCAGATTTGAGACTGCGGGCTCTCCCCACACTTTGTCACTCCATGGGCCCTGGCTGCCCAAACCCAGCCTGACTCTGTGGAGGGGCCAACCTCATCCACTGCACTACCTTGTCCGTCTGTGGCAGCTGCTCTCCTGTGGGTTTGCCTAAAAGCTGCATTAATCTGGGAAGTGAGCAAATGATTGATCTTAGACACGCTGCTCAAGATGCCGCAGTGCAGAGATGCTTAGATGTGTGACTAAATTAAAAGGCAGATCCAGATTGAGAGGCCAGCCATAAAACCCTCCTGGTGTCCAGGTGCGTTAGCAGATAGGAAAGTCATCCATGCACATCACCAACAGCCTGTAAGGATGTGGTGGACCATCTGTGTGGCTCAATAGAGGTCACTGCCTGCCCCTCCTCTTTCCCACATGAGGTAGTTGCAACTGCAATGAGGTCTCCCCTCAGTCTCCTCCAGGCTAAACATGACAAGTGAATGACACTATTTCTTTCTGCTTCCTAACTGGCATAATAAAATGTTTCCCATTTGTATGTTTTTATTTCTTTTTAGTTACTTATTCTTACTTATAAAAGTCATATAAATTAGGAACTAGTCATATTTATCAGAAAACTGACTACTTCGTGTTACTCTGTTTAAATTTTCCTTCTGGATACCTTTAGGAACTCTTTATTTTTACTCTCAAGATAAATTAGGTTACTCAGCAATGGTACTTTATCAAGCATATTACAATGGCAGTCTTTTATGGCCACATTTATTTCCCTCCCTAGCAATTCTGTGATAACCCATAGATGTTAGTTTCCACATAATAGATGTGTAGAGAGGGCTTTTAGAAAGCAGCATGCAGAGATTATTCAGGGACTTAACTCTGTGGATATTGGTCATATTTGCAAGCGCTGTTTACTATGAACAAGAATCTCAGGGACTCGAGTTTCAAAGCCAGAGGAAATAATCATCACCTTTATAAGGAAGGCCATACATTTTCATTACCTCTGAGAAAGATATCCTATCTTGGTTTTAAGGCATGAAATGATGGAAAACCCACTAGAATAATCTACTGGATTAAAGAACCCTTCATTACATGTCATTCTCTCCAGTCATGCCACTTGTACTAATTCAGCTATTTCCCTAAAGCCAAAAGCAAGAGATAAAAGGATATATCTCAAAAGTCTGGACCTGCACTCCTAATTAATGAGCTTTCAAAAGACTCTCCATAAGTCTTCTCAAAACATATACTAATCAAGGAAAAGACATTTCCTTTTTTAGACGAGAAGGTTTTGTAAAGTAGGTAAGACAGTGAGTGGGAAAAACACCAGTGAAAATAGTTTCTGTACTGGCAAATTACCCTTTGCTGTCTGGTGTCAAAAATAAGGAGATCACATTTTAGCCTTTTATGACTCTCATATTACCATAAACAACATAGACATCTGATGTCAGGAGCATTATATATAATGGCCATTGGATCAACCTGTTTTGTATCCTGGCAGTTTAGGCCTTGGGCTATTTTGTAAAAGGGGCATTCAGAAAACTGTAGTACCAAAGCCATGGACATGGGATGGGATAAAAAGTTTGTACAATCCCCTAAATCTTTCTAAAAGTAAAACTGATTTTCAGAGCGAGTAAAGTATTTAGGAAGGTGAAGTCCTACTCATTATTTTTGTATATTAAACTCCTGAGTGACCAGGTTAGTTTTTTAAAATGGAACTAAAATTCCTAAGACTGTTACATGGTTTTGATAAATCTCATGTAAAAATTTTCATTATTCAGAACTGTAAGAGCAAGATGAAATCTTTGTCAAGTTCTTGTGAGCTTCCTAAATGAAATGCTGCAACTCTGTGACCACATCTACACCCACACTTTACCTCTGAGGTCTAATAACAGTGGAAAACGTATTTACAAACAGTTTAATAGTGAGCTCTCACCTTTCTTCTGCTGTTTAAAATAAAGTATTGGTGATGCTCAGAACAAATGAAGTGAGAAGGATAACACTGGAGCAAAGTACAATGGCAGAGGAGGGAAGGAGAGTAGGACAAAGCGTAGAAGAAATCTTCCCCATAGCCACAATTGTTGAGAGAGACTTGCTCTGTTAGAGATGGTTCTAATACCCATTCACAGTTCTAACCACATTTTATGATTGTGAAATGGCCTTCTTTCTCAAGGGACAAAAAATATTTTACTTCTTGAAAATTTGTGTAAAATTGTATATTAAGAATGATAAATGTATATTAAGAATGATAAATATCACACTAGAACAATCATATGTTACTACTGACACTTTGAAAAATCTCATAGAAAATACTGCTTACTCTGTTCCCCAGGCTATAATAGAATTCTACTAATAGATTCACTAACATCTTTGCTTCCAAACTTGGCATTTAATAGCTGTCACAGCTTGCTACCAGTAACAGCTTCACAGACCACAGAAGATACAATGCAATGTGATGAATGAACTGCACAAATGTTTTGCCCCTGCCAAAAACTGAAATCTGCAACAAAACCTGTTCTCTTGCTCTTATGCAGCACTGTTCATTCAGAAAATCAGAACTCTTTCATATATGAAACATTTTCTCTAAAGGATGTATAAAATTGGCCAGGCACTGCAGCTTGGAAAGAGGTTGAAGGTATGCAAGACAGATTTACAAAACCAGCAACAGCAGAGACAAAACTCTGAGGGAGCAGTTGTGCACTGTTCTCAGAGCAGAAAAAGTAGTGGGGATTTAACCAGCAGATGTTGATGGGACAGGAAAACTGTTACATGCACCATAACATTACACATGACTTTGAGTGGGCCAAATATACAATTGGATCTGAAAAAGGGATTAAACACAATGATTAAGAATAGGTCTATAAAATACTATTAAACACAATGATGGTCCATACCAGGTGTTCCTAATCCACTGATTGCCTGAATGGGGAAGGAGCTCAAAGGATCACTAAATAGTTCTCCATTTTTTATGGTCTTGCTTTGGCCATTGACAGAGACAGTACACTGGATTAAAAAAAAAAAAAAGTGGTTCTAAACTAATATGGCAATACCAGTATTTATGTTAGCTCGTCTCTCTGCTTTTATCAAGGACTTTTTCAGTCAAAACAGATTATTGCATACAAAGTTAGTGACAGAATTAAAATCTAGGGCCGAGGTGTAGAGCAATCCTCAATTCATGCATAGGCACTACATCAGTTTACTTCTAAGTTCAAGCTTTTCTTTAGTTCACATTTTTCCAGTCTTGGCTTGACTTCCAGGTGCCCAGCTTAAGCCAGTGGCACATTATCATGCAGACTGTGTAGGAAATATCTCATTTCCCCCATCCAACAACAGCTGAATACAGATGGAATGAATAGCTGCATTGGAACAATATGTTGGTTATGTACTGAAAAGAAAAAAATCCTGATGGTGTTGCCACATGGGCAGAGCATGTAAAAGGGTTTTACCTGGATTTCCTGCTCCTTTCTGAGTAACTTCAAATGAGTTCCTTTGGTCTATATATCCCCATGGGGATAAAGATAGCTAACTTCCTTTGTAAAGAACTTTGATATCCAGTGATGCTATTGACATTTCCAGGTACTTACATCATCAAATTACTTAGTAAAACCTGACAAAGAATGCAAATTTATTTGAGATTATTTTTTCATAGCTGCAAATTTTTATATTTTTATAGAGGAAGGTTATTCATTTCATCTTTTGTGATTCAAAGAGGTACAAATTCTTTTCTGAATTTGCTAGTATTCAGGGGAGGGGAAGAAGAAAGCGCAAGACAAGAGTATACATCCTGTCTTTATGAATCTAAAGTAGTAGCTCTTGTATTATTTCCATGTTAGGAGGGCCATCTCTCCAGTCACCCTGAGGGCAGTAGAGAAAGAGGTGCATCCAGATCAGGAGCCTTCATTGCCCTGAGTCACTAGCTGCGCTGAAGGCAATTGCCCCATCTCCTTCCACCAAGGACACAGAGGCCTGGAAAGGCAGTCTCCTGACCAGCCTCCCATACTGCACCATTATGAATGCAGAAAGTGAGATGTATTTGAGATGACCCTGGGTTAAATAAGGCAGCTGGATACTACACGCCTTCTAACTTGCCACAGTGGTTCCCACATTCCTAAGCAGACTGATTTTGAAGTGGCATTTACTCTACAAGTCTTGCCATGGCAGAGCATCAGCACTGTCACTGAATCACAGTGCCTGTCATTTGTAGATCTCCCAAAAGCAACTCCTAAAAAACCTAGCCTTGCCTTGCCTTGCCTTGCCTTCCCCTCACTGTTCTACAAGTAACAGCATCATCTGCATTCCTCTCTCACAGACTCTGGTTTACCATTAAGAGCTAAAGGAGCCCAAGCTTCCCTGGTAAGAGCTGTTGCAAGAACTGGTCCTACAGTGTTTTCATTTCAATTCTATTGGAAGCATAGGGCAGGAAATTGGGGAAAACCATCAATATAGTATCCTCATAACAGTAATTATGAGGGCTTATTAATATTTACAGAGCTTTTTAAACTTATTTACTAGATGTGGCTCTGGGAACTCATCTACACAAATGTCAATTTATGAAGGCCACAATGTACATTTCTTCATCTGAATTATTCACATTAGTTGATACAATTAATCTTCTCTATAGCTGAGGTCTAAAATTGGGTCACATGAATTGTATTTCTAAGGTTTACTTTTTCCTTCTGTAGCCAGTGACTCACTTCAGTAGAGAGGACTATATTTTAGCTACCAAAAGCTCTGTGAAAAGAATCTCATCTTTTGAAGTTCTTTTCTTGACATTACATTCTTACTGTTTCGAGTCACACTGGATCTCCTATACAGAGATCTATGTTAGTGACAGCCTAATGGAAGTTTTTAGAAATGAATACAATTTTTTTTTTTTTGCTTTCTTCATTTTTGAAAGCAGATAATAATGGTAAGTTTGGTGTTAATACAACTAACTCATTTATAACTTTATTTTTCCCTTCATTTCTTAGGCACCAATATTTCTGTTAGTGGAAGCTGAAAGCCTGATATATCTGCTATTTTTCCTCCTGGATAGGCATTACTCCAGAATAGTGATGAGGAAATAACTCCACAGTGTGCAGGCAGCTGTAGTTCCCAGCACTCCGTAATATCCTTCTCACAGGTGCAGCTGTATTCTAGTCACATTGTAAAGCTCATACACTCAACCAGTCATCTTTGCAACTGAAGGTACCTTTTCAGAGCAGGCCTAAAGAGTTTACTTTTCTACTTAGCTGAGATTTATTAAAAATAAAATTGGGCCTTTTAAGTGATCCCAATGCTCTGATTATCAGTACAGTTCTATGAACACAGACCTCAGAGTGTATCTTGGTACTTTCACAGATGAGCATCCATGTGCCTTTCCTTTCCATGCATTCCAGCTCTGCTTTCTTGCATGAGATCAAACAGGAGCTGGGTTATAGGGCTGTCAAAAGCAGGACATGTGGAAACAATATTTTGTCATTAAAGTCAAACTTTAAAGAAGAAAAGCTTTTTATGTTAAGTCTTACCAGAATTAAGAATATGGTCTGTACCACCTGTGTTAGAAGAGCATAAATATGTAGAATAAATCTGCAGGTGATAATATTTATGTAGAGCTTAATGTACACAACTATTGTCCTGCCTCCCAAAATGTAGACAAGATCATTAACTGAGAAAGCAGAACTCAAATTATTAAGCAGTAATAATTTTACTTCTTTCTTGGGTACCATTATCCCAACTTCTTCAGACATGAAAATAAGGCTTCTTGAAGCATGTAGGTAAGTGATGGGTTTGTATTATTATAAAGAATTTTGATTTTCCATTGTCAAAGCCAGCACAGACAAAGTAACAATAAGCATGGCATAGTGCTGCTGAATATGAACTGCCCTAGGTGAACAGATGCATTTGATAAAGTTTTTTAGTAGAAGGTGTTTATATTTATTTTGTGTTCTAGGGCCCTATTTTTCTACTCAGTCTTATCAACAAAATAAGATTTATTTTCTCCACCAGACAGTATCAAACCAGGTCTGGTTTGCTTTCGTTTGAGATGGTAATAAGTCAATTGCTGCAACAGCTATGACTTCAGGAAGGTGGTTTTGCACAACTGCCTTTATTATTCACTGAAATTATGCGGCAATCTACTTGGAGGGCCACCTTATTTCAGGGGCTTTTTAAGTGAACTTAAAAGCAGGTGCCACTTTTTTGAATTCTTATCTTTGTCTGATTTTTGATTGCAAGTATCATCTGTTAATATCTAACAGCACAGTTTTTAAACAGAATGCATTTCAGGACCCAAGTTCAATATTTACAAAATAAGTGGTCCTTTATCAGCACATATCACTGTATCCAGCCCAAGGATTATGTTGCTTTGCTATCTAGTTTATATAGACAGGTGAAGCAGCCGGAAAAAATGATCGAGATAAGAGTGAAGGTAATCAGGGAAACAGGAAACATAATTAAATTCTTTATTGGAAAGGTTCCAAAGCATAGAGCAGAACACTAGCACCCATTGCAGTATTTCTAAAGCAGAAATGGGTATGATGTTTTCCGCCAATTGATTTGTGAGCGATGTATCAGGTTTATTGAAAACAAAAGAGTAATCATTCTATTAACATGAGATGAGTCATCCAATTGAGAAAGAAAAAAATCAGAACAGTGAGAGCACAGAGCATCCAGGTGGCAGTAAGCTTTAGAAACCTCATCAGTGAGCCACAGCCAATCTCATAAAGCCCAGAGTGAGGCCATGCAAGGTCTGTTTCATTAGACTATTGAAGTGAAAAGATATGCACTCTCTAAGCTGTGTAGTCAATGAATATAGATTTAAATTCCAGTTTTAATTCTCTAGAATATTTTCAGAAAATTTAGCAAATACCCTCATGAACTTAAGGACTGGGCCCATAATAACGCAATAGAACTTATTCCAGTTAGAAAGCAATATACAGGATATCCAGAAAAATAATCCAGATTTCTGTACCCTAAAGCTTTTTCTTACTTGCTCAGCAGAAATTAAAATTATCCGTTTTTGCAGTTCTTGTGGAGAGCTGTTGCCTTGCACTTCTTGATAGAGCAAGATGGCAAGACCAATTCAGTACAGAGTGGTTTTATAATGTATAATTTAGTTTAAATTGCACCACATCATACAACATGAAAATCCATCTTTTTCCTTTAATACAAAAGGTAGTCTAGATATAAACCACAGTGAAGACTCAACCTCTGAACAATGAGAGACTGTATCTGGCACTGCTGAATACTCAAGTTTCTTCAGCAAGGTCATGGACAGGCTGGAAAATTTTGCTTCTATAAATTTTATTGACTTTCAGTTTCTAAGTGAAAGCACACTGAACTCTGGCACTGTGCCACAAGAGACTATTTAATTCTGACAGCCAAACCCTGCAGTTTGCTGAGTCACAGAAAACTTGCCGTGATAAGTCTGTGTAAATGAAAGGCACCTTTTGTCAATGACAAATTTGTAATGTACGTTTGACCAGACTTCAGTTTATTTTCTGTACCTCCTACAGGGGACTATAATCAGAATATAACTCAGAAAGAAAAATATTTGTTCTGCATGTGAAGCTATTTGGAAACTTTCCAGTTCACCTGGCTCGTAACCATTCCTCAGTTTCCCTAGTGACTATATGGTGAGAGGAATAACATGGCTCCAGGAGAAATATAATTTAATTCCACTTGTTCTTGTTGCACTGGATCACACAGTATCAGTGGGCTTCAGTGAAATGAAGGAAATGTAGAACATAGCTACTTTTAAAATACATTTTCCTTTTTGCTTGCAAGGCTTTGATTTCCATATGACGGAAAGTGACCCAAATTATTCTTCAGTAGGAATAGGTAAGTACTTGCTTCTGGTTTTTAGTATTCTTGTCATGAGCTATTTTTCTTTCACAATAACAATGTATTTTCATCTGCCCCAGTTAAAACATGCAAATAGTAACACACATTGAAAGAAAAAATCCTTTGCTTTAAATATATTTTGGCATTTAGAGGTCACCCAGGCTATCATTCACCACTGGTCAAATTTGAGCCCACAAAACCCACTTATGCCAGTGCAGGAGTGAAACATATACAATCATATATATCACTGAATGGTTTGGGTTGGAAGAGATCCTCAAGATCATCTAGTTCCCACCCCCCTGCTATGGGCAGAGACACAGTCCACTGGACCAGGTTGTTCAGAGCCCCATCCAACCTGGCCTTCAACACTTCCAGGGATGGAGCAGCCACATCTCTGGGCAGTCTGTGCCAGTGACTCACCACCATCACAGTAAAGAATTTCTTCCTAATATCTAATCTAAACCTACTCTCAGTTTAAAGCCATTGCCTCTTGTCCTATCGCTCCATGTCCTTGTAAAAAGTCCCTCTTCAGCTCTCTTGTAGGACCCCTTTAGGTACTGGAAGGCTGCAATAGGTTCTCTCCAGACCCCTCTCTCTTCCAGGCTGAACAGCCAAAACGCTCTCACCAGTCTTCATAGGAGAGGTGTGCCAGAACTCTGATCAGCTTCGTGGCCCTCCACTTGCTCCATCCTGTCCACATCCATCTTATGTCGTGGGCCCCAGACCTGGTTGCAATACTTCAAGTAGGGTCTCACAAGAGCCAAGTAGAGAGCCCTTAGCCTACTGGCCATGCTTCTTTTGATGCAACCCAGGACACAAATGGCTTTCAAGGCTGCAAGTGCACATTGCTGGCTCATGTTGAGCTTCTCGTCATCCAACACCCTCAAATCCTTCTCTTCAGGACTGCTCTCAATCTGTTCTCTGCCCAGCCTGTAACTTGTGCTTGGGATTGCCCCAAGCCAGGTGCAGGACCTTGCACTTGGAGTTGTTGAAGTTCATGACTTTTGTATGGGCATACCTCTTAAGCCTGTCATGATCCCTCTGGATGACATCCCTTCCCTCCAGTGTGTTGACTGCACCACTCAGCTTGGTGTCATCACCAAACTTACTGAGGGTGCACTCAATCCCAATGTCCATGTCACTTGACAAAAATAAACAGCGCCAGTCACAGTAGCAATCCTTGAGAAACACCACTTGTCACTAGTCTTCACAAATGTATGTGCAAACCCAAGAGCTGATTAAACTGGTGCTCATCCCTGGAAAGTACAACTTCTGCAGGGACCTGTGCAGAGAAAAGTAGTGGGTGTTGATCATAAAAGGCTGGCTTGACAATTCTGCTGGTTAACACAGTAGTCACCTTGAGGGTTTCCTGTAGCTCTAGCAGTGCACTTGACAGTATCATAAGGGATGGTGAATGCACCACTCCCTTCCTCAAATACCCTAGAAGGTAAAGTTGGCCAAGGTAGCTGGAGAAGAATTTCCATATACTCATCACATGCCTTAAAACTCATTTTCACTGGAGCTCTCTTCACACAAACATTAGCTCAGCATAGTGAGATTCTTCAATGCTTCACCTGACCCTCCGCAAAGATACAAAGTCAAAAATGTTGCCTACCTACACTATCCCAGAAAAGCCATTCACGCTATTTTTGTTCCATCTAGGCAATTATAATAGCATATTAAAAGCCTAAGACACTATCTTTTCTCTGTATGAACATTGATGGTAAGTGGTCAGGTTTTTTTCCATAACCATCTCTGCTGGACAAGCACAACTTAAAAATGTTTCCTCATATTACGAACTTTCAGAGCATGTTTATGATTTCTGTACTATTCAAATGAGCAAAGAGCCTCAAGTCTCCCTTAGTCTTTGCTGAAAATTTGTTTTAAAGCTGGAATATCATGTGCTGTATAAAGCAAGCCTCTAGTTACATGATTGAGATCAGTGGAGAAACAGTGCTTCATTACACAGGTCTGAGGACATCTTCCTTCTCTCCCTGACACCACACTCCCGAGCAGTATGCTCTTTGCGGTGCTTCAGAGTAGTGTGGCTGATTTTGATAGTCCTTCTCCTTTACAAGTCCTTGAGGAATCAAGTACTATTCTTTCTCGATTCACCTCTGAGTGACCACAGAGTGGCCTCTTACCGAATACACTTAAAAAAAACAAATCTGTAGATTTGTGATTCCCTTGTGGCTTGTCCTTGGCAAGCTGGCTTTATATTACTTAGCAAAGGCAAACATTTAACAGGCATCACCCCCTCAGTCTATCAATAAAGCCCTTACACTCCATGTGCATGATAAATGCTCCTTAACTTCTTCCTTAATTTTTACTTGTAATGATTAATGACAAAGCAAGTTAAGGCAGAGCTACTTCACAAAATGTACATATGACATAATAGGAGACAATCATTTAATGCACAAAGATCCACTTGTCACAAGGGCAGTGACTCATCGACTTCCCAAAACACGATGCAGTCCACCTAACAGATTCTAATGAAACAAAACTACAGCAGGTTGTACATATTGGTTTTGATGCTTTTCCCTTATATTTCTGCACAACATCAGAGAAAAAGTATGGAAAAGTACCTGTTCTCGGGTAAGAAAGTGAACTGTTCCATGCAAGGGCTCACAGGCTCAGATGGATGCAACATACTGGCAGACTCAAAAAGCATTTTATTCTAAGGTCATCTTTACAAAAAGTGGTACATTTACCCTGAAGTTTAAACTTCTTTTCTATACTTTGGAACACTGAGACACAAAAATAGTGACTTGTCCAAAGTTCCAGAGGAAGCCTGTGGTAAAGCTGGAAAGCTAGACCTTTTGACTTCCAGTTCTCTAATGCAGCCATGAGACCTTCCCTTGTCATATAATCAGAGAGGTGTTTTACAGACCAAAGTCTACCATAACTTACACTTATAGAACAACAGAATTTCACATGGCCTTTTATTTTTGTTTTAGATAACACTGTAAGAAACAGCTATTGCCCAGGGGTTGTACAGCTCCAACACCAGATGCCAGCAGTCTGGACGGTTTCTCCAGTGACTGGGCAATAGTTAGCTCCATTGTTTTGCTTCCCCCCAAAGTCAGGCATTCAATTAACTCATCAGTTACCACTAGTCAGCCACCAACCTTGTTCTTTTTTTAAAGCTTTCATGAAAAAAAAATCAAAGCACTTCAGAAAAACAAAGTCAGAAGAAGACCCACCTAGGATAGCACTTAAAATTGATTTCCAATGAAATTATGGCTGAACATGACAGGGAGGGTAGTTAGGAATGACATCTCTGTGACTGACTTATGTCTTTGCTGTTCTTTGAAATCAAGAGTATTGATTTTTTCATACTTTTATTTGGTTTTGCTTCCAGCATCCTGGGATTCTCTGGGGCCCAGGATACAATGCTTGACACACAGGCAAATGGCTGAAAGGTCAGTGTGTTCAGTGCATATTGGCAGCATCTGTGCTGCTATTACATTTGCCAAGATCCAAGCAAATTCGAAGAAGAAAATAATATTTGAAGATCATTTTACCTGAAGTTTTTCAGCCCCCTGAAAAATGCTCATCATTGCTAACTTTTAATTATACATTTGTGCAGAGACAGTCCACACAAGTTAAAACAGGCTTGCAGCTGAGTTTTTTCACACTTTGTTTCACAAACTCTAAGTACAAGCTTAGCTTTTCCCCTAACCAAGTGACACCATCCAGATCCACATGTTCAAACATCACAGTAACACAAACTGGCTCTGACACCCAATGTAGTCTGGCCAACTCTGTGTAACCAACTTGTTAGCAAGACTTACTGGCACTAGTAATGGCAAATCCCAGCTTGTACCCCAACACTAAGACTGATCTTTTCCCCACCCTTGCACTTAAACCCCAGAACAAAAGGTGGCTCAGAAGCCAAATTTGGCATAATTTCTTAACTCACTCTGAAACAAGTCATCACCTTAGTATTGACTCAACATATATTCCAGTCTAACCTCCATCCTTTCACAGCAGAATTTCCTGGCCAGCTCCCAACCTGCCAGCAGAAACACAGGACAACAGCTCTGTTTCCCCTTGCAGACACTGTCCTTTGCCCTGGAGCTCTGAGAATTTGAGCCTCAACTTGAGCTCCAGCTTTTGCACCTCACTTCTTTTTCCCAAATATGGTTTTTGTCTTCTGGGCCAGATAGAAATTACAAGTAGGATTATGCTGGAGTTCAGATTACTTTTTAGATTTGCATAAATCAATTTTACTGAGTCTTCATCCCAGCCAAAGCTAATTATAACCTAAAAACTGCTTTAGGATCCCAACATAAACACAGCTCAGTGCTTTATGCTTGAACTCTGAAAAGCTTCACCAGTAACCTGCTACAAACTCAAACTTTACCTTTTTATTTTTATCTCTGGAGGTCAAACCCTTTACCTACCATGTTACCCAACCTCCCATCTCAGAGGTCATCTCCCAATGACACTGGCCCACACCATCTCTCAGTTTAATTTAACAGGCCCTGTTAGTTATTTTATGACTTCATAAATTTACATAAACAACCTCTAATCCCATGCAATATCTGTTTACTGTCAGGAGACATAACCTTAATTTGGAAGCAAATATACAGCTATGAGTACCAGCCTTTCATATCTGCCTATCTTGCAGAAAAGTGTATTTTACTAAGGCAGAAGCAGTGCCAAGAGAACTTCAAGCATGTTAAAATGCTCAGAGCTTGACAAGAATCAGAGATTTTCTTTGAATTTCTATGAAAATTAACTTATTTTTCTTGCAGTAGGGATACAGTGATGTTTTAGAGATGAGACAATGTCTGCTGTGGACATGTACTGTCTCATATTACTCTGGATGCCACATTTCCACTTGCATTATAGCATCAGAACACATTATTGACTAACTTAAAAATAATAATTGAAAAGATGTTATGTGGAAAGAGTATGATGATCTGATAACAAATTGCCTTTTGTTTTGTTTTATTTCTGCCTACATCTAAAAAGATTAAGTTATATCTAAGAGCAATTGGTAATAGCTGCAAATGTAATCTGTTAGCAACAGCAGCGAGCCACATAATCAAATGAGGGAAAGAGGTGATGTAGCCTCTGCCTGTCTTTGGAAATGAGAATCTACTTACACACACACACAGACACAAACAGCATAGAAAACGTTCAAATTAGCATAATCATCTCTGGATTTAGAGGTCACACTTGTAGTAACAACTTACCAGGCTACCAGAAATTAGCCTGGCAGAGAAACCCCTCTTCACCTGGAGCACAAAGTCACACCTGCACAGAAGCACAGAGTGACACCGAGGAGGTGGCAAACACTAAAGACTTCACACAGATGAACTCCAGTACAATTTTCACACCTTTCTGACCATGGGAGTTAGGGAGATTTCACCTAGGAACTCATCCTGAAAGGTACACCCTGCACCCTGCCATGCATCTTCAGTGAGCCATTCACAGAAGAAGGTGAGCTGGTCAGAGACAAACAGCAGAGAGCCTAAATCACCCAGGCTGTCAAAGATTGTAAGTGATACCGCAGTTTCACCAGAAGCCCTCAGAGCAGTGTGCAGGCAGGAGCCAGGCATGTAAACCCATCAATCTGCACTGCTCACAAAGCTGGCAACTCATCTGCTGCAGGAACGTCACAGCGATCTGAAGGCAAATCACCCTCGGCTCTGCCAGGGGTTCTCCTGCTGTCTGTCAGAGGCCAGCAATTGGAAGCAGTTCCAGTGAAATCTCTTGCTTAGTGAGGATGTAAAAGATATTCTGAGCACTGTCTAGAGGGAGAGCCTCGCAGAGAGTGCAGCAGCTGAAGGGACAAAACTTTGAAGTCACTCTGGTGATGGGAAATCACAGCACTCTGCTACATTCACCTCTCCCTAGGTAAGTCTTGGCTTTCAGACAAAGAAGAAAACATAAGGTAATTAGATTTTTAATTTTTTTTTTATCCATATCACTAGTTTTGGCAGAGAAAATCATCAGTAATTCACAACTCCCTGCAGCTTGTGCAGGAAAGAAGGTTTGCACATGTCCTGCTGCCTTGAAGCCAAGAGCTGCTTGCCTCAGAGTTGGTCTGTGTGATAAGCAATGCCTCAAATGTCCAGCTAAGGCAATAGTCTTCTGCTTTGCAGACTATGACCTTGCATACAAGCTGCAGAGTGAAGACTACAGTGGGTTCATGTCCTTCAGGGAAATATTTTTTCACCTGATAAACTGTAAAGGGAGTCACTGACTGGGGTAAATAAGCTATGCAAGGCAAGCATTGCTAAAACTTCTGTATTTGCCTTATTAAGAACTTCTATAAATATTAAAACCACTTAAAAAGATTTCTAACTTCATCAAACAACTCTGCAGTTCAGATTTGTGTTTGCAGCATAATTTTGCTCAAAGGTAATTATACAAGACATGTATGTTCCTAGGAAGTTGGTTTTTTATGCTGTCTGTTTTACTTAATAATTGTCATGCAAAATTGACCTGGTAATCTGGACTTTCCACAAAACACTTTAGCTTCTCTGACAATGAGCAGAAAATGGACAAGAACGAGGGACTAATTAGTATTCAAACAGCTGCATATGCTGATAATGAAAAAATTGACTCTGTCAATGAGCCTGCAGCCTGCCACTTGTGTAAAAACAGAGAAAAGCAAATGAAGTCAGCAGGCCTCCCACTGAAAGGTGCTAGCTGCCAACAGGCTGTCTGGAAGCATTTTTTCAAGAGAACCAGAGCTTCCACAGTGAAATACAAAGCAAACTGGTACCATGATTTGCTGCAAATATAATGATTTAGCAGCAGGGACAGATCACATAATGAAATGATGGAAGAGGCAATGCACCACATTGCACAGAAAAGGATCAAATTAGCATGATCATTACCAGTGCAAATGAAGACAGCATTCCTGCATTTCTCTACCTTTTCTGCCAGTATACATCTGGTAGTAATGGAGGATAATTATACTTTTTAAATTATTTTAAATTATTTAGTTTAAAACAAGCATTGATTAGCTGTGCTGAACTGCATACATCACTGATTTGAAATTATCATTGATTGACAAAAGGAAACCTAGCCCAGGGCCCAGAAAAAGACAGAGTTGCTTGGTCATCACATAAAACATGGCTGTAAAAAATGATGTAGTAAATTATCATTGTAGATGAAATCTTGCCCATCTTGAAGCTACTTTCAGTATGACAGTGTTGGAGAGTTGCAGGATCAATACAACATTGATTTTATATCTTTTCTTTTGCCAGGCTTGGCAGAGAACTGTCTTCCCACTGGAATGGTTTTGTGGATTACAATTAAGGAAACCTTCAAAACACAACAGCTGATCATGAAAAAAGCCACAGAGGGAGGGGTGAGTATAAACTATCCACTCATGGGGAAAAAGTATATTCTGCAAGTACTTTTGGCTGTGTTGTGAATTTTTGATTGTTTGAATATACTGTGAGTCAATTGATGTTTTCTTTCAGAGGACAATAAAATTTCAAGGGCTGTGAAGGGGAAATCACATTGTTACTATGATGACTTGGATCTGATCTATTGTCTGCACACTGTTTCCTCTGGAAATGTAATATAATAACATTATATTAAATGAGATAGACAGAAGATGTCCACAAAGAGAAATGGTTGCCTCCTCAGGATATATAAATGCCAGGATGGGTGAATCTTTGTACCAATCCCAAGACTGGTACCAATTGCAAGATTAGCAAGACTAGGGCTTGAAGTTTTAGCAGTTTTACAGTTTCTACACTAAAAAATGTACAACAGTAGAAGAAGCATGAATATAAAATTGCAAGGACACCATCAGCCAGGAAGATCTGAGTGACCACATTCTCATATACAAATATTTTGTCTCCAACCAAGCGTTTCCACTAATTTCTTTGACTGAAACCTGGCCTGCACCTTATGTATAAGTATGAGAAATGTATTTACACAGTCTATACAGAATTTTAAATGGTGTGAGCTTGTTGGTTCTTGTAAGCCCCAAAACTACTGATTACCTTTTCTTTAGGAATACTTGTGTACAGTATGCAATTTACAAGCATTATGCCAAAAAACCCCAAAAGGAACCTAAAAAAACTCAAAAACCTTTAGACTGGAGAAAAACCCAGCTGTTCTAAATGGCAACAGTCCTAGTCTTCTTTCCATCTTCAATTTTTGTTCTAACATCAATTATACTCACTATCAAGCCATTGACTTACTTCTTTTTCCAGAACAAACCCAAACATATATTTCCAATCGTACAGTCACTGTGGAATACTTTTCAATTAGCAGAAAGGACTTTAGAGGAAGTTTGCAGGTCTGCAGTACATTCTCCTTCATTAGAGTATTGGCAAAACACATTCATGCTACACACCAAAGTAGCACCTAACTCTTTCCCCATTGCTGAATAGGAATAGTACCTGCACAGAATAGAAAAACCCTCAGTTATTTCTGTAAGTAAGCGTATGGGTTGTTTATCAGAATCTACCCCCAAACACTTGCAATTACTTATCTGAAGCTCTGTAAGGCTCAAATTAAACTTTGGACACAAGGAGGCATAATGTCCACAAATGGTGGAGAAGGGAATGCCCTTATACCTAACCTTGGAAAAAAGTAGGAATGTTGTGAGGGAAACCAAAGATGATGACTGAGATATTTAATTTTCATCCTGCTGAATCCTGTCAAATCCTCATCACACTTGTTTGCTTTCACGTGCAAATCATTTGTTTTAAACAACTGATGAGTACCCCAGCATATAAACTGATACTTTAGCGGCAGTTGCACTGCACTACTGACAAATATTTACACCCATTTTCCAGTCATCTGGCAAGTGAAATGTGATTAACAACTTTGGGTTTATGTCCCCACTGGAGATGGCTTACACATCCATCACAAATGCATTCATTTATTCTGAATTTGCTCCTTGGATTTAACTCATTTAAATGAAAAAACCATATTCTATCTCAGCTCCTGTTAGCCATGATCCCTTCTGCCTATCAACCTGTGATAACCCTTTTGTTATTTATTTATAGTCTATAATCACACTGGACTTTGTCAGGACATTATAGCCAATTCTGTTCACTTTGAGCCTGGATCAGTGTCATTCCAGGAGAGAGGGAGGAGATTCCAGATAGTGGTGAACTAGCTATTAAAAACTCTCTTAAAAGCCTAAAGCTGCTATGTGATCCTGAATGTCAGTAAGTACTTGAAGTCACAAAGACCTAAGAAGTGGTATCCTGAAAAATGTCAAAACCAGCATTGCTTCGGCTAGTTGGAGACTACCATAGTATTGGAATGCTGGATAATACACAATGTAGGAATTTTCACAACATGCTATCACTTAGATAAAATCTTCATTTTACAGTTGGGAGCTTAGGGAGCAAAATACAGAGTAGATCATAATTATTATTCCCTTCTAGGAGCAATGCCTCTTTGCTGCACAAAGGATCTGCAGCCTCGTGCTGGGAACCCAAACAGCCTCATTGAGCGGATGATGGCTACAGGGAGCACATCCCCCAGTTTAGCAGTGGTGGTTTGCCTTGGAACCAGCAGACAAGAAGATAACATTACAGTGGAGATGTCCATAAAGGATCCTTAGTCAGGGGTGGCACTGTCCTAGCAAGGCCTTCTATCTCTGAGGGCTAAGCTAGAAGCTCTGCGTGGTAGGACTGAAATCTCAAGACTGTTCAGGTAGCTGTTACAGCACACAGGAACACAAGCCCACCCTTCTTCTGTCATAGAAATACTCTGAAAATACTTACTGGCCATCACCTTGTGGGGAAGGTGCAAGAGCAAAGTGGTCAGTAGTATCCAAGTGAAGGCACTGGAGATCTTGGTAGCTCCAGCTGTGGTGGCAATGGACTTATAGACATTCACACAGTCAGATCGGGCAGACAATGGATTTGTCTACACTGACCAATACCAGCTTGAGTACTAAAAAAGCAAGATAACAGCACATGATTAGCTTTCCCTCTATCCAATAGGCTCATCAAAAAGTCATACATCTTTATCCCCTAACTAATATATAGTTGTTTTCATTATTTGTAAGCAGTCAAATTCATTTTTACCACATTGGTAAATTCATAATTTATTACATAGATTATTACTGGAAAGTTCTCTAACTGTCTTGGTGCAAAGCATACAGCACAGATGGGATGAGCAGGACAGAACCAGTACTGGGTGCCTGAAGTACCAAGCTCTGTTGCTCAGAAGGTGCAGAACAAGATCACACGTCTGCCCCAGACCAGGAGGCAAATTCTACATGGCAAATCAGTGCAGTTTTCCTGATATCTTTAAGTGTTTCCCTACGTCTTTCTTCAGAGCTGAACCATCTATATCCTGTTCATATATGATTTGTGTATCTCACCAGGCAGCTTTCACAGACACTGTTGTGTTTGCTGGTTACAGATGTTGAAGACTGTTCCAGGCAAGCAGAAGTGCTGCCCATTTCTCCCCTGCTCCCTCAGACTGATTATAGGGTTCATTTCAGAGCAGGGTCATCTCAGACACTAACAAGTTGCTGCATTAAAGTATAAATTCTGACACCTAAGACATCAGCCTATATGCCATGCTAAACAAGTGAGACAAGTCAATCGTGACTTGAGAGAACAGAGGCTCAAAGTCAAGTGGAACAGCAAGGAAAGGAGCAAGATGGAATGTTTGCATGGGGCTTTTAATATGTGACATGACACTACACTCCGAAATTCCTTTCTAGCACAGTATTCCAGCATGATATTAGCAGTCAGTATGTTTGTTGCTGGTATTTGGATTAAGTCAATTCCAGCTTCTCTTCTTTTAGGACACTTGTTTTATCTGCTTTTTCCTTTATTTTCAACATCAGGATTTTAGGACACTATCAGAAATTGAAAGAGAAATTGTATGAAGAGATCAAAATAAAACCCTCTTGTAAACTGGCACTTTTTGAAACATGCATTTATTGATGCATGGAAATTGTGGCTCTAATTTTACGCAAACATTGGAAAAAAAAGTCACCCAGCAGCACCTCTATATACCTCCCCACAGGACCTAAGCAAATCTGATGCATTTGCCTTATATTCCATAAAGAAGTGTTGCCAAAGTTAAATCTCTTTCACAGCACAGAAGGTGTTTCAAAAGAGAATGTTTAGTTTTGAAAATGCCTTCATAAACTATTTAAAAAATGAAACAAATAACAGGAAATTCCCACTCAGATGAACTGAGTTTGCTTATCTTTATGAGAATGAATGACATTTGAATGAATACCCATTTGAATTTTATATTTTAAAAGTCTCCACGGACTTTAAATAGATTTTACAGCTAATTCATTTTACCACTGATTTATATTTTCCAAATAAATAAGAACACCTTATTTGCAGTACATCTTGATCTCCTATCTACATTTTTTAAATAGGTATAATATAAAATAATTCTCTCACTTTTTATTCTTAAATTCTGTTTGATTTTATGAGCCATGTTGTAGACATGCTAAATTGCTCTATAGACCCTGATATTTTACAGCAGTTTCATAAATTAGCTTTCTAAAGTGATTAAGCTGTTCTCTGGACTCCAGAAATAAAATCCTCAAGCAAAATGACATATTTTTCATCAAACAATAACAACAGTGAAAGCACTTTATTTTTCCAGAGGTGCAAATACTTTCAACAACTGCTTGTCATCAATACATGAACTATATATACATTATGCAAAGAGAAACCAATTACCAACAAATCAAGTGCAGGGAAGAGAAAGACATGTGCTCCTGTTGCTGCTTCAATTTTCTTGAATTATCTATGTCCTTGAAACGCACAGCTACATCTGGCACCAAACACCTGGTGTGGATAGCTTGAATATCTGTGCCCAACCACACCTGTGAGGTGCCGGGATACAGCTCACACCAGCTGGGTTTATCTAAGATGACTCCTGGCATGAAAAATGGAGGAAAGAGCATCTCAGGGGGTACTGCCCCTGCCACTGCACTGCTTTCCTCCAGAGCATCACAGTAAGCAAAAACTGACACCATTCTCCTCCTCAGACTGGAGGGACAACTCACTGCTACTCAGCAGAAGTGCTAAAGGTGATGAATATTTGGCATGATTGAAAGTAGAAGGCAGAATAAAATTCTATAGAGTGCATAAGAAACACTACATACACCCTATTTGTTCTGCCAGATGGAGTTATTGTGGCTACCCTTTCCCAACCATGCTCAGTGTATTCACAGCAGCCATTCCCGCCTTTGGAGCAAGAAGGGTTACTGCTGGGTAAATGCATCCTCTGCTCTTTTCTTCCTGTTTTTCAAATATGTTTAGTACATCTGTTTATTCCGAAAAGTACACAGTTTTCCACAAACATATTTACCCCTGCAAAAATTAATATTTGAGTCTTGGAAATTCTTGCAATTTCATGTATTTAAGTAGATGATAGCGCTTTCTCCCTCCTAGCCAATCTGTCAGTATCTGCTAAGATTTCTCCTAGAGTGTCTCATTAATGCAGGCTTGGGAACAAAGAACGTAGGCAGTAAAATCAACCTGTGTTGTAGACAAAGGAAAGTTTTATAATGCATAAATATCTCCGTGAAAAGAAAGAAGCAGCTTTAATGAGCTCTTAAAAATTATCAGAAAGAAAAAAGAGCTATGTATGCAAAAAAATAACATGTTCAGTATAGGATAGACAATAGCTGCTCTTTCAGGAGATGAAATGCAGGGGAGGTGGAAGAGATTTTTCCTACTACTGCCCTATACACGATCATGATGTGACAGGAGAAGCTAAACCAGAATATTTTTGATTCCCTTTAGGATCTAGCCATGATTGAAATTGTCCCACTTTTGTTCAAGAAATACTTCAGTGTAATATGCAGAGATGTATTGGAGCTGGTGGGAAAAAATAACTCAATCCACATCATTTGGTTGACTGCATGAAAGGGACATGGTTTTCACAGGAGGACAGAGTAACATCACAGTACCTTGTCCCACCCCATCCCACCCATCTCTCATCCTAAAAACAAGCAGTTCTAGTTCAGTGCTGGAGCAGAAAATTAGAACTTCTTTCACTGGCAGTCATCCAAAATATCCTTCTTTGTATTCTGTTAATGAATAGCTCAAGCAGTTCCTGTGCCCTCTCCCTGTAAAACTACCCCTGTTTATGCCTAGTGCAAAGATTCTTCTGTACAGCCCAAAGCTTGACCCCACTGGTCCCATCTGTGATGCAGTACCTTCTGCAGCTGATCCCATTTCACTCCTAGATAAATGATATCCTGTGTCTGGGGCTTTAAAACCTTGCCATCTAAAACTGCCATCTGCTATAGTGTAGGAGACAATCCTCCATAAAACTAAATAACCTAAAATGGTTTTGAGCTTAAAAGTATTACACAGAATCACAGAAAGCCTATGATTGTGCCAAATCTCCTCCCTTCTAATATATGGTGGGAAGAAATTATTTTTCAACAAAGGTAAAACTGAAATATCATTAACATCCAGACTATATGCTGGTACCAATTACTTGTCTCTTTTGATATCTGGAAGTAATATCAGCCCTATTCAAGGCCTTTCTGTGAGGAAGTGAGCTGTAAAATGACAATTTTAATGTAGAGTAGATAACAATTTCGGTCTTTTCTACTATCAAAGAGAAAGTTACATAATTTCCTCCATAATAGAAAGGTCTCCTATCAAGAAATATCACCTCTTTTGAAAAATAGTATGTGGAGGAAAGAAAGCACTAATGAGACTTCAATTACATCTCTGCCATTACACAGTAATCTTCAAAATTACTCACCTGTTGTACCTTGCTTTTTAATCCAGTCTTAAAACCAAAACTGAAGTAGATACTTAATATACTTCATTTTCAAAGTTGTTTCCACTGCAAAGTCATTCTGGAGAAACTTCTGCTTGTTAATGGGGAGCTGCTAGGGCGTCTGGGCCAGTTGTCATTAGGCACAGCTGCAATGCTGGCACATCTAACCTAGCTCCTTCTGTAGGGAGCTGCATCCAGTGACACAGACAAGATGCCTGTGAGTCTGACCAAGCACAGCTGAAGTTGCTGTTTATTTGCTGGGACTGAACACTGTGCAACACATATGGCTGTATCTGAGCTGTGAAGTTGCCTATGTTGTGCTAAGCAGTACAGACCCCTGTACAGACAGTTTTAGCTGTGAATCTCTGCATTGCAGCTCACTACAGAGGGACATAACTTCCAGTCCTTGCAAACTAATGCCAGACAATTTATGAATCGTAAAGGAAGAGCATGATATGCAGTGAGTCTCTGATTATTAATGATACCAGCTCTGATGCCTTCAAGGCAAGATGCTCCCAGAAGCACAGACATCAGTATATGTCTGACCATGTTACAAGAACTTCTTTGCACCTCTCAGCTACACAAATACACAAGGCAAGGAAAACATGAGCTCTGAAAAGCAAGAAGAGCCTTCATCTTTCACTAGAACCAGTATTTCCAGATACCAGCAGTCTACCAGTAACTTACAGAGAAGAGGACAAAATTGGATCAGGTAGCTCCAGAGCCTATCCCACAGCATCACCTGCAAGCAGAGATTGGCAACACAGAAATACATACAGCTCCTCCAGCACAGTCTACTACAGTTGGTCAATCCAGATGCTCACTTCTTTCTTCTCTCCAGATGAATACCTCATGATCCTAAGGGTCCAGATACCCACTCAACTAGAAATCAGACATACATGTGCAAAATCTCTGGGCCATCAAAGGAACTGTGCACTCCCCGACTGCCCAGTGAACCTCCAAGGTTTTTGATCATGCAGGGAACCGTGAGGCCCCGTCACCCTCACCAGTCCTGGGACACCACCCGAAGGGTAGCTGGAGGATGAGAGATTTGAAAACTTTTGATAGAGAAAATATTGACTGTCTGAGAGGGAAAAGAAAAGCACTCATTTGCTACATATTTGATCCCTTTCCAAGTAACTCTGTACCTGTGCATTTCAGACGCATGTTTCTCCTGAACAACGGGGTGTAGAGTAGAGGTGGCCTTTTCTGTAGGTAAAATTTGTAGACATCCCCACCCCAATTTTACAGACAAAAATCATTACTAAATACTTTCCAGTAGATGGCAGGGTTATGTTGTGACAAAGCTGAAAGTCTGAATTGAAAGTGCTCCTGCATAAAGGTTCAAGTACCATTTAAGTATATTTAAATAGCAGGATGAACTGAAATATCTGAAAAGGCATAAATACACATTGGATTAACTGATCTAATGCACACTGGAAATGTAGAGGTTACATTTTAAACTAGTGAAATCTTAAAGCTCAACATAGCATTAGAAATGAACTTTGTTAAAAATGAGCTTCATTGGGACAACTGTTTATACCATAGAACTGACATGAAAGGAAACACAGTATTTAATGTGAGAATCCACTAGAGTTGCCAGCTGTAGAATATAGTCATGGGAGAAGCAAAAATTCCTTGCAAATATTTCTGAAAGTGATCAAAAAAAGTGGCTTTCAGGACCAAAATCAATTCAGCTGGACAGTGTAGCGTTTGCCTCTTTCCAGGGACTGAGCAAATATGAGCACCCGGGAAAGGACATTCTGTACCGCTTTTATCAGTTTGAGAAATCTTGACGTCAGCACGTGCAGAACAGCTTTGCAGGTTGGGACACCCCTCAGAAACACTCAGGAGGAAACCATGCCCCCTGAGGATGTCAGAAATGTTTTTTTACTTGCCAGGAACCAAACCGCTCAGCCCAGTATGACTTAATAATAACAGGCTGCAAATAGATGAGGTTTCAGCTTCTTAAAACTACAGTTCTCTGAATCTGCTTTTCCAGCCAGAGCTGTAAGATGTGCCCCACTGTATTTCAAACACTTTCAATCACTCAAGTGACTTCCTTTGTAGGTGTCCCAAGGTTGTATGGGGTTGTGTCCTCCTTGAAGGATAGCTGGATTTCCATGCGGTAGATATAAATATGATCATCCTGCTTGTGTCAACACTGTCTGAGATCATTTGTGGACAACTGCTAATGCAAAACCCCTGTACACTGCAGGTAAACTGAAGCAGCTGCAGGAGAAAATACCACTCTACATTGTTGGGGAATGGTTAATAGAGCGGGGTCATGGGTCACTTGAGCAAACGACTGGTGAGAAAATTTAGTGTGCCTCGCTGTAAAATCCCTGCTGTGGAATGTCTTAGCAGATAAAGCCAAGACAGGTGCCTGTGGGAGTGAGCCTTGGCTACAGTGAACTGGTGAGAAACGAGGGCCTTAAACCTTGAAGCGAAAAAACTTAGATACAGCTGTAACTATAAACAACTAAGTATAGCTATTGTAGTATTAACCAATAAGATGCCTGCTAGAGAAAACGCCTTTACTATGCTTGTGTGAAAAGTATATAAGAGCTATTGAGTGTATCAATAAACGAAGCTTGCTTATCAATTACATTGGTTGTCAGTCTGGCTTCCCTCTCCGCAACACTACATTTTATATAGTTTTCTTCAGCAGAAAATATTCAGACATCAGATGTCCGATACTTTTCTAATTTGGTGTTTGCCAGGTTTGGCTTGACTCACTGAAATTACTCACAAACTTAATTTCGCTCTTCTACTGTGGAATTAGAGGATTAGTCAAAATACTACATTTATTCATAAAAGGAGGTTACATACTTTCTTTTGTGAATATCTAATAAGAAAATGCATGGGCTGACGACACACCAGGCTTCTGAAAGTAAAAAAAGCCCAGTCTGGCACACCTTCTGTGTCAGGACAAATTCTGCATTTATTGCACCAGTGCCACTCAGCAGCGTTACTCAACTGCAGACCATGCTGAAAAACAGAATTCTCATTCTTAATGATAAGCAGTATCTTCAAAGTCACATTTCCTATTCCTTCCCGCAATAACATACTCAGCTTTGTCTGATAAGTGTATGGAGTTCCTAACGAACTCAGCTTCGGACTACATCACTGAAAACAGTTTTGAGTTTTGGTTTTATTTTATAAAATCCTTAATAGTTTGTTTTCTTTTTCTTGTTGTTGTTCTTTTCACATATTAATGCATGATTATATTATAGTCCTCAAAAGTGTCCCACATCCTATAGGCACCTTATTGATGATTCACACCTATCGATTCGCCTTCTTTCTTAAAGCATTTGCTTCATAAAAAATACAAAACCAAAAAATAAAAACAGTACCCACTGATGCTCTAAAATACTATTGTATTTTTGCAGCTGAATAAAACACACAAAGGTTGAGTCATTTCTAAAACACTGACTCTGGTGAGAGTGTTACTTAAACAGTAATATTAACATAATCATCTTGATTTTTTTCCCCCAAGAATAACATAACTCTAACTGCTCCAGATCACATGTCCTTCCTCCCCCTTTCAGCCTCATGAATAATTTGGCTCATCTTTCTCACTGACATAAACACTGAATCTTGCTGAAGGTCATGCAGCATTCCCAGTATCTTTTCATTCAAGTGCAAGTCAGCACTGTATTCTGTAGCTCATATTATTGTACATTCACAATATGCAGTTGCAGATTGTTTCTATGGTGGTATAATGCCTTATAGTCAGTTCATGTGGTGAATGGTAAACACTGATGTTTGAATAGCTAATTAGTGGTGAAGATTTGTTTTATGTTGCCCTATCTCAGTTTATTCAGCTGGAGAGCTAAGGGCCAGGCGAGGTCAGCAAAGGCGATTAGAGAAATGATCATTGTTTCATACAATAGAAAGTTGAAATAAGTGAGATTATTTGGTAAGAAAAGAAAATAATTAAAGAGTCTGAGGCATCGGACATTATTAAGGTAAGTGTTTTTAGGCCTTTGGCTCATCCAGTGTCGCCACTAATCCATTTGTCATCCAATATTTCTGTCTAAAGACAAAAGCCCTCTCAGGCTTTGACAGAGAGCTGAAACTCTTCTATGCCTGGCTCAGTGACTTCACTTCCAGCCTTGAGCTTCATCTCATCAGTGTCTCTGAAGCAATATTCTGTTCCCAGTTTTCTGTAGCTAGAAGGAAACGCATAGGAACTCATGGAGCAGGGAAATGGTATGGGGCGCAGAAAAAGAAACCAAAACTCTTTTATCTGTAAGAAGTGTTCTCAGTCAGCCTCAGCTTACACATGGAGAGTTTTGTGCTGGAGAGAGGGATGGGGACAAAATGTTTGAACTCAGTTTTCTGTAACTTCATTGTGGAATTTTCCCTTCAGATCACAAGTGATGTGGATTTCACCCTCCCCTCAGCTGCCAATAATTTATGCAGACATATCTGCCCTTGCCTTAGCTTATCAACAGCTAGACTTTCCACAGCACGTATCACTGAAGAGCCTGAACAACACCACTTTCTACACAACTACAAGCATATGTAGAAACTGTCCACACACATGCAGGACACGGCAGAGACTTCTGCATTAAGAGAATATACTGCAAAGCCAGGAGAACCTCTAAAAGGAAATTAAACCACAAAAGATAGCCATTCATTTCAAGAAGAATCATATATGCAGTTGAATAAGATAATGATATGGTGACCACATAATAAGAGGTTTTGTTTCACTTATGGACTGTGTCTAGGACATAGTTCAGGAAGGAATTTCCCCCAGAAATGAGTGACCAACATGGATAGCTTCAGAGAAAGTCATCCTCAAACAAGCTGAGAACGTTTTCTCCTCTGGGAGGAGCAAAGAGAAGAGTCACAGTAAAGGTATAAAAACAAGTTACTTTAGTAATCCCATGTCATAAAAGCTTAGGAGGAATAAAATTTAATTGGGCATTCCTGTTCACCTGTAGAGGATAAAAAGGGAACCACCAACAAAACTGGAAAGTAAAAACTCCAGAAATGCAGAAGGGAAATAGTTAGCACTACGTGATATTATGAGGTACAAATAAAAACCACCAAAAGTTCATGAGCTTCATGTCTAATGTTTTGGGGTTTTTTAAATTATTTTGAGTTATTTCAAAAGGTAGGGGGGAAAAACAAGAACAAAACATAAGCCACAATGCTCTGAGACACAATTCAGAGCAAGATATCTCTGAAAGGACTGATACAAAGCAAGGTACCAAAAGAAGTCTGTCCTTGCTGCAAGAATGCATGCTGGTTAAAATAAATTAATAAATAAAGTACTTTGAACTAGATGCCAGCTGTCTGGTTCAAGGTAGGAAAGCCTATCCCCTCCTGTGACACCTCCTCCTACACCAGTCTGGCACATTTGGTGAGGCCAGGACTTCCCAGGACTATATATTTCTCCATCTCCATCCCAACCAAGATCAGATGCCAGGCTTTCAGGTGTCCACATCTTTCCCAAAAAACGGGATGCTACTCAACAAAGAAAGCAGTGCTGTTCTAGCTTGGAATTGGAGTCTTTCAAATGGGAATAATGTGATTACAGTGACTAAATTAACAATCTCAGCTAACAGATACAACTAAAACTAAAATACAGCTCGTATTTCCAAAAACAATTTGAGTTAGTGTAGCATGCTGAAGATATGTATCCTAATAAAGAAAGTTAGCATTTTCTCATTAGTATTCATGCAAGCTCTAATTATACTCAGGTTTAGAAATTTTAAAAAAGAAAGAAAAGAGTAACATCACCATATTGAAACAAGATAATTCTTGTAATCAAAATATCTTTCCACTTCATGAGAAATATGGCAAGCTAATTTCTAAGTGGAATATCTCCTCACATATCTATGTTGACTGGCATATTAATACAGCTGGTTTGCTCAATACTATTTAAAAACATCCTTTTTTCTTTTGTTTCTTTGCTTATGTTACCTTACATTGTGTGGCATACAAGCTTGTCTCAGCCATTCCCACACCTCACTCCACCTAGTGGATGGAGGGACTGTAATTACATAAAATGTACAATTTAATCTTATCTTAGACTTCTAACAGCTTCCCTGATTATG
Source organism: Sclerurus mexicanus (assembly GCA_013396755.1). Lineage (NCBI taxonomy): Eukaryota > Metazoa > Chordata > Aves > Passeriformes > Furnariidae > Sclerurus > Sclerurus mexicanus. The sequence goes on along the minus strand of VWZF01005688.1, from coordinate 134,078 downwards.
CTGTTCAGATAAAACTATTAGCAATACCAAAGTTCTGTTTGCTCTAAGGTAAAAGGCTGCTTCTTATTAAATGATGGTATGGTTTTATAGGAGTAGAATCTGCTCACTGTAGCACTAAGTATAAAATGTCAGGGTTTATCTACAGCATACATTATCAAAGAAAATAAAAACACTGCCAATTTTATCACCTTCATCTATACATAATAATCTAATCTCAGGTAAATTAGGGAGCTTTTCATAGCTTAACTAGAGCTAGAGTACATATCCAGAAAACCTGTATTATAGTTGCTGATGAAATCAGTGTGCCAGTCCTCTGCATACAGCTGGTGCAAGCACTATTAAAAGGTGGGATGGAGAAAGGCCTCACAAAGTCCACACGCTCACTTAACAGACTGGGATATCAGATGTTGCTCCAGGCTGGATAAAGCAGGAATTTGAAGCCAGCTCTCCCTCTCTCTCCCAGAGACCTTAGCTATTTTTTCCTATGCACAGAGGACATTAAGCTTAGCCACCAGGGTGCAGGCAGTTCAGAAAGTTTGCCACACTTGCCACGTTTAAGGCATAAATGATATACCAGGTGGGGATACCTAATGCTGGAAGCAAGGTCCAGGATTGGCCATTTCAAGCTCTAGGCAAGGCAGCCTGATCTGCTGGAAGGTAGTTTCTTGCTGGTCTTCAGGAGTCAGCTAGAACCGCAGGCTTTACATGGTCAGCTAGAAGCTGCATGCCATGAGTGTTAGAACAGGCAGTTTGCCTTTACAGCACAGCTGTCTTTCTCTGGCAACACGTTGATTGTAAGAGTGGGAGAAGAGGAAGGAAGAAAGGGACATCAAGGAAACATCGAACTGAAGGAAGTTGTGCAGGATAACCACTGCTTTAACTGCTTGCTTCCTATCTACTGTTGTCCATGAAGAAATGGCTACATCTTCCAGTTGAGTTACCCCCCCCAGAACAGCTACAGTGAATAAAAGGACAAGCGTGGGCCACACCAACATAGGAGATAGTGATCTCCCAGGAACAGGCATAGAGCAGACAATGTTGTGGCTGTCTCCAGCAACAGAGGCTTATGTTCACCAAAACCCGAGGAGACTGAAAGGGTAGTCCCTTTCAGAAGGAAAGATGTGTGACTTTTCCAAGTACAGTATGTGTGTGAGATGATTTTCTCTCATCTGAAAGGCACTCAGAGAGTGAGAGAGTGCTACCTGACTTAAAAGCGGTTTGTAAGACTGGGGACCCGGCTATCTAACTGCTCCATCATTAACTGATAAATAAATGCCACTTTGTGTTCAAAACCAGTACTTCAAGATGGGAAGAAGGAAAAACTAGTACATAGTAAGTGAGGCCAAGCTAGCACAAATCACAAGTCAGTGGCAAATAAGAACCTATGAGCTAAACAGCTCCTCCCATCAATAAAGTGTTTTGCTGGAAGAGTGGATGAGTAAAAAGCACACTCCTTGTCCTATTCCCTTTGTTGGCACCTGGCTCTGCCCGAGTTTGACAACATCAGATGCATCTTCCCCACAGTCTTCCAATTTCTGCATACCGGAGACACTGAATACAAGAAGTCCTGGCTGTCAGAAGCCTGCACCACTCTGAGGCACTGGATGCATCTGTGTCCAACTGTTGTAGCCACCCCTGTACACACAGGGTGGTGGGACCAGATGCCCAAGCTCTCATCTGAACTAGCCCAGCTCCCTGGATTGGCTCTGCCTCTCTCTTTCTGAAGCCTTTGTTGCTATTCATCTTCAGTTTTTCCCTGTACAGGCTGGAGACCTGCTTTGATGCGCACCACAGTGTGCCTCCCATAGCCTCCCTCTGCGATGACGTGCAGTCCTAACCCAAGTTTTTCTGGTGGTTTCAGCAAATGCTCTCTCATCTTACTTCTCCCATGAGCAGAGGAGCTTCAGTTACTACTCCCTGGAAGCAATCAGAAGAGGCCCTGAACACCAAGGCTGAAGACTGGCTATAAGAGGATTACAAACATCTGGAAACACAGATCTCCACGGTTTAACCCACTGGCCCTGCTACTCAGCTGAAGGTTGCCTGGCATGCTCCTATTCTGATGCCACAAGGTCAAGGAGAAAGCAGAGGAGAGTGGCAAAGGACAGCACAGCACCAGCACACACCAGGTTCCTGGCAGACTCCTGCCTGTGGCTGTCCACATACATCCTAATCCATTTTTTGGCAGCAGCGCAGCCCGCACCGGTGGCACCAACCACATTCAAGCAGTTTTGCCCAAGCTAAAAGGCAGCGTTACCTCTGGTTGCAGAGCACGTATAGACACTACAGAGTCAGTGTCAGCTTCCCACAGGCTGAGACCTCCTCAAACTGAGCTCAAACTGGAGTTGGGTGCTGCAATCCCGTTAGGAATAAACCCCTGTAGAGAACCCACGTGTGCCATTTCGCCGAAGCGCAGCATTTTGACTCTCAGGATTATCTAGGCGGGCTGGGGTGTTAGCCCTTTCCCGCAGCACTTGCTCCCGCACGCGTCCCTGCGAAGTGATGCGACGCCCGGGGCGCGCCTCCCGCCGGCCGGGCTGTGCCGGCCGCGCCCGGGAAGCGCTCC
>VWZF01005688.1:49999-131364 GCA_013396755.1 Sclerurus mexicanus | reverse complement strand
CTGCTGCGGCCCCGGGCCGCGCTGAGCCCGGAGCGGAGCCCGGAGCGGAGCCCGGAGGGCCCGGCGGCCGTGCCGGGGGCGGTGCAGCCGCGCAAGCCGGGCACGGCGCTGCCCTCCCCGCGCAGCCGGAGCGCAGCAGCGCCGTGTTCGGCGCCGAAGTTCGAGAGGTTATTTCGGATCGGCGCCGGGGCTCGCAGGAAAGCGGGTTTCGTTAGGCAAAAGAGCTAATGAGCCCAGAGCTTTCACTGGAGCCCTCCAGCTCCTGCGCGCAGGATGCTCGCTGCTGTCCCGCCCTGGGAAGGAGAATGGGAGGTGACACCTCAGTGCAGAGGCCTCTTAGATGGTACTGATTTCTAAGTGAGCTTAAATTGTGCTGCCTTAAATTTAAAATAAAGGCTGCCACCTGATATTTTGCTTAAATTACTCTTTTACTTCACAGGATAGGCTCATAAGATAAAACTCAATTTCAGAAGTGGCCTGGGGGAACTAGAATCTAAAACTAAAGAGCAGTCTTGCAATAATCTCTCAAATACTGTTTCTTAACAAGGCAGATTAGAGCAGTATCAGACAAGGGATCTTAAGAGAACAGAGAGCACTACTGAGCAGGCACTTTTCTAGTGCATTTTTCTGGAGAGTCTTGTAAGAGACTACACTTCCTAACAGCCCTCTTTCATTTGTTGAATTGAAGCATCTCAAACGGAGCTACCCTGATAACCCCACTCAGGGAAATAAAAGTACCAACTGTGTAAGCAAGGCAAAATCTGAAATGCAACCTCATTTCATATATATTTGTCTGCAAGACAAATTGTAAGATCAGTTCAAAGGGAAGAATATAAAGGAGTTAAAGGGGGGGGGGAAATGTAGCATTTTAGTTGTTTAGAGAGATTACATTGTGGAAGAGTTTTTCTCTGCAGTAGGACAAAATACGGCAGATCTTTTTCAGTAAAGATGTTTTGCAAGGCAGAAATCCTTTGTCTGGCTTAGCATGTACAGTTAGCAACAGCACCATTGATATACTTGTGGTTGCTGTAGTAGGAATCCTTTCTTATTGAAAAGCCTTCTCATTTAGACTGCAGTATGTCAACATCAGTGGATGCTGAGTGCAGCTTACACAGCTGGAGTGCACATTGTACACCTGTTTTTTTTCTGAAGGATTTTAAGTTTTCAGATGCCTAGGCAAAGAGCAGAACATCCAAAACAAACAAACAAACAAAAAGGATTTCTTCCTACTTTAATACAGTGATATATGTTATGTGTCCAGTGCATATTTCCCATCTTGAAAGATAAAATTGCTCACTATTGAAACGTTTAACACATGGTGGGAGTGTGGTAGTGAATTCTGAACTGATCTCTATAGTGCAACTCCAGTAGCCTCTCTGCTCTTGTCCCTTCCTGTCCCCCTTGCCTTCCTGCAAATAGACAGGTCCTGCTCTAATATGGAGGAGGAGAAGGATGAAGTTGGCACAGAACCTGGCTAAAGTGCATTCATTGCTTTAACCAGGGTGGGGGGGGACAAACCCAACAAACAGAAATATGCAAAGTAACCCCCATACAGCTTGGGAGAGGGTCATATTTGTGACACAATGATATGGGTTCTGGGGAATAATTTAAATGGAACAAAACTAGTCTTCATTTCAGTTATTGTCTAGAAAGTTTGGAATGTGGGGACTGGCATTTTTTTATGGTTTAAATTTCTTGCCCAGCATAAGGCATCACTGAGATATGAATGAATTGTACAGCAGGGAGAGTGAGTTTGCCAGGAGCTAAAGTAACCTGTACCAAGCTTTGTGGGCAGGGTCCTCTATCAGCAAGTTGTACCTTTACTAAAGTTTTTGCAGGCCCAAATGCCTATGATCCTACTTTGATATATCCTGGATCATGCTAATATGTCACCAGAAGACTGTGGTGTAAGACCAAACTCCTGCATACTTCCTGGAATTTTTCATTCCTGCAATTCTGAGCTGCCATCCATCTACGCAGACTTGTGTGCTTTGGCAAACATCTCTTTGCAGCCTTAATTTTGTTGTTTAGTTGTGTCAATTAAAACAGTGGCATTTTCTGTCCACATACAGACTCACCTTAAAAACATCATTTCCAAGACAATAGAGACACTTACTTTTCACCAGCTACTGTGATTAAATCATCTGTAGCAGCATTTTAGAGCATCATACTTTCTCTCTGCCAGGAAGGCTGTGAAGAGCAGGCAAAACTTGTACCTATTTGTGGTAGGCTAGAGGAAATCAGATGTAGTGATTTTGATTTAGCTATCTAAGAAATTTTGGTAGTGGGTTCTCTTATTTCAAAGTAATTACCACAAGTAGCATTAGTTTACCTAGCCCAGACTTAACATTTAATTGACATGGTTCTGCCATGCTGAGGGGTTTATTCCACGAAAAGATTTTTGCTGATATTTTTAAGTCATACAGGGCCAGGGAATGTATATGGCCCTGCAGCTGCACTGCTGTGTATGTGGTCCCCAGTCCTATGTGTGTGACTGTGTGGTACACACTCCTAACAACAATACTTGTGGCTGAGAAAGTTATCTAACTTCAACATTACATTTTTCAATATGATGTAGAAATAACTGGCACACAAGTCTGAAATTGTAAAAGTAAGCTCTTGAGGGCCTCCAGTTAAATTATTGCCCAACAATTATGAGCATGGCCTTATATAGTCATGCTTGGAGAAGCCTGAATTGATCACATTTGTGTACAAGCAAGAATTAAGCTGTTGTGTGGTGCAGGGAAAACTTGTTTGAATCCATCTGCTGTCCCCTTTGTTACTTGGAGGAAGGAGGTGCAGACACTTCTAACCTGAAATGATCCTTTTCAATTGCAATCAGTCATGAATGGTTAGATTCCTTTAAATTCCCCCTCTGACAAGGTTAATCCTGTCTTAATCATGGCATCCACGTGTAACCTCTTTGCCCTGTACCCTGGCAACCAATAAATGTCAAAGCCAGTTATTCAAAACTATATCCATCTTACAGTGCTATAGGGATAGAGAAGAATTAGCCATACTCAAATCCTCAGATATGTTTTCTCCTATTCTTCTGTCTCTTTTATGTTCCAACTGAAATAGGAGCCTGTGGTAAAGTAGCATAATAAAAACCGTACCAGTGCATTGAAAATATTAACTTATTCAAAATCTCGAGTTTAAATTAGAGTTAGAATTTTTAGTTCTCCAAAGTCCTTCATATCTTTGTTTAAGCAAAACTTAATTTTTAAATTTGTGTCTTATTTGAATGTCCTACATCTTCAATTTTTCTTCTTCGTTTAGGAAAAGAAAACAATTAGATGTGCTTAAAGGATGGTTCGCTTTGACAAGCACAACTCAAAAGAGGAAGGGGAAGGAAATGAACTGGACCACATTCCGCATTGCTGTGTTCTTAGCAGAGTCTCATAAGCCTTGCCGAGAGCATATGAGATCTGTTGCATTTGCTGACTTTGATTATTTAAACCATTGGCGGAATAATGCTTACAGAGTTCAGGAATAAATAAATCATAAGAGGTGAATGAAGAAAAGGAAATATATGTAAAATTTGGTGAGGCGAGGCAGTGCACAGATGCATGTGGAAGTGTGGGAGAGATTCTCTGTGCATCTTCATTGTTGCTCCTTTCTCAACAAAGGGGACTTTAAAGCATTGATCCATCTGCATTTATTGCAGCAGCAAACCAGCAGCTATGCTGAAAGCTTGCAAGGAGTGAAGCAAGGATCTCTTAAGGCCATATAAAAGTTTCTGGAATAAGAGTTTTGGATACAGAAATATATTGAATGGTAATTGTCCAGCCTCCAAATAAACACAAACACCAAATGAATCTAGAAAATCTTTATAAACAAAGTATTTATTTCTAAGACTAAAATCCCTTAAAGTGTGCATACTAATCAAACATAAGCTGGGCGTTGAAAAGTCTCCACTATGGATAGTGTTGAATTTGCTTTATGATCTGGGTAGCCTACAACTCAGTAGGACATTTCCACCACAGTACCTGCCTTGATTAAAAACAGCAAGCTTCTCCACTAAATACAGAACTTTGCTTTTGCTGCAGTCATTAAAATAACCATGTAGAAAGAAGACTTAAATTGCTGTGTCCATATCAGAATGCACAACTGAACTACAACTTTTTAATGAGAAGTTAAGCATCCAAGTTGCCTGAGTGCTTTTGTTGCTTCGGTGTATTTCAAAAAAAGTTGATTTGATACAGCAGAGATGCTGGAATTACAGGAGCTGTGACATCAAAAAGGAACTTTTCAGAAGTTTGGATTTCTTGAGTTACTTTTCAATAATTTCTCCTATAATTACTTGCCAACAATCTTCATTCATTCCTTTTTAGATTAGTGATAGAAAGGGAATGCACATCAGACCATTCAAAGACCGTTAAATCAATTGGTCCATTAAAATATTTAAAGTGAAGCAGGTCTTAAAATCTCTAGGATGCCATATGCTTGCTAGTTTTGCAATACTGAGACATGAAGTAGGATAAATAAAAACTGTGGAGAAATTCACAGTATAAAAATTCCAAAACATTTACACACTCACAAAGGCAGTATGAATACTCCTTCATTGTACCACTGCCAAAGAAGATGGCATATGCTTCTTTCCCTATATGAAAAGTCTGAGTATAGCATTAATTTTCAATCACACATATAAAACATGGAATCACCTTATTGCTTGGTACTTTCTTGCTGCAGTGTATTGTTACACTGTCGAACCCTGAAAGTAAGATATCTGTATCTCTACAGTCGTTAACTTTACTTTTTTACCCCCAACAGTGTTGTGTGTGTTCAAAACAAAATAATTTTAGAAGATAGAAGCTTAAAATGACTAAGTTTTGCTCAGGTTCTGCCATCAATGGTAGAATAAGCTACAACCCTTGATTTTTCCATTTTCTTTCTTTTGTTAAATATAATTTTTCACCTTAAAAAACAAATTGACAAGTGTTTGCCTGTAAGAGTTTACCAGTGCCTGCAAAGCATACAATTAATTTATAGGCTGTTTTGTTGTAACTTCTTTAGGACAAGTCCTAGAAAAGGGCTCCAGGGTGCCATACTGGCAGCCCTTCCTGTTCACTGCCCAGGGCTGCACACACAGAGGACAATGAATACGCAGAAGACAGTTAAGTCCTCACATTCATCATGAGTTGTCATAATCTATGAATCTATACTTGTAAATGATATACAGTCTCTCTTGAATCTTCCTGGATTCCCAGCCCTTATTTTATCCTGTGTCAAGAAATTGAGACAATCACCTTGAGGAAGGTGATTCTCTCCCTCTACCCTGCCCTTGTGAGACCTCACGTGGTGTACGGCATCCAGGTCTGAAGTCCTCAGCACAAGAAAGATGTGGATGGAATGTAGCAAGTCCAGAGGAGGGTACAAAGATGCTTTGAGGGCTGGAACATCTCTCCTGTGAAGACAGGCTGAGATAGTTGGGTTTGTCCAGCATGGAGAAGAGAAGGCTCCAGAGAGACCTTAGAGCACCTTCCAGTACCTGAAAGAGGCCTGCAAGAGAGCTGGAGAGGGACTTTTTACAAGGGCATGTAGACATAGGACAAAGGGGAGTGGCTTTAAACTGACAGAAGGTAGGTTTAGATTAGATATTAGGAAGAAATTTTCTACTGTGAGTATGGAGAGGCACTAGAACAGGTTGCCCACTGAAGTTGTGGCTGCCTCATCTCTGGAGGTGTTCANGGAAGGGGAAGGAAATGAACTGGACCACATTCCGCATTGCTGTGTTCTTAGCAGAGTCTCATAAGCCTTGCCGAGAGCATATGAGATCTGTTGCATTTGCTGACTTTGATTATTTAAACCATTGGCGGAATAATGCTTACAGAGTTCAGGAATAAATAAATCATAAGAGGTGAATGAAGAAAAGGAAATATATGTAAAATTTGGTGAGGCGAGGCAGTGCACAGATGCATGTGGAAGTGTGGGAGAGATTCTCTGTGCATCTTCATTGTTGCTCCTTTCTCAACAAAGGGGACTTTAAAGCATTGATCCATCTGCATTTATTGCAGCAGCAAACCAGCAGCTATGCTGAAAGCTTGCAAGGAGTGAAGCAAGGATCTCTTAAGACCATATAAAAGTTTCTGGAATAAGAGTTTTGGATACAGAAATATATTGAATGGTAATTGTCCAGCCTCCAAATAAACACAAACACCAAATGAATCTAGAAAATCTTTATAAACAAAGTATTTATTTCTAAGACTAAAATCCCTTAAAGTGTGCATACTAATCAAACATAAGCTGGGCGTTGAAAAGTCTCCACTATGGATAGTGTTGAATTTGCTTTATGATCTGGGTAGCCTACAACTCAGTAGGACATTTCCACCACAGTACCTGCCTTGATTAAAAACAGCAAGCTTCTCCACTAAATACAGAACTTTGCTTTTGCTGCAGTCATTAAAATAACCATGTAGAAAGAAGACTTAAATTGCTGTGTCCATATCAGAATGCACAACTGAACTACAACTTTTTAATGAGAAGTTAAGCATCCAAGTTGCCTGAGTGCTTTTGTTGCTTCGGTGTATTTCAAAAAAAGTTGATTTGATACAGCAGAGATGCTGGAATTACAGGAGCTGTGACATCAAAAAGGAACTTTTCAGAAGTTTGGATTTCTTGAGTTACTTTTCAATAATTTCTCCTATAATTACTTGCCAACAATCTTCATTCATTCCTTTTTAGATTAGTGATAGAAAGGGAATGCACATCAGACCATTCAAAGACCGTTAAATCAATTGGTCCATTAAAATATTTAAAGTGAAGCAGGTCTTAAAATCTCTAGGATGCCATATGCTTGCTAGTTTTGCAATACTGAGACATGAAGTAGGATAAATAAAAACTGTGGAGAAATTCACAGTATAAAAATTCCAAAACATTTACACACTCACAAAGGCAGTATGAATACTCCTTCATTGTACCACTGCCAAAGAAGATGGCATATGCTTCTTTCCCTATATGAAAAGTCTGAGTATAGCATTAATTTTCAATCACACATATAAAACATGGAATCACCTTATTGCTTGGTACTTTCTTGCTGCAGTGTATTGTTACACTGTCGAACCCTGAAAGTAAGATATCTGTATCTCTACAGTCGTTAACTTTACTTTTTTACCCCCAACAGTGTTGTGTGTGTTCAAAACAAAATAATTTTAGAAGATAGAAGCTTAAAATGACTAAGTTTTGCTCAGGTTCTGCCATCAATGGTAGAATAAGCTACAACCCTTGATTTTTCCATTTTCTTTCTTTTGTTAAATATAATTTTTCACCTTAAAAAACAAATTGACAAGTGTTTGCCTGTAAGAGTTTACCAGTGCCTGCAAAGCATACAATTAATTTATAGGCTGTTTTGTTGTAACTTCTTTAGGACAAGTCCTAGAAAAGGGCTCCAGGGTGCCATACTGGCAGCCCTTCCTGTTCACTGCCCAGGGCTGCACACACAGAGGACAATGAATACGCAGAAGACAGTTAAGTCCTCACATTCATCATGAGTTGTCATAATCTATGAATCTATACTTGTAAATGATATACAGTCTCTCTTGAATCTTCCTGGATTCCCAGCCCTTATTTTATCCTGTGTCAAGAAATTGAGACAATCACCTTGAGGAAGGTGATTCTCTCCCTCTACCCTGCCCTTGTGAGACCTCACGTGGTGTACGGCATCCAGGTCTGAAGTCCTCAGCACAAGAAAGATGTGGATGGAATGTAGCAAGTCCAGAGGAGGGTACAAAGATGCTTTGAGGGCTGGAACATCTCTCCTGTGAAGACAGGCTGAGATAGTTGGGTTTGTCCAGCATGGAGAAGAGAAGGCTCCAGAGAGACCTTAGAGCACCTTCCAGTACCTGAAAGAGGCCTGCAAGAGAGCTGGAGAGGGACTTTTTACAAGGGCATGTAGACATAGGACAAAGGGGAGTGGCTTTAAACTGACAGAAGGTAGGTTTAGATTAGATATTAGGAAGAAATTTTCTACTGTGAGTATGGAGAGGCACTANTGAAGACAGGCTGAGATAGTTGGGTTTGTCCAGCATGGAGAAGAGAAGGCTCCAGAGAGACCTTAGAGCACCTTCCAGTACCTGAAAGAGGCCTGCAAGAGAGCTGGAGAGGGACTTTTTACAAGGGCATGTAGACATAGGACAAAGGGGAGTGGCTTTAAACTGACAGAAGGTAGGTTTAGATTAGATATTAGGAAGAAATTTTCTACTGTGAGTATGGAGAGGCACTAGAACAGGTTGCCCACTGAAGTTGTGGCTGCCTCATCTCTGGAGGTGTTCAGGGCCAGGTTGGATGGGACTTTGAGTGACTTGGTCTACTGGAAGGTGCCCTTGCCCATAGAGATGGATTGGAACCAGATGATCATTAAGGTCCCTTCCAACCCAAACCATCCTGTGATTCCGTGAAATTGCAGTGTGATCATTGTTACAAAACTCGCTTATTTTCTTTCCTCCCACTGTCTCATCTACCACTTCAGTTTCACTGAAATTTGTCTCATTTTAGTATTTTGTGAAGCAGTAAATACACGTGTCTCAGCTGTCTTCTTTACACCATTCACTATGGTGTATATTTTTGATAACATCTCTCCTTACTCATCTTCCATCTGAAATCAGTAGTTTGAAAAGATCATCTCAGTCTGCCTTTGAGTCTGACTTATTTTTGCTTTATTCTGTTTCAAGATTAGGTTCACCACAACTGACAGCTTTAGCATCAAGAAGCCAGATATATCAGCAGATAATAACCATGAATTTAGAGTCTATCTGACTATATGTGGGGGAAAACCCCAACATTCACTATTGCAGACACCCCAAATAAGTGATGTTTCATTAGTTACCTTGGCTGGAAATAAGTCTTCTCTCTGTGGTAAAGAGGACTTACTATTCTACTTACTTAAGCGCTTTTTTTTTTTCCAGGCTGTAGTCAACACGTTCAGTCTGTCTTGTCATTCTAAAATGCTGCTACTCAAAACTTCTGTGGGCGATCATGAAGGAAATTTCCTAGCATCCCATATAGCAATTTTTAAGTTCAGCCATATTTTTAAACATTGACTTCTCCAAGGCAATTCTTGTGTTTCTGGAGTCTTAGAATTTCTTCACATTAGGGGGGAAGGTGGCCTCTGGAGGCAATCTGATCCAACGGCCTGCTCAAAGCAGGGCCAGCGTATACCAGTTCAGCCAAGTTCTGAACATACTAAAGGATGAAGATTCCACAGCCCATCTGGGCAACCTGTTGCAGACCTTCTGCTTAAACAATCGTAATTTCTGTTGTTGCAGCTTGTGTCCCTTGTCTTATGTCCTTTCACAGCACATCTTTGAGAGGAGCCCATGTCTGTCTTCTCTATACCCTCCCATCAGGCAGCTGAAGGCAGCAAGCGTGACACCAAGTGGCTGAGCACACATGGCCAGGTTGAGAAGTTTCTTAAAGATTCCCAGGCAGCTGAAAGCAGTTGCAGAGACTGAACATGCATACAGCTGGGAGCTGCTGCCCAGCTGGGAAGCCTCAGTCTAGTCATGCCGAAGGAAACTCTTCATCTTACAAACATCACCAGAATGCCATGCACTCAAGGTAGCCAGGGAAGCAGAAACCACAAAGTTGTGAAGGACTGAAATCATCCCTCAAAGAGAATGAATAGAGTCAAGCATTTCAGAATGAAGCATTAATATTTTATCAGCTAGCAAATGAGTAGAAAAATAAGTTAGAAAATTTCTGCTAGTTGTAAGTGAGTGACATTTCTCTCCATCTGCCTGTCTGGACTCTAATAACTTAAGCTTTTCAGTAGGTGGTTCTCACTCTTAAGCCTGGGAACTGGCAGTGAGTTTCTCATCCTCTGTGTGGCATAAGTTCTTTCGTTTGCATTCCTGTTCTGGTAAATCTTGTTAACTTTTACTTTTGCCCACTCTATAAAGACATTGCCCATAGAAACTAGGAAAGGGAGCAAGTAGTTTTTAATTAGCCTTAATTTTGTTTTGTAGCATTAGCCTTGATACTTGAGACAAATGAGAATTAGAATGAAAATCATTTAGTTTTCTTGATCACTTACAAGCCGAGCAAGATAGCATTGGGATGTTAAAGCTATAGGAACATAATTTATGCATTATACAATAAGCTGAGCTTCTTGTGCTTCACTTCTGAATTGAATAACCTCACAGTTAATAGGATTACACATTATTTCAAGAACAAGAACAGGCCAGTCTTACAGGAGTGAGCCAAGAAAAGGTATATGCATCATTGCCCTCCTTTTCTGTTCTTTTGTGCTCTGTCATTGTGTTGTTCTGCACAAATGCAGTACTTACAAACATGGCCCCTCACCCATAATCATTCTCTTTGGTGGCAGTAATATGGGAAGCAAACACAGCTATGACATGCAAAAATAAATGGTCAGTGAGAACATGTTCCTAGCCAGCCCTAGCTGTGTCTTCTGTTTAAACTGATGATTGATTTTGGACAGAGATGTTGTAACCTCAGGTTTTGTCCCTGTTTCACATAGTTAGATGTAATACCACAACGCTGCAGCTCTGCTTGCTCTGGAACACATTCCAGCAAACTTCTCTGAATAGAAATGCATTGAGAGCATGCTAGAGCTGCCTATCATGTCACTTAGAGGAAAAGCCTATCATATGCTCTCACATTGCTCAAGTCTTGTGCAATTCCTTTGTAAGTTAATCCCACGAGCAGTAAATCTGTTACTTTCATGTTTTCAGTTTATATCATTTGGGTTAGGGAAGAAAAAAACAAAACTATTTCATGTACAGACCACTGGCAACCATCTCTTTCAGTGGTAAATATTGGTTCAGATACAATACAGCAGAAAAATTACCTATATATACGTTCTAGGTGCTGGAGGAGAGTTTGGAGATTCCTCTGATTCCATTTTAGGAGGTAAGCCTATCCTTGACTACAACTTTGAGTGGAAAAGGTAGCTCAGAATAGCCAGAGGTACTCTTTTTCCATTTCATGTACCACAAATTTAAAACTAAAAAAAACTGAAAGGTAAAAAGCATGTGTAACTACACGAAGGATATTATATAGTCTTTTGCTTCTTATAAGTCTTTTACAGATAGCTCATGTGCTTTGGGGATGGGCAAAAGGAATGCTTATATTCTTTCCATAACCAGAAATTAGCTTTTTGTTTATAGTGACCTTTTTGTGGCAAAAATGCTCTCAGAGGCTCAATCTGTTCCTACAGAGTGATTCTCTATATTGCAGATGTCCTCCTTTGTTCACATACTGTGTTACTTTCAGTCTCAAGGAGTTATCACAGGAATGTTTGTTCTACTCTAGTCAGTCCAGCTTTCTCTGAATTCAGGTCAGATTAAAAGGTTACAATTTTGGCTGCCTTCATCAGGTTATCATAGGTCACAGCTAATTGCTGCCTCTCATGGCCAAGATCCTGGGTGACAGCACTGTACTCACTTCTCCAATATTCTGGATTCTCTTGCTGCTCTGCCAAACGTGGGCAGACTTCACTAGAAGTCCTATTTTGGTCTCAGTCTTCTTCCCATTTAGTTGCATGATTAATTATAACCATTACATCACTTATGTTTAACAAAGCAGCTGGCTCTCAGATTTGTGCTCCCTGATATCATCAGGCTGCTATTGTGGCAAAGCAGGAAGACAGGAACTCTCAGAAAATCTTTCTTTTCACCAGAGTCTGGTGTAAGCATATTTCCTACACTTTCAGTTCTCTCTCTCTGCTTCTTCCTACTTTCCTAAACTGACTCTAGCATTTTTGGTCATGCCCAGCAGGTCAGCAGAGAGTCCTGGACATGCAGGTCACTTCCTGCATGGCCACCTTGTAATTTTCTTGTGGTAGGTGATGCTGAGAAAACCTTCTTTGGTTTCTTCCACTTTTTTTGCCTACTGATAAGAGTGGAGAGGATGCGCACCAAAGAAAAGATTGCCTACCGCTTCCTAGTTGCCCTGGGAACATTTGTCTAAACTGGCTTCTTAAAACACAGCTCTTTGGAGAGACCTCTCCCCGTCTCCTCAGACATACTCAGATGTCCATCAAAAGCACCTCCCTGGATGGCACATGAAAGCAGCAGCCTCCATTTCCAAACATTCTGCTTTAAACCTACTTATTCCTCTTAATAGTCATCAGACTGTATTTATTTCAAACAGAAATGTGTCTACGGAGATATTTAGTGTTTTCTTAATATTCTTCATTCTAGAACATGCATGAGAAAGTACATTCCCAGGAGTAATAGGAGTAGGTAAGAATCTCACACAGTAGACATGGCTCTATTTCTTAAAATTTACTGCAGCTGTTTATGATTCAATTTGGTGCCAGAATGAGGGAGTCACTGTTAGGTTCGGACAAGTAATCAACCCTTTGACTATACTGAGGACCAGTCACATTTGTTATCAGTACACAAATGTACAGTTTTTGCTTTCACATGCCCTGTGTTAAACGCAGGTAACCATGCAGAACAGGCGCGCCTTACTGCCATCACACACTTTCCAAGCATCCACCCACAACACCCTTGTACTGTGGGGCAGCAGTGGGCTATCAGCTGCCTTGAGCTTCCCAATATACTGTGGATCCTTCCTTACAGGTTTTCTGTTCACCCGCTGGGGAGATGCTATTTCACATCCCTCTGAAAATGAAATGTTAAACACCTTTTTTTGATTGCTACTGGTGTTTCTGCTGTCCAAAAATATGATGGGCTCAAATACAGTAATAACAAGCCATATCCAGTAATTAGCAACACAAAGCTTAATAACTTTATGTTGTTCTTTTGCCCTTCCCATTGTATTAATCCAGCCAGTCTCTATTCCTGCTCCCTTGCCAGGAAGTGTGATTTTGGCTTTTCTATATGGTGCAATGCAGATCTATAACACTGTACAGAAACATTTTTTAGAGTGAATATGTGTAACCATAAAGAATGGAAATCTGCAAGGTTAATGGAGTAGTAGAAATGAGATGTAAATAGTTACTGAAGTGAATAGGCAGAACTGAAGGGTTTTTTTTCAAATTGCTGACTCAGACAGACTGTACCTATACAGATCTTCAAAATCACAGGCTCTACATGCTTTGCATAATTGGAAATGGATTTCTGAAGTAATTGTTTACGTAGCTTTATATGAACAATGAAATTTGAATATTAATTTAAAGTTAAAAATTATTCTGTCTCTTCAAGACAAATATTTCCCCATTCAATAATTAGAAAAACAGAAAAAAACAAGACCAGGCTTAGAGCCGGGACAAGCTTGCAGCTTATCTAAGAAAACATAGTTTGTCATTTCTCATAATGATTCATCCTGCAAAATGGAAGAACTATTTTGCTCTTTAAATAACAGTTGTGTCTATTTGTATGAAAGGAAGTTCATTGCTTTATAGAGAACAGGGGATGGATAAGAAAACAAGCAGTCAAATATTACCAGTGAAAGACAGTAATGTTGCTTTCCTTCCTTTTTGAATAAAGAAGAAAATAGTGAAGGGGACTGCTTGTTTGTTTCTTTTTATTTTAGTATTTCCTTTATATATGGAATAGACCTAACCTTGTCAGCAGCCATTTGCCATGCTAAGGTAGATGAGTCACCATGATGTCAGCCATAATTTTAAGAAAATTTAAACAATTTTGAAATTGAAATGTTCATTTGGGGTTTGTTAGATAGTTTCTTGTATAGATAGGAATCCAGATAGATTTCTCTAATTAATAGGTTTCACTAAGTTTCACTTATTTACCTTAGAAACGTGTGAGTAAAATCAATGTAGTTGGATACTCTGATGTGATTTTAACATCATTTATGCCTTTAGACTCCTGAGGGAAATTTTCAAAGGTGCTCATTTTGGGGCCAACATTGTGCCCTCAGTCAGTACTGAATGCCAGTTGTGTCCAGTGGGAGCATAATGAGGCCAACAGAGAGCACATTTGTTAACCACCCCTCTGCCTCTGTCCAGAAACAGAAATCACTGGTTTAGAAAGGGCTCATTGTCGATGATTAGTTGAGGGAAAATACTGTAGTGAGTGTGCAAAAAGTCCTGCAGGCAAAATGCTTAATGTCACATAAGGAACATAAAAGTCTTAACTTCATTTGTATCTCAAAGGAACCTTATCCATAGTTATGTCACTAGCGAGTATTCTTCTACCTAAATCTAAAATAATACTAAAAATAGTACTGAAATTACTTCATCAAGAACACAGTATCTTCTTTTAAGAATATTCTTTCATGCTGCTTTTTATCTCAGATAGCAGTAGCTTCAAGAAATTGAATGGTCTGAGGTGTTTTGGTGTATATGCTATTGTGTTCGGGCAAAATTGTGTATATCAAGGATTCCAACATTAGCTCCAAAAACCTTTCCTGAAGTAGTTCTTCCTTACGCTGTTTCACAATTCATCTAAGACCATGCACATGACAGAGTTGCAGCACTGAACTGGTAGTGACAGCTTTAACATGCTGTACCTTTGTTTTTCCTGTTGATTTTGCAAACGTTAAAAAAAAAAAAAGAAAAAGAAAAAAATCTGTTGAACTTCTGGCATAAAACTGTAGGTGCTACTGTAGCTAAGATGCTGCTAAGTGTCTAGGTGATAAAAGCCTTCTCCCACACCTGCCACTCTGCAAAACACTATTGTCAGGAAAACATATGCATCCTTTTCCAGTAAGAGTAAGGACTGTGATAACATTAGCATTTAGACAAGACACTGAGCTGATGATTGTGAAATGCATTAATGGATGTGTCACTATTTTAAAAGAGCACATCTAATAGATGGTTTATATATGCCATCTCATTGTACTTATTTATTTATTTTATAGGATATTTTAAACATAAAATTGCACAGATCAAAGTAGAACTCTCCTGTGACCTGCTCACCTCAAGGATCAGCATTCAACAGAACTGATCCCAGTTTCCAGCCAGTTGTGTACACCACAGAAGGAAAATGGACATACTGAACAGCCACCACTTTTTGTACTTTCTGCCTACCACACGCCTTGTCATCTTACTAGCAGCTTTGACAACTGCTGAAGATGTGACTAATAGCACTTTCAACCGCACTGGTATAACTACGGGATCCGTGCCTGTGGTGATCTCCCGCATCGACCATATTATAGTCAAGGAAGGCAGTAGTGCCTTGATCGACTGCAATGTCCAAGCTAGTCCTAGTCCACGTTACAGATGGTACAATTCCAATGGTCACCTGCTCCAAGAGGATGAGAATAAAGGTAAGATCTTAGTAATATCACTGATGTAGCCTGTCCAAGGACAGTTCTCATTTCAGCAAGTTGACAAATAACCCAAATTTAATGGTCTGGTATTTTCCTGTGTGAGAATAAATGAAAGCCCAGTGACAACTGCAAATTTTTTATGTGCACCTTGGAAGAAAACAGTAACTTTTTAGTGTGTTATTTATAGCAACACAAAGCAAGAAGGTGAAGCACTTAACAGAAGGTATAGATAGGCTCCTTTTCATTGGAAGACTTCGGGTTTTTTCCTGTTTCTCGTTCTGTCCTCTTTTGTTCTTTGGCACCAAAAAAGATTAAAAATCTATTTTCCAACTCAAGGGAGGATTCTCATGACATATAAGAATAGTTTGTTGGCATGTACTCAACACAACTAACTCCCTGAGATGCCTGCTGACTTTATGCATACTGCCACAGGAGTGTGAGAAACAGGAGATGCCCTGAACAACCAAATGAAAATCCTGTATGGGGCAGCAGTCAGAAGTACAGGCCAAGTCTGAGCTGTCCTGGCTTTAGTTAAGACTCTGCAGTGGCATTTGCCAGAGACCTTAATTATACATAATTTGCAATAAGCTTATTTTCTTTAAATGGAAGGTTTGGGTGATAATCCTAGTTATACTCCTAGAGAGTGTTTGAAGGGAGTGTGGGTATATGAAAGGTGCTTTTCTCATGTAATCCTTCCATACTGACTCCTTTGTTCACAGCATGATGAAATAAACACTTAGCTATTCATACTAAATGCAAGATAGCATGCCTAACTAATAGCTGACCTGACAGAGAACTCTGCTGTGACGGGAGTAACGACTGACCCAGCTGCATGTGCAACATCATAGTGTACCTGTAAAAGCTTACTGCATAACTGGTTATATTTTACATTACAGCATGTAATCATTTTCTGAGTAAAGCTACAAAGGAACTGTTTGAGCTAGTAAGCAGAGTTTCAGATATGATTTGTGTGGTTGTGGCAACATATACTGATAAGTGTGCTGGTGTGTTTTACTAACGTTTACTAACAGAAAATTTCCCCTTTAGTGGGACATCTAAATTTAGGTCTTTGTGTAGTCAGCTGAGAGAGGTAGCTACTAAAAAAACCCATTTAGTTAGGTGAGCAAAAACATTGACCCAATCAGTAAAAATTGCAGATGTAGTATTAGGACAACATCACTTTATAACTTAGAATTTCAACAGTGCACTACCTCCTTTACGAAACTGTCTTTCTGTAAGGAATGTTTCCTAGCATGAAACCTTTCTTTACGATGTTAAGTATAGCACTGAATCATTATCAAAACCCAGCAATGCTGCCTTTTCTAATCATTGTTTTCTTATTTGACTTATACTGTCTGCCAGGATCCACTGGCACAGATTCAGTCATTGAGTCACAGTTCAATGCCATTATGTCATTTGTAACAGCTGGAGCCAGGGTACATCAGCAAGGTGTCTTGTCATCTCACAATTAATAAAAACCTACTTTGCAAACAGGACCAACATTGCAATTCAAAGAAATACCAAGCAGGAATACTCTGTATTTTTTGTTATTCTAGAGGTGGCAAAAGAAGTGTCAACTGTTACAGATGCTGACATTTCCTCTGTAAAGGAGTTTTCCTCTGAATTTGCCTAACTTTAGCAGATTGGGGTGATTTTTGGTGAAGGTCCAGCTTAGCCAGCTTTGTATTTATTCATTATTTTTTAATTAAAGGCAAAGTGATTCAGCTGTTTTCAAAAATTATGCTAGGGTAAAAAAACAGTGTTTCAGTTAAGTTAAAGCTTCTAAGAGGATAAAAAAATGTCATTAAGAGCTGTCTGTACACATGAACTGAGGCAGGGGCCTTGTGGGAGTACTTTCTACATAGGCTTCTACTGGAGATACTGTAAAAAGCCCAATTTCAATAAGTCATGTGTAATTAGAAAAACTTTGAACATGGTAAAAGTTCATAACTACACTGAATTAAAGGTTTTTTATGACTGAGTTTCAGAATTGTCCACAGTTTCTTCCTTGAAAGTAATTAAAAAAAAAATAGAACAATCTTTTTAATAATGAAAGAATGTCTGTGAAAAGTATAAAATAAATGTAGAAGCAAGGTATACACCAACCTGTAGCAGAATTGCAATCCTTGCCTTGTGATTTACAGGCATTGTACAGGGATTTTGCACTGGTTTAGTCCTCTGATCACAGGTTCTATGTCTTTGTTCAGCTGCCTAAATAGACTTAAATAGTGGCTGGTTAGGTTAGGTTTAAGGAAGGACAACTTTCTGACAGTAAAGACAGGTGAACACCTGACGTTCCTTTCCGTGGAAGGCTATTGAAATTCCATTACTGTCTTTGGCAGATATCTGTCAGGAATGGCTTGGGATTGTGTTACAGAGATTGAGTGGATTTACATCAACCTGTGTCATTGTTTTAAAAGGAAGTCTTCTGTATGGCACCTCCCTCTATCAAGTGTTCAGAAGGCACAGAGGGACTCCACTTTCTGGCTGTTGTTCACCATGTGAACACTTCCAGGGGTGGGTTTAGATGAAGGAAAGAATTGACATCAGGCTTTCCTGTTGGAGTGAATCATGTTTTTATAGCAGTGTCACAAAACAAGAAGTCATACCATACCGAATAAAGCAAAAAATATATGTCCTCAGCTCTTAAATAGTGTAGTGATATTTGAGTAAAAATTAAGTACACTTGAGGAACTAAAAATCTTAATTCACTGAATCTTGAAGCAGTTTAGCAATGATAGGAGCAATGGATTTTAACATGTTTCAAATGCAGTTTCATAGCTAAACTGTTCTATTGTGCCACACATTCAAAGAATATGAAATGTACATTTACATTAAATGTATGTGTACATGCACCAGACAAAGCTATCAATTATATTACACTGACAGAAATTGCTCTTAAAAGTAAAATGTTCATGCTGACAAAGATGTTCCCTATCAAGGCTCTTTTCTTTCCTGTCTATCTTACTCTTCCTATCCTATTTCCCTTTCTTTAAAATCATACTTCAAAATCAGATTCTCAACACCTCAGAGGACAGGCAGTGTAATATATGATGTCTGAAATTTCAGGGTTTTAAAGTTTACATTAGCAGAATTATATGAGATACTGGAACAAAACACCAAAACTACCCCAATTATAAGCAAATGCATTGTCAGGGAACAAAACAAGAAGGGCTTAATAGGTTTTTCTGCCTCTCAATCCCGTTGTTGCTGTTCTTTGAGGAAGTGGGACCTGTGTTTGGGAGGCTCTCTGGGGTAAATAGTCCTATCTTTGCAACTTAATTGATCATAAGATTGACATAGATGTCATGCATGTTAACATTTTTTAAGGCATGTTCTGACTATTCACAGTTGATGTCAGGGATTGATAGTAACACAGCAAGGGTCTCAGGGACAGACAGGCCTTTGTGATGGTAAATTTGTTGTCTTCTTGTGAACATTATTTCCTTCTTCCAAAGCCTGAAGCGAGTTTTGACAAAGCTGATGTTTAAGACTATACTGATGATGTGAACAAAATACCTCTAAGTTACTCTGTCTTCTCTCTAACAGGAAAATGGTGGTTTCTTGACAACGGGCTACTAAACATTACCAGGGTGTCTTTTGAAGACAGAGGTAAATACACGTGTGTCGCGTCTAATACATATGGCAGCATCAACAATACTGTGACGCTGAGGGTCGTTTTTACCTCTGGAGATATGGGAATCTATTACATGATTGTCTGCCTTGTAGCTTTTACCATTGTTATGATACTGAACATTACTCGATTATGTATGATGAGCAGTCATTTGAAGAAAACTGAGAAAGCAATCAATGAATTCTTCAGAACAGAAGGGGCAGAGAAACTTCAGAAAGCCTTTGAGATTGCGAAGCGTATCCCAATTATCACATCGGCAAAAACACTCGAGCTTGCCAAAGTAACCCAGTTCAAGACCATGGAATTTGCTCGCTATATTGAGGAGCTTGCTCGGAGTGTACCTTTGCCGCCTCTCATCATGAACTGCAGGACTATAATGGAAGAAATTATGGAAGTTGTTGGTCTGGAGGAGCAAGGACAGAATTTTGTACGTCAGGCAGCAGAAGGCCAGGAAACCACTGAAACAGATGAGCTATATATGATCCCAAATGCTTTGACACGCAGTGACTCACCTACAGCTGACTCGGACGCATCGTCACTGCATGAGCCACCTCAACAGATTGCAATAAAAGTGTCAGTTCACCCAATGTCCAAAAAGGACTGCATGGATGGTCAGTCACAGGAAAGCATGCAGTTGGACACCAAGGAAGAAGACACCCCTCAAACACCAGCACTTCCTGCAGAGCCCTCTCCTGAGCCTTCTGCTGAACTCTGTTCTGATGACACAGCATTGGCAAATGACACAAATACATGTGTTATATATGAAAGCCATGTATGATAGTTACTCCTGAATCTATGCATAGCAGGAAAATCAGGTGGAGCTCTTTTAAAAATACATATTGTACTTGCCGCTAAGCCTTACCTGGAGACTATCATAGCAAAAGCATGTAAGTGGATTATTTGGCACTTTCTTCTCAGTTTGAGTTTAGTTTACCATGATGTATGGCAGAGTAATTGCTATTACATTAATATTAATTGCTCTTTTTGATTAGGAATATTTCCAAGAAACATTTACCTCAGCATTTTCTAGGTTGGAGTCACCTGTAGTGGCCTCCTGGAAGTCACTGGTAGTCTTTGATGTAGGACACTTGAACTTACTAAACATAAAACTGGTTTTCACTCTCCTCCTTCACTCCCGTTATTTCCATCTATTGCATTTTTTGCAAATATTAACTTATGAATTTGAAATATTGCCCAAGAGGCAGCACTCCAGTAGCCAAATAAAATCCTAATAGATCCCATTTACAAAGCATGTTTGCTCAGCTACATTGTGATTTAGAAGGCTATTAAAGAAAGTTAAAATGTTTCCATTTCATTTGAGACCGCACTGCTTAGGCACATGGGAAATAGTTTTCCATGGAATGAAGATGCCAATAATTGCTAGATTTGCTTGGAGAAACAGCTTCGAGGTGTATTTTACAGACTGTAAGCATCTTAGAGAAAGTTGCAGTCCAACAGCTCTATGAGGTTTTATGCATATATTTGACCATTCTTTACCTTGCCAGAATTTTATATGCCAAACAGCTCCAAATATGTAAGATGACTTGTTTTGAAGTAGTTTGGAAGGAGTAAGTACATACTACCTTACCAGAAGATATGCAGATTCCCTAGCAGTCCTCCAAATGCCAGTAATGAGTTGATGACAAGGCTGAAATGGCAAAATTCCCTTTTATTTGGATTCTTAATTTTATGCAAATTCATATTCTGAAGATCAAGCCTAAATTCATGTAAAAGTATCAGTTTGAGAGTGTTGTATCCAAACTGGAAAAAAAAATGCAATCAAGTGTCCTATGAAATTACAATGACAGTCATGCAAACTGTTTATTGTGATATAATTGCTTTGGTATTTTAAGAACCTCCTACCTATGTGGGATGTTCCTGCTTGAGTACATGTGACTCTACCCCAGTAAAGCTTTAATGATCACAGCAATCATGGCATTAAAAAGGATCAACATTTAGGCCAGGAAATGCCAGGAGTGTAAGGGAAGTGATAACTTCTATTGTAGACAGACAGTAAAAAGGACCCTCTCTGCACTGAGTCTGGAAAGCAAGCGCTTACAAGGAGGAGTTTGTGTAGGGTTAATATTACTTAATTACCTGACACATTTAGTTTGGAATTAATGAACAAACTATCACCTTGTAGTTTTTAAGAAGGATTTTAATGTAAGTATAGGTACTTAAAATAAATCCAGAATCAAGTATATTACAGAAAAAGAAGTCTCTTAGGTCTCTGGGGAGATGATGTGTGGATGGCTCTATGGACATTTTAGTGAAGTAGCCACATCTATGTAAGGTATCTCTTGGAGGCAATCAGTTATATTAACTGCACAGGTAGTCAAGACCAGACAAAGTCAGTGTTGCAGCTATCTAAAAGAACCCTTGATAATGAAGTGAGATTTTATGCCAGCTTCTTCATGTTTAAGTGCAGAGCCTCACTAGAGTGTAATACAGGAATACCCCATGACTTATGTAGGCAATGCAGAGAACGGTCCATATTTACCTTTCTATGGTTACTGAAAAAAATTACATGTTTAATAATGGACTTCAGATTTTACAACCAACTCATGAAAAATGGCAGCATTCAGTTGCCTCATGTTTGTTTGTGCTCACCACAGTGGCAGGTTTCTTTACAAAATGAATTTGCACATGCCCAAAAGGAAACATGCGAGGGCAAAGTCCCTTTAGGAATGTGGCTGGAAATATTTTAGTTCCAGCAAAGCAATATAAATCTAGAACACAAGGTAGATTAAGAGAATACCATAAAAACCTCACTTCTGACCAATGTGATTGAAAATACTATTGATGCAAACTGTTAACTTCTTGTCTTAGTCCAAAGTACATTTCTGTTCAGTGTTCATATCAGGTTTTCAAGTTACTTCATTTGCTTCTGATATGAAAAAGGACAAGGGCAGAAACAAAAGCAGGAACTTGCACTAAATTCTTATGATTCACTTTAACCTCCTGAAAAGAGGCATCTTGATTTTGCTGCCTGTCCAGCATTTACAAACAGTGCTCATGCATTCTAAAGTTACCTACCTGGTGCCCAACTAAGATTGCACAGATAAGCAAGGATGTTCTCCTTGAAAGTATCAAAATAACTTTTAAAGTACGCTTTAAAAAAAGTTATAAAAATATTTATTAAACTACAGTATTTTAATTTTAATTGTTTTTTAACTATGAAATTTTTGAAGTAGGGATCAGACCCCTTCATATATTCCTATGGTATTTGGTACCAGGCAGTTCTGACCCTGACTGCTTCCCTCAGGCTGTCCTTCAGCCTGCTTATTATTTATTTATTGAGAAACATTTGAGAGCAAACAATCCCCATGGTTTTCTTCAGTATCTCTGTATAAACTTCCTTGAAGATACAGACGATGTTTTTCCCAAAGGTTGCCCACAAAGGGCTTGTATTTGAAGTACACGCAAACGCACATTGCAGACCACGTATGAGCAACAGGCACTTGGATTAGATACATGCAGTATGTGCAGGCTGCATTCCTGCTGTTGCAGGGTCAGAGGGAACCCTGAATTTGCTGGAGCTGTACTCACTCAGAGCTGGGAGTTCACAGGTAGGACTGCTCCAGCCAGTCTGCTATAAACTCTTTGGACATTTAGCTTTGTGTTAGTATTGAAACGAAAGCTGAATAGCACTGTAGCTGGAGAAAATACAGATTGTAACCAAGGGTTCTGGTTTATGTATTTTTTTGTGTGTTTTCATGTGTTTGTATGCTGCTCAGTATCTTTATGCATCCATTCTGTGACATCTCTAAGCCTAAGTTTTTTATACGTTTTCAGACACTTCTTTGTGGGAGACAGATGGGGAGCAAGACCCAAACCTGTCTTTCCTGTTCCAAACTCTGTCTGTGCTATTAGAAATTAAACAATTGTGTCCTGCAGTATTTCTTGGTGAATGGCTATTTTATGGTGCAAGAACACAATTAACAAATATAAAATTAATGAATGCTCTAAGAAAACATTAACATTTGCACTGTTAAGTATTTTCACACACCTTAAACACTTCAGGGACATTAATCTGTTCCCATCACTGGGCTATGCACACCTTTTGTTACATTGATCTATTTCTTACATCACCAAATGCCAAGGGTTCTTAAAACACTCCAAATCTGGAAAACCCAGTCCAACCCAAATTGCATTCTAGAAGTATAAGGAACACCAAGCCAGGCTTAGAAAAGAGATTTCATGATATATTTACACCATTTTCAAATATTTTTGCCAAAATTTCATGAAAGATGACTAGATTTCTGTAGCACAAGAAATCAGTGTTGGATTTGAATTTTACACTTACTATTCTTTTTTCAGTAAATTTAAGACCATATTAATCTGACCACTTAAACATAATATTCACTATCTACTTAACGTTTTCTTTTGAGCAGCATTTGTTTACTGGTGTCCTTTTTTGTTCTCTGATTTGAGTATGTTTGTGATGAAACCTACCCTTCAGTCATTTTATGAGTCTGTCCTTTAAAAAATCTAAAAGAACCCATAGATCAGTGTTTTTATGCAGGTTTATTGGTATTTGGTAAGGCACAGCAGTTTGCTCCTGTGCTTAAAAACTACTGTATAATCATAAGACTTGTGAAATGGCATATACGGGCAGATGTTGATTTTTTTTAAAATCAGTGCCTGTTCTATTCTAATGTACATACTATGTTACTTCCTTGATTTGCAGTTACCTTTTGACAAAAGTACTGTAACATATAACCAGGGCTTTCTGACTTTCAGTTTGGTCAGATGAACTAATTCTGGAAAGTGTTAACAGTGTCGAATTTTAAAAGTTCTCATGGAATATCTTGGCAGCATGCTATTTTAAGAGTTGGCCTCTTAAGTATGCCATACTTAGTGGGACAACTGAAAGCTTCTTAGATGCAAAGGAAATGCTTGCACTAAAGTATCTTAAGTTATATTTCATTTATTATGAAATCCTTTTTGATTTTAAAAGAAACGTAAGACAAATATGAATGTGTTTTTTTGAGAAGCAGTTACTGTATTTTGATTTAAATAACTGTTACGATTTTCTAGCTCACGACCGTAAACCACAAAGAGACCAGTTCATGCTGAAGTGGCAAAATGAAATGTGATGTAGCTTGTGCATTGATCATTGTTTCAATAAAGAATTTGCACAGAGTATGGTGAGTTTGTACACATTCAACAAGATGATAGTTTCCTAGTAAGTGTATGCCCTGGCTCCAGTTCAAATGGAAGCAAACTATGTCTTTCACTGTACATCTGCCAGTGTACCAGAAACTTAGGTCAGGAGAAACAGTTATGTACCTAGAAAGGAAGTTTTAATAAACCTCTGAAAGGAAGTTGTTATCATTTTCAGAATATAGAATTGGTGTTGTTATCAATAGCCTAGATTGCTCATGTATGTAGTGTCTTCCCTTTGGAAGCATATCAGCACTTCCACATGTAATCCAAAAGACTCTTCTGTCTCCTTTTTCCTCTCTCAGCTGTGTCATGGGGCCTTGTCAAAAGTATTGCTGCGGTTTAGAGTCTCTTCTCCCAGAGGCATCCTAGTGCACACAGAGAAGTGTGGCTTGCCATAGCTGCTCCCATTTCTTCACCCACCCTAAAAGGATGAGGTGGAATGAGTTTCCTCTCTCACAGCAGTTGGGATGTATCGCTCCCTAACAATCTACAGCAGGATTCGGTTGACGCAGACACTAATACCTTGTCCTGTCTCTGCTGGTGCTGCACAACTTGCAGTCAGAGTCAGTCCCTGAGAGAGATGGAGTGTGGGGGGGATTTGGCCTTTCACACATCAAAGATTTGCTCTTGCCAGCTGCTGGTCCTAGGCTGAAAAGGATAGCCTATAGCAGGAAAACAAAACAGCTATTTCGTGTTTTAACTCTGTTGTTTGAAAGAGTGTTCCAGTTTGGAAAAGTATTTTCAGAAGCATTTTCATTCAACAGTTTCAGGTGAGATAACAGGCCTGAGATGTCCACAATTTTATTTACAAATATCAGTGAACATTAGGGAAGGGATTGGAAACTGATCATAAAAATGGAACACGGGGCTAGACCCATATGCTATTTTATTGTCTCAGCACAGGACACTTGTCTTGCAACTTGATATGCTGTGCCTTTTTTTTTTTCTCTATAGAGCACACCTTCTCAGGATGCTCTGTTCAGGCATTCTGAACTCCTCCAACAGGTTTGTTGGAGCATTTTTGAGGAAGACAGGGTACCACCAAACAGTTGGTCTCAGTGAACTACACTCCTGAACACAGTGAAACAGGCTACCCCCAGTCCCAGTACTTATGATGATGTCTATCATGTGGAGGAGACTGCATTACATTAGTACTACAAAAGGCACTCCAAAACTAAAAGCTGCAGGGTGAGTACTATCTCCACAGAGACAAAGATGGAGACAGCGGTGGACCTCTGCTCTCCAAAGCCAGGAAAGTTGGTGCACAACTCAGAGCTGATACCCCAGATAGTTGCAGTGCCACAACACTGCTTTCCCACAGAACTGGATATTTAATAGCCCACATCCTGCAGTAGTGCTTGGAATAACCAGCTGAGACCTTTTCTGTGTCTATTTCTTCCTCTCCCTGTCTTACCTTCCCACACTTTCTTCTGCCTCCAGCAGCTCCACTGTGCTGCTTCTCAAATGGGAACAGAGTGAAGTTAGTTGTCAAGGCAAGTGTTTCTGCCCCTCAGGCACCTCTGTTCCAAACTGACCTTTCCTAAGTCCCCAGATGGATTTTCTTCCCCCAGCTGTACCAGCTAATGCTATGTACTATGTTTAGCTCTGTGGCTCCCAGGCCCAATCTGAGTCATTTTACTCTTACAGTAAAGACTGAGTTGTGAGTCCGTGGAATCATGTGTAAGTCTGTAAAATGGGCAAAGGCAGTAATATAAACTGAAGCTAAATTACCAATTTCTTAGTCAAAAATTCCTTATTCAAAATCAGAATGTATGGCAGCAAATGATAAATGTGGCAGACTTGGGACCCTCAAGTTATGTAATGAGACACTATTTCACACACAACAGGACAAGGCAAAACCGAGCAAAATTAACAGCCAGCCTCGTATAGCATGGAGAATACATATAAAACCTTGCTTATGATTGAGTAGAAGTTCAGCATCGCTATCATTTTGCCATTCTATAGCCAGTTTCTATTTTGAGATTAGATTCCTGTTGTATCTGTTCTAACCAGACCTTTGTTATGTGAATAAGCATCTTAGGCATGGCAGTAGTACCAGAGTTGGCAAAAAGAGCCTTGTCTCCCTTATCTGCCATTTTTAAAATTATTTTCAGGACTATTTAGCTATGCACCAAATGCCAACCATAGACTGTCACCCTGTCCTATTGTGGAGCCACAGAGTTCAGGATCTCACACTGAAGATGCACAAGCTGGCTTTTCTAAAATATGTTTGTCTTCTCTTGCATACGTTTTGATTATCCACACTCGTATTCATTAATGACTCAAGCGCAATCATTTTCAATTGATAAACATAGAGAAGCAAAGTAAATGCCAGCATGACTTCCCTCTTTCTGAAGCCTCTTATTGCTTCTGCCTCAAGATTAGCCCTAATTGACAGACAGTTCCTGAGCTGTTTAACTCCTTTCCGCAGGTGAACACTACCTTAGTCAGAAAACATGATTAAAAAAAAAAATCATCAAGAAAAAGAAGCTCCCTTCTAAGGAGACAAGCATAGATCTCGCCTGTTTCAAATGCTTCAAATATGTGCAGAATAAACAGCCTCAGGAAAAGGCAGTAAAAAATAGGGAGACATTTAAGGAGATAAAAATGGATTATTTTTTTCCTCAGTCAAAATATCCAGAGGTGATTTATCTTCAAAGTATACTAAATTCTAACTTGTTTAATTATAAACATACTCAAGTGAGGCAAAGGAAATTCCTAAAACCAAAATTTTCCCTCCCAATGTCAAAGTAAATTATCACAAAACTATGAAACAATTCCAATTATTTTCTCAGGATACCTTTTATCAGGAAGATATTTTTAGTCCTTTCTATGGTTCTGCTTAGGTGACCACAGCTTCTTTATGGGATTGGTGGAAGTGCATTTTTTTTCTGCTGTCTTCTTGATTAAATATTCTCTGCCCTATATGATCTCTTTCTTTTGTGGATAAAAATCAATACTCCATTGAAGATTTATCTTCTTGCTTTCTTTCCCCATTCCAATACTTTATTTTGTGGGGTTTTTTATTGCTTTGATCTTGTTTTGTTTGCCCTAAAAGTCCTCATGCTTTAAAATAAATCAGAGGGCCCTAGTGTTTTTTCAGTTGCCTGTTTTGGGGCAGGATCACTCACACCCACCTGTATAATTCAACTTTAATTATGCAGATGTACAGTTAACTACTCCTGGGTTGGTGCAGGAGGAACTGCAGCAGATTTTTACAGAAAAGCATCAACGGAACAGATAAAGACATAATTCCTAAGATACAAGTGAAATAAATGTCCTCATTCATATTGTGTCTATGTTATGGTCTTTTGTTTATTCACTTCAAAAAAGTAGTATTTGATACATCTCTGCCTTAAATAACAAGTTTCTTTTTCTGTCATGGATGGAATAGCACATTTGCACTTTCCATACATCAGCTATCCATTATCTTGATTGGTTTGTCTTATTCATTGGATAGTTTGCCAGTTCAGGGGCCTCTCTGAATTAGGTATTTCCAAAGATACTGCAGACAGCTTCATGAAACTGTGTAAATTATGCAAATTTCAAATGAATTGATAAATGTTTTTTCACCTTTTTTTTTTTTTAACTGAAATGCTCTGTACTTCTATACAGCCTAATATTTGCATGCTAATGGAGTCTGGTTTTAACTAGAAACTCCAGTTTTTCATAAGCTTGCAGTAAAATGACAGTAACCTGCTGCTGAATAAAACTGCATTCTGCAACTGCAGTTTCTACATTTCATAATGCCCGTATAATCTCTGTTAAGCACAGAGCTCATTCTTTAATATATGTGTCACAAATGAGGTGAAAGTCTCCAAATCTCTGTTATTCATGTAGACTGCATAAAACTATTAGTTATTTTATTAAAACATATAATAGATTTATCCTGGCACTGTAACTCCTGTTGCAGCTACAGAAATACCCCAGAGCATTAGCCGAATGTTATAATGATACAACCCTACTGAGAACTATGTTTCTACTCTACACCAGTTTCAGAGAAAAACTCCAGAAAAAATCCATCTCTTCTCAGCAGGGAAGCAGGGACTGAAAGCCTCTGAAGCACGTAACATTTCACATATTTTTCAGGGTGAAAAAAACCCCACCAACAAAAACCCAAAACCAAAAACAACTAGGTAATTATTGGGGATCTGGCTTGTAAAATTTATGCAGGAGTTAAAATATCACCCAAGAGGTCACCTCCCGAGAGGAGATCACTGCAGCGTGGAAGCTCATCACTCCTTATAGGCAGCTGTCAGTTGTCAGACAGTAGCTAAAGACTTCTCAGGGTAATCCATGATACTTGTAACGAGGCAAACTTTATTCTATATCACATAAAATAGAAGTGTCCAGGAGACTGTGGACAGTGTGCAAGATGCAGTCCTCAGACTGCTCAGGTGATTGTGTTGCATCTGAAACTCAAGCTTGTTTCTGGGCATTGGGAGCATCACCAAAGACTTTGTGCTGGGATGGTGGAGTCAGACCCTTGCATGAGAACCCTATTCTTTCCTTTGGCTTGATATTGTGACCAAGTAGCCCCACCTTCTTTATTTGCTGTAGCATTATCTCATAGTTCTTCAACAGAACTAAAGGACTAAACATGAGCTCTTGAGTGACACCCCTGTGAATGCAGAGAGAAATGAGCAGCTCAGCTGTACTGGCAGATGTGAGTGTGCCTCTGTACTGTACCAGATGAAGACTCTTCCAGAGGCCTGCCAGCACTCAAGCAGAAAAGGGATGTGATGCTCTGAATCTGGACAAACCAGGTGCAGATGAGAACAGCTGGGCAGGAGTGAGCTGGAGGCAGACTGGGACGGTCCAATAGACATGGAATTAAAATGACAGTTACACACTTACTACCGAAAAACACCTCCAGCAAAATCAGCACCCTGTCCCTTCTACTCCAAAGATGTCACACACTGGCAGCTCAGCAAGAGCTCCATATCCTGCCTACTCAGACTCTAACCAACCAGTTTTCACTTCTTACTAAGCAGTTACAAGATTGTCTAATCCTAACAGAGATTTGTTGTGGCTCTTTTTGCCCTGTCTCTTCCTATTACTAATTTACTAGAAGGCATGGGATTCACTTGCCAGCACAGATGTAAAAAGTTAGTCCTCAGAGACCTAGCAGACTAGCTATTCTGCTCCAAAGGAGGATGTGCAGAAGCTAGACACATCAAGATGAATTAATAGATTTAAAGCCTTTGTCTGGTTAAGCCCTACATGCTTATTCATCTTCTCACTTTGTAATGGAAGAATGCTGGCCAGATTTAACAAAGTACAACATAACCTATTGCTGTGTTTTAAAGAAGAGTTTTATATTATTTCCTTTAACTTGCAAAAATTGAGCACTGAAGGGTTAAAAGAACACAGACTCCAGACTTAATCAAAATGTTTTCTTCTCACCATGAATAAACTGTATTCTGTGTCTATTTGCTATTTGCCAAACAAACACAGGATATCCTAGAAATACCAATATTTTCTCAATGATGGTGATTGTCCTCAGCTTGCCTCCAGGTAACAGAATAAAAGGTTTTAAGGAACTGCCAGTTAGCAGGATTGATATGAAATGCTTTTGATCAAATACCTTGTTTAGAAAGTGACTACACTGGGGATTCACAGTTTCTTAATGAGGTCTGTTGACTTTATGTTGACTTACCATATAAAGGATTGTAAAAAGCCAATTTTACTGGAGCAGAATTACACAATCTTTCACAAGTCTGGCCTACTCCTGCACAGTTTTTCTTTTCTTTTAAGAGTCTGCAATAGGATATAATATGTACTACAAGATTTTAATGCTCTACCCCTGCAACTAGAGAAATTTTATTCAAATCCAGAATCAGAAAAAAAAGTCTCCCTTCATATTATTTTCTTTCAAAAGCTGTCATCAATAACTCTATAGTTTGTGTTGTGTTGTAGCCACAAATCTGAGACAGATGCTGGTAGCTTTTCTGTCCACTTCAGCCTAGACCACACCACTTCATTAGAGTGTTGAGAATTTGCTGGTTTTGGAAAGGCCAAAGCATGTATTCTCAAGGGACTGAAAGGAAAATGTTCCACAAATGCCAAGCTGGAACTTGGCACCACAGTCATTTGGCAAATGAACAGCACCGTACATAATAAACAAGTAGAGAGAGGGAGCTTAAGTTCTAAATACCCTCTTGAGAAAAGATAGAAAAGAGTTCCTAGGAACAGTGAACAAAAGCTGTCAGAAAAACTAAGATCATTGATTTTTGTCGTGAATACTTATGATTATGGCTATGTGGTTGGGACAGGAATGGAAGATTCTGCAATACAAAGCATTGTGTTCTCTAATCTCGTGAGATTTCACACACATTAGATAAGGCACAGTGCCACATTTGTTAGATCTCTTGGGCTCAAATATTGTATTTTATCCATGAATCCAATTATCTTCGTGCTTCACTTCATCTTTAGGTGATAATAATGTACCAGCATCAATTAATAATTCTTTTTTTTCTATGCCTGTGTATATCTCTGTAGAGGAAAACATGTTGTAGAATAGCCATTAATTTTCCACTCAAATGATCTGATTCAAAATGATGCTGACCAAGCTGCAATTTTATTTCCACACCTCTCATACCTTTACTACGCAACTCACATACATTAAAAATAAGTATATATATGGTTCAGAGTTTAAACTGCCAGCTGGCTATGTGACAAAAGAACAGATTAAGCATGGTAGCAGGATCTCTGATCCAGCAGATGAACAAGCTGTACTCTGCCTTTTGCATATAACACTGTTCAAATCTGAAGGGAATCCGCTGTGACCTACCTGCGCTTTAGCTCTACCCTGTACAGCACTCAGGATATTTACCAGTCTGTTACCACAGCCCACACCCTTGATATCTTTCACAGTCACCATCCAATACCAATTCAGGGTTTCATAATGCACTCTTACAAAAGCTTTCAAAACCCTACTCTGCATTGAAACAGTAGGCAGCCTCCTCAGAGACCAAAGTATAGCCTTGTTCTTTACCTCAGGACTTCAGTCCACATCTAGTCCCATTCTTTTAAAATACAACCAAAGATTAAAGAAAAGTGCAAAATGAACCTTCAAACTCACCAAATAAAGGTCTTCAGGTTTAAATACTAACACTAAACCACCACTGTGCAAAGTCAAATTCTCCTCTCTTCTCTTTTCCAGGTTTTTTGCAGCTTTCCTTTACCAGAAATTTGTGGGCCTGAACTACACCCTCTGCCAGAGGAATCTGTGTTTGTGTTCTGCTTTTTCTTGTACTTGTCACTTGAAAGAAATCCAGTTGTGCAGTTAGGCCCAGATCCAGAAAAACACATAACACATGATTTATATATATGAATAGTACCATTGTGCAGGATGCTGTTGTGCTCTTGCACAATGTTTGCCATCAGTCTTTTCCCTGCTATTGCTTCTTTTGCTCCCCATTACTGCATGTGGCTTTTCTGTTTATTCCAAAGTTTTCCTGTAAATTCAAAATGAGGTACAGTCTCTGTATATCATCATGCCCAGGACTGAGAGGAGAGGGGTCTTAGACAAACTGAGACATAAAATACACATATAAATGTATTCAAAATGAGACGTCATGAAGTTCTCAGCACTGATTTCGATCTCAACAAATTAACATGTATCAGGACAACCACAGGATAGCTTGCTTGTTCAACTTGAACTTTTAGGAAACTCATTCTTGGTAGCTCATTTAGTTAGGGAAATACCACTGCAGAAGTAGTGAAGGTTTATGAGTTACAATATAATTGGGACATTAAGTGCTCAATACTCTAAAACAAAACTACTTAGAACTAAACAGTGTAGCTTCTACTATAGTGTAAACCTTTTAATATTCTTTCACCTATGAGCAGTGGTATATATCTAGAGGAGAGATAACAATGTTACAAAACTCCTGTAAGTAAAATAAACATTTACAGTTAGGTATTAACTGAGACAGATCACTAACATGAATTCTCCTGGAAACAATTTAGTATAATCAAATAATTTCAATCACCATACTTTAGGCTTAGGAATTCCTCTTGGAGATTCCCACATATTGAACCAGACATTTAAAAGTGCTGCTGGAATATTTACTCTAGAATGCCAGATGTGAACTCTTTGCAGATGTGCCCAACATAGTGCAACTTCACACTGGACAATTTCAGTGTGAGGGTGCACCAGGGTCTGCTATACTTCTTACAGTATAGGTATAGCAGAAATACCAATGCTGATCAAACACTTTCATAAACTCTAATAGCAGTTAGCAGCATGTCTCAGGGAGGTGTTCAGAACCTTGCAGAGTCAAAGTCCTGGTATCACATAGCAGATTTCTCAGCTTTCTGAGATTAAAACCAGAAAAGAAAGTTGAAAGAGCAATTAAAAAAACCCCAAACTGTATTGCATTCTTGACTTGTAATGCATGCAACATCGTCAGTCTGGTTCTCAGAGAAAAGGATAATGATTTTGGTGAGAAATTTTGGCTCAGTAATGCATACAAGATCAAGGATAAGAAGTTCTTATTACTGTAAAAGTACATCCAATGCTGTTGTCCTGATAAAATTAATTCCTATTTGTTCAAAACCTGACTAAGAATAAAGCCCTTTAATTCAATATTCTTTGGGTGTTTTAAAAAAAACAGATGAAAAGCTTTTGTGTTAAACCTCATTGGAGTTGAATCTTAAATCAGCTGGTGCTATAGTGCTAACAACTTACTAAATATTTCTAGGCAACAGAAAGAAAGTAGCAAAAGGTAAACAATTCAAATATGCTAAAGAAGAACAAACTGATACAAAAATAAAACTTCCTCCTGTGTGAAACTCTAAGTAAGGTTTACTCCTTCCATGTTTCACACATAAAGAGGAAGTCCAGAGTCTCACAAAACGAGGGTCAGTGTTTTTCAGAGTTTTTTCACTGTGATATTTCCACAAAAGATAGATCCTTTTGATTATTTTCAACACTTCAGCAGAAAATTGCTGCGACCCATGAAAATCACCACAGAGTCTCCAAAGACTTGATAAAGTAACTGAGGCAGACTCTGAAAGTCTGCCTGTGCTATACATACCTCTGTCATATGTGTTGGGGGTTAAGTGTTTCCCTATAACCACTCTTGTGTGGCCTGCATACAGCAGGGTGGAGTCTGTATTGTGTGCCTTGTGATGCTTATATTTTTTTACTGCTCCAGCAAATTAGAGGTGCTAAAATCGCAGTTTGTGCCAGCCAACAGAAGTTGCTGACTGCAGTGAACTGCCCTTGGGCCAGCCAGAGTCCAAGAGTGCTCTTTGGTATTTTTCTCATTGTCAGTGAGTTCTGCCATGAACTCTAACCCATGACAAGAAAACCTTTCTTCTCTAGACTCCAGTAATAATGCTGTCAACCTGGATGGGAAAAATGTTGCCTTTTAGATACACTGCAAAACCCACAGGCACTCGCTCAACAACTCCAATGCCCCAGCTTATAGGTGTGATGGCTTTAGAGACACCTTATTTCTGGAGGCGGAATGTCTTCTAGTTACCCAGCTACTTCTGAACCACTCTTCTCACAAAACAGGTTAAAAGCATCTTTCTACCTGCACCTCTTTTTTCATTGTACAGTTTTCAGGTTTTTCTTACAAGATGCTTCCTCTTTCAGTGACGCATATGTCTCAGGTAACAATCATTAAAAAGTATGACACTCTCTATAAGGCACGTCCCATAAAAAATCCAGCCAGGGGTCACAAGCCATACTTTTTTTCCACCTTGCCCATTTCAAGAGCTGACCATTTCCACTTTGTTTAAAAAAAAGCACTGTTTGACTCCCTTGGCAATAAATTAGATTAATTTCCTTAACTTGAGTCTGCTTTGACCCAGATGGTAACTGGTGAGTGATCTCTCCCCTTCCTTACCTCAACCCATGAGCCTTTCACTATACTTTCTCTCCCCTGTCCAGCTGAGGAGGGGAGTGACAAAGTGACTGTGGTGGCCACGGGCTATCTAGGCAGGGTCACCCCACCATACAGTCTCTTCTATTAACAAGGGGTAAAATTTTTCCCTTGTCCTTGGTGATGACTTAGTACATACGCTTTAGTTTAAAGCATTTCCCATCTGAGCTTTATGGTCCATATTACATATTTGTAGTTTTTTATTGTAAAAAACAAATATGTAGCTTATTATTAGCTCTACATGGCAACCATAATAATAATGTCACCACTCTGGGCTCAGAGTTGGTTCGGCATGATCTTTCCCATCTTCTTTCTTCAAAGCATCACTACTAAGACAGGAAGGCACTCTTCAGGAGGCTGCTTTTGAATTTCACTTTTTTTCCCAGATTGCTATGCTCTTGCTCAACTTCATGTACTTTGAAAAGGAGTTAAGCTAAAAATGAGAGCCATGCTAATTATGGAATAAGAATACCCACATATGGAATTACTCAGAAATAGCTGTTCTTGAATAACATCATACAACCAAGCCTGGGACATTTAAAGTTTTCTTTCATAACGACAAGCAGAGCTTTAGGAATTTAATATTTTGCTTAGTTTTCATTTCCATTTTTTTTAAATTAAAAAGAAACAAACCTGTGGCACAAAATTTGCTTCAGATAAATTGCTTAGAAGGCGCCTGAGTATTTGAACCTGCAAGTTCTATTCTACATTTCAGTAAAAGGTACCCATTACAATGCAGCTAAGAACTTGGAATAATTTTCCACATTCCTAATAGCAAAATAGTGATAAAATTTTAATTCTACCAGGAAGGACCAATTCAGCACACAATGGGAACAAGATCCTGGTCCCTTATGTTAGCTTGGTGATTCAGGCACCACGGCAGGATTTCCTTCCCTCTAAAAATTCTTTAATTGGAGTGGATGATGAGGCATCTGTTCCCTCACGCTTGGACTCGGTACAGCCCTTTATGGAAAGACACAACTGTTTTGGGAAACAGACAATGGAAAATCTTTTTGACAAAGTACAAAAGGCCAAGAAACAGTGGAGCCAAATCCATTCCTGACATCCCTGAAGAATATCAGTGGCATCATGGCAGAGATTATTATAGCCTACATGCTGAATGCTCTGCAACAATTTAAAAGCACTGGACTAAGTTCAGAGACCTGATCCACAGACACAGCTAGCAGTTAGGACATCTAGCTGTGGAGTAATGTCACACTTCTAGGAAAATGTTAGCTTTTTTCTTAGGAAGACAGTTGGCTAGTTAGCCTTGCTCCCTCTTTTCCTGGCCCTTCAGAAAATCTGGGCTTATGTCTAAGGAATAGAATTTTATTGTTGCAGCAATACTGCAATATAGTTACTGTTTCTGGAAAAAAAAGGTGGGCAAGATTTTTAAAGACAGATAACTCCAGCTGTGTATCCTTTGTCCCTCTGTGCACAGAGAGTAGAAGAGGGGAGAGAGCAGAACAGACATCTTGGAAAGCACTAAGGAGAACTGAAATAATTTGAACATATGTTTAGTATCTGCTTATTAGGAATTTTTATTAAAAGTATAAAGTCTTTTAACTTCCACACATTCATACTTCAATGATGGGCTAACTAAACTTAAGGAGGAAAAGTTCCCCGTGCAAGTGAAGGCATACACAAACATTACCCCCTGTCCGCAAGCACAGAAGAGGGGAATGGTTCTAAGGGAGGGTGATATACGCTTGCTGTAAGAGCTGCCTTCCATTACCTACAACACACTGCAGTGCTGACCTTGCCAGGAACTGCTGCAGCAGCCAATTTACCAGCTCAGGAATCACTGAAGTGTTATTTTGCCAAGGAGTCTGAAGCATTTTAAGGAGAGGTAAAATGCTGCTGTTCTCTTGCGTTCAGGAGAGTCACAAATTCACACAAGCACAATATGAGGCCACCAACAGACACTACAAAATCATCTGCCTGAGATGATCAGAGGTGTCTGTATTAAAGAGACCTTCTATCTTTCTGTATTAAAATATGAAAATGTGTGCATTCTAGTGAAATCTTGCATTGAAACTTAAAGAAAAGGCAGTGGGGTGGTGTTGCTGCAAAACACATCTACAGAGTTATTTGCTCCACATTATTTTATTTTGTTTTTTAAAGTTAGCAATCCTTTTTGGAAACTGCATTAAAATTATTTCAGTGAGAAATTATATAGTACTCTCCAAGATTTACTGGAAGCTATAGTGACAAAGTGCAGGAGAAATTTACATAATATTCAGAGTCCTGAAGGAATAATCTTAAGTAAAAATCTTTCTGAAAATTCCTGAGAAAGCCTAATTTTAGTCAACTTTTCAATAAAAAGTGATAAACAGAGAGCAAAGTAGAAGATGTAGTAACAGACCTATGCATAGTTTTACATCACTACTAGTACAAGTACACCAAGGGATTAGAATGCACGGGATTTCAAGCAGGAGAGAATCTGTACAATATTGTTCTCCATAACCCCCTTTAGGAACTAATGATGCCTCAAGCAGTATGAACTCTTACAAATTTTGCCCTACTGCTGCTGCTACATGACTATGTCAACATCATGGCTTCTGTGCAGGCTGTGCTATTCAGGGAAGGGATCTGCATCAGAAGCAGAAACCAGTTCCTCAGGGACATCTTACTGATCTGCACATCACTCAACTCCATTAACTACATATCTGAGATTCCCAGACTTTAACAGTCCCACAAAGTTCTCCATCATCCCTAAAGCTCCAGAGAACAGAAAATGTCAGCTGAGTCTCATGAAAACTCCTGCTTTGCTTCCCTTCCTGTGGGATGTTGTTTCTGGGGTAAAATGATAAATACATATTTGCATACACCTTTATTTGAGCCTAGATTCATCCTGTCAGCAAAAATAAATTTATCAGAATAAACGAGTGAGAAAACACTGCAGAATTAATGGAAGCACTCAACCTTTTCTGATTATAAACTGCACTAAACTTTTATGAGGCAAACCATATAAAGATGCTTCGCTTAGAATGTATTCTCAGAGCAGCTAATTTAGTTTGGTCAGTTGAATTTATCAGGCAAACAAAAGTTTAGCCCAACAAAATAAAAATATTCATGCAAGAGTGAAATCCCACATTAATCTCTGAGCAGACCAAAAACAAAGACAACTCATTGCTGACTTCAAAAGGTAAGAAAAACATGGTATTGTATCACAAAAAAACACCCTAAGTCTAAAGCAAAAGGTTGATCTAAGGCATTGTTTCCAAGCATGCCTTTGTCTTTTGCTCATTTAATTTATCTGCCTTTGATACATCAGCTGATGCTGGATTTTATGTATATTACACTATTTTTTTCTTCAGCTTCAACTTAGATGCACATCCTGCTGTTCCATACAAATATGCACATAATAAAACATCAGCTTTCTTTCTGAAAGCAATGAACTTAAGGGCTAAAAAGGCAAGGCAAGAAAATTGGTAGGGAAAGGGATGACTCAGAACATCCATTTCACACTGTGCAGTTGAGGCATAAGATTAGGACCTTACAATAGTAAAAGGCAGCAATGTTTCATTACTGACATACATAGGGATAGGGTTGCATTTTGCATACTGTACCTGGGAGACATGGAACACACATGGCAGAAGAGAAACTGAGCCCCAGTCTGCTGCAAACTATTCAGAGGTGCTGACATTCTTTCTTTGTTTACCAGAACAAAACACTTTTCATAGAATCATGGAATAAACAAATGGTTTGGGTTGGAATGGTCCTTGAAGAACCTCTAGTTCCAACACTCCTGCCACGAACATGGTCACCTTCCACTAGACCAGGTTACTCAAAGCCCCATTCAAACTGGTCTTCAGCATTTCCTGGGAGCGGGCAGCCCAACTTCTCTGGACAACCTGTGCCAGTGTCTCATCACTCTCACAGTAAAGAATTTCATCCTAATATCTATTCTAAACCTGCTCTCTGTCAGTTTAAAGCCATTCCCTCTTGTCCTATTGCTACATACCCTTGTATAAAGTCCCTCTCCATCTTTCTTGCAGACCCCGTTTAGGTACTAGAAGGTGGCTCTAAGGTCTTCCTGGAGCCTTTTCTTCTCCAGGCTGAACAACCTCAACTCTCTCAAGCCTGTCTTCTTAGGGGAAGTGCTCCAGCCCTCTGATCCTCTTCATGGACTTCCTCTGGACTCACTCAAAGAGGTCCACATCCTTCTAGTGTTGGAGACCTCAGAGCTGGATGCAGCACTCCAGGTGGGGTCTCACCAGAGCAGAGCAGAGGGGCAGAATCCCCTCCCTTGACTTCTGCCCATGCTGCTTTTGATGCAGACCTGGATACAATTGGCTTTGTGAACTGCAAGTGCACATTGCTGGCTCAATGACCAGCCTCTCATCCACCAGCACCTCCAAGTCCTTCTCAGCACTGCTGCTCTTGATGTGTTCATCTCCTGCTTGTGCTTGGGACTGCCCCAATCCGGATGCAGGACCTTGCACTTGGTCTTGTTGAACTTTATGAGGTTTGCATGGACCCACCCCTAGAGCCTGTCAAAGTCCCTCTTGATGGCATCCCTTCCCTCCAGCATCTTGACCACACCACACATCTTGGTGTCATCAGCAAACTTGTTGAGGGTGCCCTCAGTCCCATTGTCCATGTCACTGACAGAGATGTTAAACAGCACCAGCTCCAATACTGAC
The DNA here is from genome assembly GCA_013396755.1 of Sclerurus mexicanus. Classification (NCBI taxonomy): domain Eukaryota; kingdom Metazoa; phylum Chordata; class Aves; order Passeriformes; family Furnariidae; genus Sclerurus; species Sclerurus mexicanus. Next base: position 92,854 of record VWZF01005688.1, on the reverse strand, counting down.
ACCTGAGGGATGCCGCTAGGGGTTTTACTTTTCCTAACCTCATCCCTGGCTGCTCGGACAGTCTTTCTGTGTTCCTCCCAGGTTATCTACCCTTGCTTCCACCCTCTGTAGGTTTTCTTTTTGTGTTTGAGTTTGTCCAGGTGCTTCTTGTTCATGCACGCAGGACTCCTGATGTTTTTGCCTGATTTCCTCTTGTTTGGGATGCATCACTTTGTATGCATCTGATATGCATATACTTTTGCATAGCATAAACACATGCATTACAGTATAATATACATTGTACTTACCTCAAAAAAATAGCCCAAAAACCTCAGATTCGGTGGTTTTGATGCCTGCTTGGTATTTATTAAAAAAACAGTATGTGGCTCTGCCTAATAATTTTTAAGTGTTAACACTTTCTGGTTGCTTTTGAGAAAGAGACAATTTGACATTGCTGATTTGTGACAGATGCTGGTAGGTTGGTGGGTGGGCAGCCATCCCTCCAGATCTGTGATTTCACCTTTTGAGAAACAAGAGGTGTCTGCACTAAGAGAGAATGTAGGCTAAGGTGACCTGACCTCTGTACTCAAATTTGGCCCTTAGAGAGGTGGCACTGGAGTCAAGGAGTGTCCTGCTTTACCAGCAGCTGTTGTCATGTTGGGCAGACCCTTTCACAAGTTTCCCCATTTGGCAGCTCTCGGAAAAAGACAGTGACTGCATGTGTGTAATGAAGACAAGACCTGGATGGAAAAGAGAACTTTGCCTGACAAAAAATGAGGATATTTCAAGTTGGGAAAAAACACTTGAGCATTTTCAAAATTCTACACAAGGACAATTTTTTACAAAAGAGGATAAACCCCACATATCTGCTCCATCATTTTCACTGTTGGTGTTTTTATATGAAAGATAAGAAAGAAATTGAAATATATACATAATTCCAAGTAACAATACAAAAACCTCAACAAAACTTATTATTCTAAGTATACCAAAACCTTTTTTTCAAAATTAACATAGGCAAAACTTGTATTTCAAAACCCTTCAAAGTCAGTATAACCCTCAATGTCTATCAGCTCTAATAAAAATACCTATGGTTATGTAATTCTTTGAGAATCACAAACAAGAGGTGATATATACACATAATGAATGATAATAATAATAATTGCCTTTACAGATAGATAGAGATTTTATGGGGTTTTTTAGCTAAGCTCTATATTCATAGCAATAAAACAAGAACTCCAGCAGAATCAGGCTGATGTCTCTTGTGTGATGTGATTGATAGAATAACCTGGTTACACTAAACACTGCATTAAGTCCTGATAGGCCAAATCACGATCTTTTATAACATATTGTATTGAGTTTTCTCTGTGACTCCTACTGAATATTTCTGTGGAAAACACTAATTTATTGTTAGTTTCAATGTATAGATTGCAGCAATAATTTTAAGGGACATATACTGAAATTTCAAATAGAATTTTGGAATTACTTATGCAGGCTTACATTCCTAGAAATCCCAGATCAAAAGTGGATATATTTCTAAAAAGATACACAAATTTCCCAGGGGAAATGTCGCAGTGCAGAAAATGTTTAAAGAGGATCTTCAGCTGTAGCATACAGAACCTCAGTTTCGACTGTCATATTATCTTTTTCTCATCAATATTCTATCTTTTACTCACATATCATTATGGAAACTGCTTAAAATTACAAGAGTTGCTTATTGCAAAGTTTGTGGTATTAGGAACAGCCTGAATTTAGTTTTGCTGCAGCATGCATCATTCTGCTGAGGGCAAACAAAGCATGTCACTTAGAAATTCTTTGCTGCAAACTTTAGCAATTAGCTTTGGCAGCTTCTCTGTATGGTTTAAGGCTGCTGGCAATGCAATATGTAGGAAACAAGCTGTTTTCCTGTTCTGTACCCTACAGAAATGGGCTTTGTCTGATTTGCCTGTGTGCTTAACCTCTGTGGCATATAGTGCTTCGTGCTTCACATGCAGCAGCTGTGATTACAGATACATGCTAACGTTGTTCAGGTAGGAAGGCAACACTTTATCAGCTGATAAAGTATAAATGTCTACTTCTCCATGACCAGTTAAGACTTTTTCAGTGCTACCTGAACATGCAAGTACTCAGCTTGAATGTGATAGCTCTATCAGAGCGGAATATAGAGCACTGAACTGGAATTCAGAAAACCAGAGCTTTGTAACTAGTCCAGGGAATAGACTAAACTTCTCCACTTTCAAAGCCATCATCCATAAAACAGGAAAAAGATCTATCTGTGAAAAGCATCATGGAAAAGCAGATATAATATACTATTGACATAATACAGCAGTTCTTTTACTAACTGGAGTTAGGTCCAAGCAACAAAGTCTGGATCCTAATGCTCAATTTCCAAGTCAAATTTTGCCCGTCTAATGTCATGTCTTAAAATATCCTGAGCACAGGCTTTATGTGTGAAAGGTAACAAACATACCAGTCCTTTTCTTTCAAGGCTGGTAAAATTTTCTTTTTAGCATTAAAACAATAGCTATTGCTTTAGCTTTTTTGTTGAATTTGTCATCAGAAATCAGCTGTGAGTTCAGAACAAGGGTAGGGAACTCCACCGCAAAGGAAACATTTCTTAGCAGTTATGAGTTCCTGAAATAGAAGCATAGAAAAACAAGACTCTGGGGGTCTCTTTTTCTTTGCTTGTCAAATAACCGTAGCAAAACATAGAGGGTACATAGTGATCTATGTGACCTGTCATTATGCATATAATTGAGTGCCTTTATCTACTAGATTTTCTCCTATAGCCAAGGCACACAGTTTCCAGGGACAAGTGTTATCTTGTCACACAGAAAGCACCTCAGATATTAAAATAAGTTCTGCCTGCATTAAGACAGCAAAAGTTTATCCCATTTTCCCATACTGATATAATTAGAAATAGAATGGGCATCAAATACAAGAGTTTTCATTAAATCCGGATGGCACAATGCCATTAACAGTGGACACCTCTGGTTCAACCACAGGTAAAAATGTGATTTCCCTCTATATCCAAGTTTATAGTTTTACTGAGTCAGTCCAATCTATTTTTACACACATAAAAGAATTGCATAAATGAGTGTTATATAAGGAGTAGTTGTACACTTCTAACATTTCTGTGACTATGGTACAGCCCCGAAGAACTTGCCAATGCCAGGAATCAGGATTTAGAAGAGAACAAAATGTCATTTATAGAGAAATTAGTGGTAAAAGCAGATGAACTTGTTCTGAATAGGGTTTTAGTATGTGCCCTTTGAAAAATACATGCCCCACTGTTTACAGCTACAGTGAGTCAGAGATGAGAACTGGGCAAGGCCGACTCCTAAGAGAGAAGAATGACTCACTAAAATCTGTTTAGACTGAGCACTCTGGTCCTGACTTCCTTACAATACAAAACACACTATGGGAGACATGGTGGTGGTCACCATTTGTTCCAGTGGGATGACTTTTTCCTAGCCCTTTACCATCTGCCTAAATTGATAACTTCATCTTCATATGTAGAACTGTAAGATAAGGAATTCTGATCTCACTGAAAGAGCAGGCACTAATAGGGATAGGAGTGATTCAAATGCAATAAAATAAAATACAGACAAAATGAAGGGCAAAGTTCCTTGAAAAAAATTAACAATTACTTGATGGTTTTAGATATGGCCTAACTTAGAGACAACAGAGTTTCATAAATGGCTGCTTCTGTAGTTATTGATCTTTTACTACGTGCGTGATCTTTTCTTCTCAGAAAGGCCAGGACCCTCCATGCTGTGCTGCAATCAGAGATGGCCAAGGCTGGTCCTACATTTCTGTCCCCACCTCAACAGAGAGACATACTCATGGAAAACAGCTCTTTAATGTGATTATCAAAGTACTCAAACATAAGGAGGGAGTCCTTAGTGTGGACTTAGCAGAATCACAGAGTAGGACAGGCAACGGAATAATATGAAGAGGACTGTTCCCGCACCCTACTCTGTGGAGCAGTGTAGACTAACCTCTGTAAAAGGAATACCCAAAGCATCTGCTCCAGAAGGAGCTCTGGCACTCCTGGGTGAGGAGTTTGATGCCCAGGTGGGTCCTTGGCTAAATACTGGGTTCAACAGAGGCAAGCTGTCTCTGACATGCCACTGCTCTCGGAGTCAGCACAGGGGCTACCTGTGAGAGCAGAAAGAAAAGGTTCACTCCTTTCCAGGACACCTGCTCAGGGCAAATATGCCTATCTTCAATGTAACTGGATTTAACGAGCACCAGAAACAGTGTGAATATAAGGTTTCCATCCTATTCTCTGTCTATAAAGAACCAGCTGATGGATTTAATTAGTTTTATTTTAAACAGCACATGCTAAAATAGCACCTCACAATGGGACATGAATCTTTCCTCATAATAATTTTTTAAAATACTTTAGTCTTGGTGCAGTCTCATTCATTGCAAATACTCCTCCCAAATAATCCTTTCCAGGGATTTTACCTGTGGGACTATGCTTCTTCTTGATACAAATAATCTGACAGCAACTAGAAGTGGAATTAATTCTTCCATTGTATAAATGGGAATAAAAGGAAACTTGTCATTCATTTTAAGGGCAGGATATTAGTGAGGGGCTTCCATGAGCCCCTGAAACCAATGAAATCCAGTTTAATTTGGTAAGATCCCTATCATCTTGAGAAATGCTGGACATTTCAAGCTGCCATTCAGCCCTAGCTAAAACCCAGAACTGGCCCTCCAATGCACTTGCTTTTTATATATACTGAATATATTTATTTTAGGTGGCCTGGGTTTTTTGTGGAGTTTTTTTTCCCCTGAAGCAGTCAAAATTATTTATATGTTTCTCTCAGGGTTGATAGGCAGTTTATTTCATTATCAACATTAACTGTACTACTTGAATTTCCTGATGTTTAACAGCATCCAACATGATTAAAAATAGTGAAAAAAGAACACTGAGTGCCTCTGCAGGAGACTGCCTGCCCTGTGTGAAAATAATGACAGAGATCTTCTGAATCTCAATATGTCTCTAAAGAGATTCACATAGACAGTGCCTGAGGAAAGCAGAGGTCTGAAGTGAAAAGTGTTTCTCAGCTTTTTGACTAGTTAATCCCCTTGTTCAGAGATCACTTTGTTTAGAGGTTACATGTGATGCTTTTTAAAACCACAATTAAAAATTTAATATCTCAGTAAACATTTGGTAGAAACTGTGAGCCAACTACAAAACTACAAATACACTAAAAATACTATTTTTTCAAAAATTTATTCCCCAAAAATATATGTGGCATTACAATCCATGTGTAGGTATCACAACTAAAATGTGGGTAAATATATCAAAGAATGCAGATATGACACTCAGACTAAGCTACACATGACATAAACTCATTCTCATTGCAGTTGTTTTTACATATATCTACCAAGGAGATTTGGCAGAAAGCAGTATATTTTTAGGACACGGCTTGAAATATTAATACTCTGGTGCTATGTCCAAGAAATTTTCAACACGCCAGAAATTTCTAGTAGACACTGTTGTTATTAATGTTTCTTTCTTAGTTGTATCACCATAACTAGGAACTCTAAAGAAGGATTAGCCCACCTCCTATGCAAGGAACTGTGCAAATACTGCACAAGAAGTTCTCAAAGGAACAACCAAACCAACAATTAACAGGCCATAACCTGAGCCAAAATCAGATTTGATTTAGTAAGACACTGTGCTTTTTGACTGATTGCTATCAACAACTTTTATCAATGAGATTATTGCAAAGAAAAAAAAGAGAAAAAGTAATGAAATTTTTTAAAGTTACTGCAAAATACCTACATAGTCACATCTCTGAACATAATTTTTATGGTAGTATTTTTCTTTAAATAGTGGAAGGTGTGAAATAGAGAGAAAGCCACTGCCAGTACTCACTTGCAACTAATATTAGAAGTTCGGGTAAGTAGTTCCATGCTCTTTATCGGTCTTTATTCCTCTCACCACTACAGAATTACACTGTTTTCTAAAGCCAATCTTCCTGCAGACACACTATCATTCTGATAATGTAACCTAATACCAGAAAATTAGCACTTAATTCTCAGTCCTGGTCTCCCAGAAACTTTTAATTCTTTGAAAAACCAGAAACTGGAACTTGCCACAGAAGGATGAAATCTGTATTGAATCACAAAACCTTTCTGAACACCCTCAAAGGTCAAATTTTAATTTCATAACATACTGAATAAAACCAAAATAAAAGCACAAATTCAAGTAAAGAACATATTTCCAGGAGTTTGAACAATATTCAAGTAATAACAATTCAAGTTTTAACAATATTCAAGTAATATCTAACTGAACAGGGGATGAGCAAACAAATAATTCAAAAAGATGACCACAAATAAATAATAAAAAAAACCCAAACCCTCAGCTTTGATGAACTAAACCACCACAGATATGAATATCAATTGTACCTCTTGAAATCTATGAGATTCTTGATTTGCTTTGTCCCCATCTCTCTATAGGCTAAATAATGGGCCTAGGAGATGCTTGTAGCTAAATCTGTGAAACTAACTGTATCAAATCAGCTACTGACTTGGAAGCTGAGAAGGAAAAGAAAACACATCAGCCTGAAGTGTTTATTCAATTTTTCTCTAGAGAAACAAACAAGGAATCCTATAGAGACTACTGCCACCTTGGAAAGGCTATTCTTCCTTGCTGCTACGTGCAAACATGCTTTGATACACAATGTTCTGAAATGGAAATCTCAAACATTTCATTAAAAAAAAAGAAGTCCAACTCTGACGGATATACCAGTCCTGAGTCAAAAGTTGGAGGCGAGAAGTCTAGTAGAGCACAGTATGGTGTTCTGTGACAGAACAGGAGGAACTGGTCTCACGTTGTGCCAGGGGAGGTTTAGATTGGATATTTTGAAAAATTTCTTCACTGACAGGGCTGTCAAGCACTGGAAGAGGCAGCCCAGGGAAGCAGTGGAGTTACTGCCTCTGGAAGTGATAAAAAAACATCTATATGTGGCATTCAGTGACATGGCTTAGGGGTAAAGGTGACAATACTGGGTTAATGGTTGGACTGGATGATCTTAGAGGCCTTTTCCAACCTTAACAATTCTACAATACTATGTTGAAGCCGGGAATTGTTTTGTCTTAAAATAAAATGTGTGAAAGATTCCTATGGATAGAGAAGAAAAGGGAAAAATGCTTTGTTCCTTTTAATGTATAAAAAAAAATGTAAAAATTTTGAACCTTTTAATGTATAAAACTATTTTACTTAAAGGACTAGTATTTTTTTGGCATTCAAGTGCCTTCTGCTTTAAAAAAGGTGTTTAAATTTGTGAGCTCAGCTTAACTACTCTCACATGAGGACAAAGAGTGGATCCTAGACCTGTTTTTCAAAGCTGAGTGCTGTAAGACACATAATGTGACACATAAGGTGTCTTCATCGCTGTTAGACTTAATGCCAGTGACTCACACCATGAAGCTTAGTGGGGAACTCAGCTCTTCAAACAGCCAAAGGCTTAAAGGCCAAGTTACTGTCATCATTTCCATGTATGCAGAACAAGGAGAGCTCCAACCAGAGAAAGCATTTATGCACCATTTGAGATTCTCCTGAAACAGCACTGGGAAAAGCTCGAGGGAAGTCAATGAAATTGCACAAGGGATTCATCTGTTTGACAAGCATAATCATTTCTGTAGTGTTTACAATAGCAAACAGAAAGATACCTTTAAGAAAAGTAAAACGGTATTTCCAAACAGAAGTATAGTAAGGAAAATATTACCAGTACCACAAACAAAACAAACAAACAAACAAAAACCCAAAACAATAACAACAACAAAAAAGATTATGAAATCTCAAACTTTGAAGATTTTTTATAGTTTTACTTGTCTTCTGCTATCAGGGCATTTACATTCATGAGCTTCCCTTTATAGAAGAAGCTTCTTTCTTCACAGCTTCTATGGCCAGGAGCTTTCTTTAATTAAAAACTAACACTCCCAGGCTGTATATAAACCAGATGGATTTCATAGACTAGAACCTCAGCAGTGATTCTGGGTGTGCCTTCCTTATCCCTACAGCTGGGTTCTCTTTCACTGCAAAGTGAAGCAGAGAGGAGAAAGAGTGTGCAATAAGGTCTCATCCCGGCATGGAACTATGGTTCCTGCACAGGTCCCAGAATTAGGAAGTGCTCCTCTCAATAGCTAACAGAATTGCATCTGATAACAAATGAGTTCAAATTTCAATCTCAAAGTTGACAATTTAAGGAAAATGCACCAAATTAGTTAAGATGATGACTTACAATACAAACTTACAACACTCAAAAGTATTATTTTTGTACAACATGTACATTACATTTGGGCATGTAATTCCAAGTCTATCACCCATTATAAAACAGAATTTGACCAACTGACTCAATAGCAGTAACAAAACTGGAAAACAACGGTGACAAAAAAAGAAACTAATAAATCATTAGGCTGTATCAATTAAGCCCCACATTCTTTTCTGTAATTAGACAAAACTCCAGCCAATTCCAGTGAAAAGCAAGACTGTAAGCCTTAAGAGACACACTGAAGCTGTCTGATGAACTCGCAGTTCTCCTATGTCAAAACTTTTACTGAAATAATCTGTCGGTTATTGTAGTATTGCAGTGAAAATCAAGCTGTTTAAAAACAAAACAAAGCATGTCTACTTTTCCTTAGCATGCAGTTATATGCTTTTATTTTTCATTTGGTAACTCATCTGTTATGGCTAAGTTTTGTGCATCATTAAGAAAGCTGTTTATGAAAACAGCATTGTACAGCTTTCTGTTTTGGTAGAGAATGAGAGTTATTTGAAAGACATGGGAATTTTATTCAATCCAAATTTCAGCTATATGTAACTGAAGCATTGCTTCTATGTGTTCATCTTCTGCAACACTTCAGTAAAATGGCCAATTAAAATGCTACAGCTTATGCTCACTTCATCTTTCAAACAGACTTCACAATTATATTTGCCAATACTAAGCAGCCTCCTGAATCATCAACACTGCAAAATCCCACTTTCTCATACAGGTTGGTATTCAGTGATGATACTTCTTTTTGCTTTCAAAGGTACATCAAAATATAATGAAAATGTGGAAACTTTTTTGACAAAATGGAAACCTGCCTATTTAGTACCGCTCCTCTTGATATATTCTAAACTGCAGCATCTTGTCCTGAGGGAATGAATGAGGTATCTGATATCGCTAAAATTTAGCAAAGGACTGTCACAATTCACTCTAACTGATCAGAATAATTTGCAAATGTCCAAAAAGAACTGCAATAAAAAATCTTTATTTGAATTCAACACATCTGCAATTAGAAAAATACAAGATAAATAAAAAGGAAACAGAAGAAAAGAAAATTAAAGGAAGAAAATGAATTTTCTTCATTTTGTCATAAACATTTTTCCTAAAATTGCTGCTGATTCCTCACAGTACCTTTTATGTGAAACTACATCACTGAAGCATGTGTAGCGGCTCTGGTCTAGTTTGGATCAGCAGCAGCACCTCATATGCAGTTGTGGCTCAACACCACAGTGTTCGCTTTTGCCTTACCGAGGAAAGGCAACTTGACTCCCTACCTCTACTTTTGAACTCAGATTTCTGCTCTCACCTTACTCTACAGAAGAAAAACATATTGACTGAAGATTCCTCATATAGGTCTTTTTAATTATATATTCTACCAAGTATTAGAGGTAGCAAAGGTAAGTATAGGAACAGCATGTAAGTTTAAGTGCAGGGCAGGGAGGTTTGTGTCAGTCTAATTTCTGTGGTCACTTAGTGCAATGTCTGACTGGCATAAAACATATCTGACATCTAATAAACACATCTGAGTTTTACCTATAGAGAGCTGCATTGTGTCAAGCAAAGAAACGTACTGATGATGACTTTTATTTGATGGTTTTCAGGTGGCTGTTTAGATATAAAATGGAAAATGTTGACTACCAAGGTCAGAGGAGTGATCTAATTCAAAATTCAGTGGAAATTTTAGCAGAGAAAGAGAAGCTTGAGTATGGCACTGAGGATATGTGAGGCAGAAGATATTTCTCAGTAACATTTTGCACTCGATGGTGCCTAAGTATGGCACACCTCTTTTCCAAATAGTCAGTATAGTTGAAACATAACTGAGATACTATAAAGGTGTGAATAATTGATGCCATATTAAGATAAAATTTTATCTACCTTTTTAAAATCATCTTTTAACTACCCACTGAAAATACTCACTTGCGGATGAGGATAAACTCCTGGTTTGTTGAAGGATCACAAAAGCCATTGTACAAAAAATATGATCAAATTACCTTCCTTTACTGAATATCCTAGGCTATGCAGTTTGTTAGTCCAACACCTTTGCATCTATTCCTAGTCCTGCATTTAAGTAAATCAAATTACTTAAAATAAGTTATAGCTCTCAGTAATGTAAATGATATCAGAACAAAGTTCTACTTTATATGTAAACATGGGTGCACACACATCTGAATACAGTGCTATGCTATGCATAACAGTATCTCTAGTTACTATAATTCAGACACAAATTGTAGTAATTCTTTCCCCACTGTGCACCAAAGGCAAACAGATACATAAGGAGAACAACATTTTAACCCTCCTCTTAATAAAACAGCAACAGATGCATACTGAAGTAGGCACAATGTGCTTCACTTGTGTGGTGGTGTGCCAGTAACACATCAGCTGTGCTATGGAACAAATTCTACAAAGCCCAAACATTAGCACAGGAAAAAAAAAAAAGAGAGAGAGAGAAACTTGATACTTAGAAAGACAACAATTTGACAGAAATGTTCCATGTACCAAGCCTTAAGAACCCAGGCCAAGTCTCTCTGAAGTCAACAGTAAAAATCTTGTAACTAATTGGTATGAAATAGGGCACAACAAGGTAAAGCCACTTTTAAGGCACAGTCCTCTTTCTTTGATCCTCACTGAAAGAGAATAAAACACTAAATGAAAATGAAAAAATCCTGTATGAAATCAATTCTGACAACACTGAACTGTATCTATACACATCAAATAGCTGATAGTGCTTTACTGCTTTTTTATTCTCTACTTTTTTTTTTTTCTGCAAAACTGGCACTTTTTCAGGACTCCATGCTGCTGCCTTTCATATTCTCATAATTTATTGAAAATCAGCCTGAAGGATGAATTCACAAGCATGGGCAGTAGCACTATTTATTTACCAGTCTCTTTTACTCTGCTAATAGATTTGTAGCATTAGCACAATCTAAACAATTTATAGTGAATGGAGAATCCTAGCTCTTCCACATAAAATGTGACTGAAAGCAGGTAGTATAAATGGTTTACAACCCACTGGAAGAATATGACTAATGTGTGGCTGTACTACTGCCTGTTGCTGGATAGAATTTAAAGAGGTCATCTTGTACTTCTGGCCCAGAAACTGCTGGTTATATTCAGTATCAATTAATCTGATTTCTCAATGTAAATATTTCAGAGAATCAATCCATCTATCTATCTATCTATCTATCTATCTATCTATCTATCTATCTATCTATCTATCTATCTATCTATCTATCTATTCATCTATCTATTCATCTATCTATTTGGTTTAGGGATATTTTTTCCCCCAGGTTATTCTATTTCTGTATCCAATAATATCGAGTACATTACTGGTCTTTGACTGGAAAGAAGTAAATAGGTTTTGGCTTGAAGAATGCCTTTTAGGTGCTCTGTCTCCAAGGCAGAGCAGAGATAGCTGCCAGCAGGAAAGTTTTTTAATTCTGATTCAAACTGAGAGTAAAACTTCCTCACAGTTGAGCATTGTGGCATTTTAGTCCATATTCATCCTTTCTCTGAAGAACATATGCATACAGCACTGTGTAGCAAATTGCTGCAAGTAGATTATTACATATTTTAAATTGCAAGCCATTTCAAATCACAACTCTCTCCAAACAGCCTTTAGACCTTTTAGATAATAAGAGACAATGGAAGGCACTTACAGAATAGCTAGAATTTCAGCAGCAATAGATGAAATATTAAAAATTAACTGACTTAAGCAACATCTATTTTCCCGATAACCCATTATCATCTCCCCAGCGCTTTTTCCTCACATACTGCTGCTTCTTTTCATTGCCAACCAGTGCTTGCCATTTCCAATACCTGACTCCACATCCATGGCAGGTGAGGCAGAGGTGTCAAGCCGTACGTAAGGGAAAGGTTTGATTGTACAGCCCTTATAGCTAGTGATGATGTGGTTCAGAGCTTCCAGGTGAGGATCAGGGAGATGGAAAACAAAGGAGATGTTGTAGTGGGTGTCTACTATTGACTGCTTAACTAGGATATAAGCACTGATGAGTGATTCCATAGGCAATTAGGAGAAATTCCTGGACTGATAACTCGTGAACAGAGAAGGACTTGCGGGGGATGTGATGGTAGGTGGCTGTTTCAGCCACAGAGATCATGGCATGGTTGAATGCATGCACAGCAATGGCAATATGGTGCAAGTACAAGGAATGGTTATTTCTGGGACAGAATAAAATTTTTCTCCAAAAGTACATTTTGTCTTACAGTAGTCATGAATTTTTCTTGCCAAGAACTTTCTAGGTTATGAGTTTAACACAGCACAAATATGTATTAAAACGCTTAACAGAGTTTGAAAAAGAAAATTAATTACATGCTACAGGTATCCATATAGCATACAAAGTTACTCAGATGTTTGGAGCTTTTTACAAGTAAAGGCTCTGTTTGTCTTTGAAAGACAAAAGAATTAATATATAATATTTGAAATGCAGGAAATTGTTTAGGAAAAATAATATTTCTTATCTTTAATCTGTATTTGGTAAAAAAATATTCTATAGCAGACATAAATACATAATAAAATATTCTAGCAGGACAACTGAAGCAGCAAGCCATTTCTCCGTTGTTCAGTTTAGATACTACTTAGATTACATAATAAAAAGTTATTGTTCAGGAGCTGTACTTAGAACAACACATTAATAATAAGAGTATTTATAGCGAATACTGTCTATGTGCCATTTTAAGCATTATTCTTTTCTATATGTGTGTAGACAATTGCTTTTTCTATTTGATGAAGTGTGAAAGAAACATTTGCTTATGTTATATTAACTCATAACTATGAGCTAAGAAAATGAGAAACTGACAGCTTACGGTAATGTGTTCCATATTGTCTCAGTTTGAGACACTTTGGAGGGGCAGAGACCTTGGACAGAAGCCTCCTCCTTTGGATTCAATACCCCTGGTTTCTTCAGAACAGAGACCAAATAACACTTTAGACCCGCTGGTCTACTGGAAAATAGTAGACATGAAGAAAGAGAGTGTCCCTAGCCCTAGTAAAGAGACTTGTGATTATCACGAAATTTTTCTTCCAGTTTCATTGACCAAATTGAATTATTTCCAAATTCAAATCCTATTTTCCCTTCAGTTCACAGTAACTATCCTTCAAGGTAATCCTGTAGTTGTTTTAATATTCCTTTAGACTATTAGATGAGCATTTTAAGCACTGAAGCTCACCCTGAGTGGGTACATTTGAAGGCAATATAGCAGATAATCATCTTAGCTTTTTTTGATGACTGGCTGTAGAAGTATTGGATACACTAACAAAGACTATTTATTGGCATTTTTAAACTACATTACCTCTTTATTATTTTTTCAGAAGATTAATTTCTATCCAGATCATCCAAGTTAAATTTTAAGAGGCTTTCTCATATAAAATCTGCAGCAAAAAACCCATCTGACAGCTTTTATGAGCTTCCTTTTACAAATTCAAAACTAAGGAAACACATCTCTGCAAAGACAGACTAGGACATTACTAGAAGCTAACAGTTTGTATTTTGTCTCTTCAAATCAAGCATAAGTGTGGCACTTATAAATTATTCAGATGTTTTCAAATGATAAAAAAATATCCAGGTGCCAGGGACTAGAAAACCACTGACCTGAAACAGAAGGAACAAAAAGAGGTAGTCTCAGAAAAAGGGGTATGGAAGAAAAGGCAAATCAGTAGTTCAAAAACCATAAGTCATCAAACTGAAACAGTGCACGTGAGAGTGCAGAAGCAGATTATATATAAAATTACTAAATTACTAAAGAGACTATGCTACTCTGTATTAAAAAAAAATTGCTAGGTGACAAAATGTCATGAAGTTACTTAAGTTTGCACTGTTCAGAGAAGACTGCAGGAAAAATCTGAAAGACCTAAACAAGAGCATTATGATAGTATAATCGAGTACTTAATATGCACATTGAAGAGCATACACATTTAGGAGAAAATACAGAAACCACCTGTACAGTTTAACTGTAGCCAAATAAACCTGCATGTTATTACAGAAAGCCAGATAAACTGCATTTAAAAAAAATAGGGAAAAAATCCTCAAATATTGTCAGTACTGGAGACAATGCCTTTATACGAATAAATAGTACAGTCTTGCCTGGTGTATTCTGTGCAGCACTGAACACCTACCCTATAAAAATATGTATCAGCATCAGAAATGTCTGGTTGTTGACAAAGAAAGATGAAGGGATGCTTTAAGGATTTGTACTTTACATCAGGAAGAGGAATACTAAGTGATATCAAATATATAACATATATAACGAGTGGAACAATAAGCAACTATTATCTCTGATTTATGACAGGAGAATAAGGACATATAATCAAACAAAAAGAAAGTAAATTCCCAACTGATTAATTGCATTTTCACATAAACAGAAATAAAACCAAACAAGTCACTGCCAGAGGCCATCAGGTATCTACCAATGTACAAAAGTTTGATTGAAAATTTGCGTTCCACTAAAGGTATCAAGTGGTAGAATAAGACTGATAAAGATCTTGGAAAAGACATTATACAGGCTACTTTACAGACTTAGCCAACACCTAAATAGAGATCAGAAACCTCCATACAGGAGTCTGCCAAGCTCTTACAACTTCCCTCCAAGGACCAGGCACTGTTCACTCTCTCGATAAAGAGCTAACTGACACTGTGTCTAAATCTAAATTACAACTCTCATACTCACTAGTGGAAAACTCAACTTGATGAACTCTCTGAATTTTCTAATTCTGTCCATAGGGCACACCTACGGACTTGCAGTTTGACCCAAGTGCAGGAGGATAAAACAGCAAAAGAGAAAGAAACAGTCCCCAAGCAAAGTACACTGCAGTTCTGGTCTCAAGAAAAGTCTGATTTAGGTGTACCAACAAGCCTAAAGGCTATGGCATCAGGAAGATCAGCATTAGATATTCTTTAATACAAACACAGACAGATGTCTGGTGACAAGGCTGATCATACCTTTCGCCTCAGTATTTCAGCTGAAACCGACACAGTTTTATTCCTGCAAAGACTGAAGGTTTGGTTTGGAATCACCTAAAGAAGTCTAATGGAAATTATTTCAGAAGTACTGAAACTTCAAATGTTATTTTAGTTCCCTCATGAAACCAATTGTAACCATCAGTTTACAGTCACATCTATCTTGATGTGTTTGTGCACCTCATTCCAGCTGGCTGTTGTTTAGTTTGTTTCCTCCATGGTTTTAGTACCAATTAACAGAACACTGTGACATTCTATGGCCTTAAAACTAATTTGGTTCCTTCCCAGATTTTCCATCAGCCTCTCTTTTAAATGGGCAGAGACAGTAAACCAAAGACTTTCAGTGCTCAAGTGAAAAAACAAATAAAAACCCCCAAACCAAACACAAATGAACAAATAGGAAAAAACCCCCAAAACAAAAAACCAATCAACCAAACAAAAAAACAAACAAAAACACCAAAGAAACCAAACAAAAAAATTGCCAAAAAGAATTCAATATCATCTTTCTGCCAGCAGGCCAGAACTGGCAGCTGTAAGTTGGAACAGTAAGTCAGCACACCTACATGAGCCCATGCTCACACAATAGAAGGGGAACCTGTATCAGTGAGAAAATCAGCTTCAAACTCCTCAAGGATTACTCCAAAGTAAAGCCTTATTTTAAATGTTAAAAAACTAACTTCTTGATACTATCTTTTGAAACAGCCCCTTTATAGAGTATAGCCTGAAAGGAGCATGAAACAAAGCTTCTACAGCAGCATCAGAAGCAGAAGACAAAAAACCTAAGGTATAAAAAACTCCTCAGAGGAGACCCATCAAAGAAGTGGCAGCAGAAAAAGCTGGCAGGAAGAAAAGGAGCTCACCCACGTACAGATGCAGAGCATTCATATCACTGTTAAATGAAGAAAATTCAGTACTAGTCACTAGCCATCAAAAGTCCTGTGGCTTTCCAATGGTTGCTACTGGTCTATATTGTAGTCAGTCTTGAATTCCATGATGCAGGCAAGATGGAGACCCACCATGAATAGGTCTTCAAATATCTTGTTACACTGGACACTCTTCTTTACTTAATCACCTGATGGTATTTCATTCCTTATTTCATACATTGTATTTTACCCTATCCTTTTAATCACCTTTTCTAAAGGCTAAGATTCTTGAATGTCATCACATACCCTGCTAGAGTCATTGCTCTACAGGTTACTAGGCATGTGTACCTCAGGCACAGTATGAGGCCCAAAGGGGTATCCTAAATGCCAAGAGTCTCGAGTTTTGATAAAAGAAGCCTTCACTGTAAGGTACCTCACATGCCTTTTCCACTGCACTTCTTATATTTGCTTATGGATAAAATATAATTTCCTATTCTTATCAGCAGGGTAAGTAGGAGGCACTATTATTTACTTTCAATTTTCAGTCTGCTGGAAAACTGCTAAGGCTCACTTCATTTATATATAATAATAATAAATAGAGCAGCCTTTTACCAATTATTATTTCATTGTTGTGTTTTAAATACCAAGTATGTAAGTAATTTCTAGCTCCACTGTAAACATATTGAAGTAGCAAAAGAGGGAAGACCCATATTCAAGTTCTAAACCTAGTTCGTATCCTAATTTAGGTGGGAGAGATGGGCAGCTTCTCTGCTGATTAAAGGAAGATGCTGCCAGACATCTTCTCATATTTTCCACTTAAATGATTGCAATTCAAGCTCATGGAGGCCTGTGGGAGCTTGAAAGGTGCCCTCAGTTTTTCACAGAAAGCTGGGTTGCAATCACTAATCAGAAAGAGAAAAGATCAGAAGCAAAGGGCAAAGTGCTTGGTGCTGGCTCTATTCAGGAGGAATCTTCCTGACTCATATTGGTCCCTAGGAGTTTCAGAACTGCTCAGTGCAGCACAGAGTAATCACAACAGAAGGCCAGGCATAGATTTATTGGACACAGTAAGTTCCCCTCTTTAGAGGTTCTTTTTCATGTGACATCTAGAAAATCGAGTTTTCTTATTGCTACCTGGGACAGAAGGTACACCTTTTCCTGGAGAACATTTAACACATGAAGATTAGGAATTGTACACTTCAGTATACAAAGTCAGAATATTCAGTGATGCATAATTAACAAAGCAACCATGAAATGATACTAACAAAGACATTTTGTCTGTATTCAAAAACTAAAGTTTAACAGCAGAGTCTATTTTCTTCTTTGTCATCAGAAGTTGAAGTGTGATTTTTCCATGTTGGTATGATGACCAGTTTTCAAACCTAATTTCTTTTAAAATGCATTCTGAATTTGTGAAATGTGTTCTCAATATATCAGATGCTAAATGCATAGATGCTAGTATCTATTATTTTATTAAGCATGCCTTTGAAAGGAAAAGTGAACCTGACTGCAGGGCAGTAAGATGCACTCATGTAGAAATTGCTTTGTTCATGTTTTTCATCTTCCCACCTCAGGCAGGGAAACGTTTGCAAAAATGGCTGCCATCCTATCTCCCATCTGCATCCTCTGATGATTCCCTAGAGACATGACTGCCAGTTACTCACAGCCTTTCCAGGAGAGAAAATATGTGCTGGGATATGATCCCACAGTTCCACATGACAAATTTTACTGTTATCATTCACCTGATGTGCCAGTACCAGGCTAAGTAACCAGCTATCTGCATGAGTTGATCTTATTCAGAGCACTGAAGATCAAACTGAAAGCTCTGGGAGAAATAATGAAGAACAGATGCAATCCATGAAACTCTTTTTAATACTTTTAAAAAATAGTTATAAAGTCATGGAAAATCAGAGTCCATTACAATTGAGAAACACACAAGAACTGCTTCAAAAAACAGTGAAATATTTTTTTTTTAAATGTGGATTTTCACATGTACCATAAATTTTCTTGTTTGAACTTGAATATTTTGCTATTTTGGATAACAAATTATTCATCTTACGTGGGATGCTGAAAAACTAGCTAATGGAACTCAACATCTTTCTAGAAAACTGAAATAGAATGAGATTAATTATGAATATTCAGCTATCAGATCTCAGATTTATCTTGTATTATTCTTAACACCCACATTCTGTCATTGTTGGGTTTTCTACTTTTCTCTATATCTACCCATGACTCATTGTTGCTTGCAAATCCAAAGCATTTAATTTTAGATGTTTGTCTTCTGAGAATCAGTCATAAATGACTGTAAGAGCTGACACCTTTTTAAGACAAAAATGTCACCTCCCTTCAGAGATGCTGAGCCTTATTCTCTATGCCCTTACCTTCCTATTCTTCCATTTATTTCTGCAGAGGTAGTCTTAATTCACATCAGCCTCTATGAAGAAACAATTGCATAATTTCAAGGCTTAGCAAAGAACAACATTTAACAAGGAGCAGGGGATTCAAAATACTTATTTGTGTGATAGTCAGTTGTATTGTCAGAAAATGTCATTTTAAGGGAATTTGTACCTCCTGCAGTAGAAATGAATAAATCTCAGACTAAAGACATAATATAAAACCCAATATTACTCAATTTTACATTTTCAAAAGCAGAAGCAGACTTTAAGAATGGGTTAAATGTGTATGATGACCTCTCCAACCATTTGCATTATTTGTCTTGTAAATTATTTTAAGCTGGTTTTCCATGTTGTTTTAAAATTGAGCCTGCTTTAAAATTGAGCCAGTGATTTCTTGTTTTACTGTGATACCCCAGTAAAACCTGCTGGGATATCACAGCCTTTGTGGAGCTCTGCCAAATGAGTGAGCCCACACAGATTGGCACAGGTCAGTCCCATCATATCAAATGATCTTGATGGCTTTAAAAAAGGTACATTTTCGTCATATTGCTCAAGAAAACTTGCACACAAGGTTTCTTTGACTGTATCTAAAGGTGGCCAGGCTGGGCACATAAACACATCCAGAAGAAATAGAACTCCATGAAAACCAAGCTGGTATATTACATCCAGATTTTTGTTAAAGAGCATCAATACTTCCCCAATTTTACTTAGTAACTTAAGCAATAACAATGCTTTGAAACTATAAGGAAACAGACAGCTTTTGTTTCAAGCAGACTGCCTTACAAAAACGTAAGTCTTGAGGGTTGTGGAAGACAATAAAAGTACAACTTCTGAGGGACTGAAGGAATGGCATCAGAGTACCTCTCCTATGGTATGGGTCTTCCACTAATACCAGATAGCTACTGATGTGAAGATACTGAAGTCAAAGTGTTGACAGAGGAAGATAGACAGGGAGACAAAAGAATGGGGGCAAGGGAATATGGGGAAAAGCAATTGTGGCCCTGGGGAGGATTCTGTAAACAAGCAAAAGAGCTCAGGAATGAAATACAATTAATGAAGGTTAAAGCAAAATTCAGAAAAAAAGGAGGGTATTTAGGAAGGAGAGCTGGGGAAAGCAAGAGATTTGTGTGAGAGTGACTACCCAGACTACAAATAGGCCTTTTTTTTTTTTTTTTTTTTTTTTTTTTTTTTTTTTTGCTTAGTAGTCAGGCACACTAAAGGTAAACTCAGACCTGATTCAAATGTCTTTGCAGCCTCATGGGAATCTTTCCATAGACTCCAGGAAGAGCTGAATAATAAATATTGCACCAAAGATGTGCAAGGCAGGTTCATTGTGCAATATATTCATATTGGTGACATTTGACTGAGCTGCAATCAGCCATGAGTCATTTACTGCTAAATGTAACAGTCTGAAGACAAAAAATGTTACACACATAACAAGGAAAGGGAGGAGGGATATGAATGCTGTGCAGAATATGTAAAAGTTGTATTCCTCCAAAAGCCACAGAAACTAAAACCTTTTCCAGCCACAAGTGCATTCAAAGGTCTGAAAGCAGTCAAATTTTAAAGACTCGGTAAATTAAGAATGCTGGAGTTGCTCACTCAGCCACCTGAGGTAGTTAGATGATACCTAACTATTCTAAAGTGAAGAAATGGCAGCCTGATAAAAGCTTCTTGTTTTGCAAAAGATTTGAATATTACCTATAAGTTTGCTAAATACAGTCCCAAGGAGTATCCCAATCCTCTAATGCACAGTACAGCTCTGTAACAACTCCTTAGCCACAGACTCATGAACATAACCATTACACAAAATCTTTTTAATGACCAGAATTGACTGAGGCTGACTCTGCCTCAGATTTCTGGTTATTGTTTTGGGGACTGATTCAATCCATGATCCCAACATGCCTTTGTCCACTGGAACAGGAGCTGAATCTGAGCTTTTCTATCTCTTTCAGTAGATAGTTACAGCAGTGTACAGTGAAGGATGGTTGCTTGCTAAAGGATGGGAAGGTGGAAGCCAAGCATAATGCCCAGCCAGCCAGGTGTGATGATCACAGAATCATAGAATAACCTGAGTTGGAAGGGACACACAAGGACCACTGACGTCCAACTCCAGTTAAGATCATTCATCAGAAGCAAACAATTACATGATTAAAGATGTAGTTAAAAATTGCATGCAATGAGCACAGATTAATATCTTTTGGACAATTTTGGTCAAAGGGCTAAGAATCATAAACAGAATGACCAGTATCATTTCAGTTTTCATTCAGTAATGACAGATTTGGGACCAGCTTTGTAACTATCATGAATTAGAAAGGAAGATGAGATAAAACTCATATTTTTCAAAGGTCATTCTCTAGTTTTTTTCCTTTTTTTGCATATATATTATAAAACATTATGACATATGAGAGAATTGTGAGTTTTATAATAACTGCCTCTTAGATGTAAAAAGTTAACGTTAAATATGTAAAAATTTATATTTCACTACCTCAGTTGTTGAACATATAAATGCTCCATAAAATATTGACCCTGTTAAAATCAATTACAATCATTTTAATTTCCATTGTTAGAGTTAGGTTTTCAGTTAATCGTTTCTCAATATTTTACTGAAAATCAACAGTTAAAATAGGCAACTCTTTCTACATTGACATCTGGCTCAAAGTTTCATTAAAATATTGTTAAAATATTGGACAGATGGATTAACTGAGACCAAACATTACTCCAAACAAATTAACCCTACAAATATAATGAAAGCCCTCTTTCACACATGCTACTATAAAGCCTTTGTTAATAAGAATTCCCCTTCTTGGATACTCAAAATGAAGTATTGTTCATTGCCATATGGCTCACATTAAATACAAGAAGCAAACAAAAGTAAGTCTTTGACATTTTAATGACTGTGGATCAGCTATGCCTACCAGAAGCTGCTCTATTGGCTAATTACACTCCCTGGCAAAAACATTAATTTCAGGTCCTGCCTTTTTCCGCTAATTTTGAGTTCAAATCTTGGCGCTGGAAAAGGTTATATGCATTATCAGTAGCCCTTAAGGACCTCATCTGAGATGAGGGTCCCTCTGGCATTGCATCATTAGAATATGAAGGAAAGCTTTTGAATAAGATCGATGACACAAGACAGAAAGAGAGAAATGCTGAAAGTGAATGGACATCAGAGTGCCTCCATTTTAGGACAGGGGATTTTCTCCTGTCGGGGAAAAGGCTCTTATAGGATCCATGCTGGAGGTCTGGCTGGCTCCAAGGGCTGGCCAATAAAATTTTGCACAAACACAAGGTTCCCATTAATCTTAGCTTTTAGAATCTAAGTGTGTTACTGAATGGTGCCAGCACCTACTACTACCAGGAGCACTTGCAGGTTTGCACTAGTTCAGAGGATCCTCTCTCAATCTCCATTTGAAAAGGAGAGATTTGCTATTGAAAATAGATGAGACAGAACATATATGTTCAGTACAGTATTGTGGTAAACATAAATTACATCTCTTTAGGAGAGACATGGTGATCAGACTTTGGAAGCACGACCTGACTGAAGAAGAATTTGGCTCATGTAGAATGGGAACAATTAATTTAAGTCATATAAAAGTTAAGTGAAAAACTGATGCAAATGGTTAGAACTGAGACAACACTGGATTGCTGCCTACCATGATATTAGAGTACTACCTTGTACTAGAGGAATGTCCAGTTAAATGAGGACAAACCCACAAAGCAATGTTATTATCTAATTATGAACATTCTCCTGAGATCAGCCCAACCATGGCTGGTACCTTCGCTTGTAGAGAGTCCCATATTATGTGAAGGGAAACTAATAAATGTTTGTGCATGGACAGACTGAGCTTGAGCATCATGGAGTTATGGCAACATATCACAGATACGAGAAATAGAGTAACATTAAAACATTTCTTACACTACAACACTATTGAAAGATAATCCTTTAAGGCTTTAGGTGATCCCACATAAATGTTTGGAAAGACAACAGAATTTAAGAGAGAAAATACCCTATTTTTAATAACTCAAAGCCATGCAAGTACAAGGATTTTCCTAAATACCACTGAGAAAATGAGGAGATGCTATGTGAATTTGATGGTGATAAAGACAGCTGCACAGACACATGGATGGGGCTGCTAAAAGTTCAGAGACCAGGTAACACACCAACAGTTCTGACAGAGAAATCTGCCCAAATCATTCTCTCTACCCCTACACTCGCTCTCATAGGCACATGTAGAGAAAAAAGGATCTATTAGCTGCCTCCTTGATCTCTACTGAAAGATGATTTTGCCAGGTTTTTGCCCTAAATAGTTCACATTATTTTAAAGAAATAAAGATAAGCAATTCCACAGCACAATTACTTTCAGCACTGACTTGTTATACATGGGATATTACTTGGACACGATGAAGGAAACGAGCACAAGAAATGCAAGGTAGGTAAGAAATGGGCCAAACAGAACATAATGATATGTACTGGAAGTGGAACTCAAATGAGGGGCAATTCTTAAATGAGAACTTTGAGGATCCATTTTAGGATGAGTCTTTTCTTAATATTCTCACTGATGCCCTGGATACAAAAAATATATGTACTAATTACTGTTTGCTGATTTAAAACTGTGAATCAGCAACAGTCTGGCTGAGGACAAAATATCATAGACAAAGTGTTGTACGACCTTGAGGGCTGAAGTAATAGAAAAGTCATAGTAAAATTAAATTTTAGTACTACAAAATACAGTGTTATGCACTAGAGGGCTGCTATGAAGTATAGACAACTGGAGGCCATATAGGAAAAGGATAGCCATCATAGAATGCCCAAGACACCCATTTGATACAGCTTTGAAAAAGGCAACTGAAATCATATGATGCTTCAGGAAAACTATTTCCAGCAAAGAAAAGAAAGTGTAAATATTATTGCATAAAGCACTTTTGATGTTGCTGCACAAATGCAGTCTATACTTCCAAACACCTGTGTTAAAAAAAGATACAAACTGGATCAAGTGCAGAGAATTCTTTGAAGATAATCAAAGGGATAGAGAGATTCTGTCTTCTGAGGGAAGACTTAAACAGACTGGCACACTTAGCCTGGGAAAAAGAAAATTAAGCCAAATATGACACCACATATGCATCGGGTTTGCGTGGCAAGATTTTGATGTGGGAGGGCTACAGGGGTGGCTTCTGTGAGAAACTGCCAGAAGCTTCCCCAATGTCCAATAGAGCCAATGCTAGCCAGCTCAGCATGGATCTGACACTGGCCAAGGCCAAGCCCATCAGTGATGGTGGTGGTGCCTCTGGCATAACATTTATGTAGAAAAGCAGCAGTCAGAGCACAGGGTGAGAATGTGAGAGCAACAGCCCTGCAGACACCAAGGTCATTGAAAAAGGAGAGGTTGGAGGTGCTCCAGGTGCCAGAGCAGAGATTCCCCTGCAGCTCGTGACAAAGACCACAGTAAAGCAGGCTGTCCCCCTGCAGCCCATGCAGGTCCACAGTGGATCAGAGATCCACTTGAAAGACAGTGGAGAACCCCATGCCAGAGCAAGGGGATGCCTGAAGGAGGCTGTGATCATGCGTGAAGGCCACACTGGAGCAGGCTTCTGCCAGGGCCCCTGGACCAATGGAGAGAGGAGCCCACACTGGAACAGTTCTGCGGGCAGGACTTGTGACCCTGCAGGCACCCAGGCTGCAGCAGCCTGTTTCTTTGTTTGGAAAGAGAAAATAGGATCTGCTATCATCCAAGTCACTTTGTATCTTCTTTGTAACACAGACTGTGACTAACTATATCAAAGGTTTCAAAAGAGCTGATATTAAACAAAATAATAGAGAAGCAAACCTGCAGCACTGCTTTCAGACCCTACCAGTTGCCATCTTGTTTTCATGTAAATAACTGATTCACCCTTATAGTAACTGGGAAAATCAAAGCCTTGCTGGAAGAAATGACCAACACTTTGAAGCTTTAAAAGTTTTACAACACTTCAGTAATTTAGAGAACGCATGCATATTAATATAAATGTCGCAGAAGTAAAACCACAGAAAAATAACCATGAGGAATATACTTACAACAAACATCTATGTCCACAGTAACATATACCCTTTCATATAGGAAAGATTCTTTGTGAGACATACATATCTGGATAAAAGAATAGTTAATTTATATCAGAATTATTTGTTATCTAACTCGCAGAAGTCTGTGCAAATTGGAAGAAATTCAACAAAGGATTTTTGAAACTATTTTCTGTTAAAAAGCTTGTTATTGTTCCTTTTCTCACTATTCACCTTTTTTAATGTCAAATGGAAAGCCTTCAGAATTCCATAAAAAGCACGAGTTGTCTACTTTTATATAACATAAAGTCACTTTACAAAGAAGGTTAAACATTTATAAACAAAACAACCCAGAATCATTAAAACATTTCATATTGAAAGCCAGGTAAACCAAACGAAATAGCCTTTACAAAACTTATATTATTTAAATGTAAGGCATTTGCCCTTCTAGAAGGCTGCAAAGTCAGTCATGGTCTAAAAGAAAACACCATTCCAAAGGCCCAAAGAAGTGTAAATGTCCATCACAAAGCAAAATGTTGTTCTATTAGCACAGTACCTTCTGCATTATAAACAAGACAAAGAAATTGCATCCACTGACTTTCAAAGTCAGCACATAATTGAAGGAGAGAAAGTCCTCCAGTCAAACATGACTGTGTTTTAGATGAAACATAATTGTGTTCAAATTCTCTGGAATACTATCTATGATTACCTGAAAGTCTATGTTAGTATTGCCTGTCTCAACACTGCTATCATTTAAAGTGAAATTAAATCAGAAATACTATCTTGACTAGTAACTATCTGGCAGATGGAATTAGACAGAGTTAGAATGATGTCTGTGCAAATTTAATATCAGCAAGCAAATTTTTTTCTTTAAACATTGCCATCTTGCTAGTGGATAAGAAAAATATACTGAAGCATTATTAAGAGAGAGAAAAAATATCAGTCTATGATAGTAGGGGAAGTCAGAAAGTGTGGCTTCCAAAGTAACCTTATCAAAAAAAGGATTGAAAAATTGCTGGCAGAGTTTTGAAGAAAAGAATTTTTTAGAAAAACAAAAGAAAAATCTTTATACAAACCAATTTCCCTAATATTGCAGCACTGAAGGAAGACTTTTACAGCTGCTTAAGTAGATCAGTCTTTTACACAATAGTTTCAAATGCTTTTCATTACATCATTATTAAAAAGGCTCTTTCTTAAAATGTATTATTGAAATGTTAATTGAATAATTCAGATTCTCCATTAAAAAAAATTGAAAACCAACTTCAGTTCTTCTTTGATGGAAATGCGTAATTTGCCCCTTGTCCCTCTTGGACAGGATGTGGTGCATATGTAAACCCAAGAATGTTTCATTCAGTGAAGTAACTATTCAAGGAGACTGATTATCAAGGACTACAGATGTACATGAGCAGAGGCTTATGAAGATGAGAGACAGTCATGCACTGAAACTACTTGAATAACATCCTTCTACAGAATGGAGATGCGGTGTTGCAATTACAGCAAAAAATATCAGGGTTGACATTTCTGTTTGTACAGCAAGAACTCAGACTGCATAACAAAGTTTTCTTTATCCTTCCTTCCTCCCTTGTCAGTCCACAAACACACAAAGGATAGTAACTCTTACTTTGAAATTAATAAGTAAGTTTGGTGTGAAGGCAGAACCTTTCTATCCCTGCAATTTGTACTGAATTACTAGACAGAATTAATGAACTCCAAAACAAGCATGCAAAAATATTCATAGAATTAGCTTTCCTTTTTTGCATGAAAGCAGGAAAAACTAAAGGAAAACAGCACACACTTGGTTCCCTGCACAGAACTCAGGTGACATCAAAAATGCATTTCTTACTAACAATTCATCATGACAACAAAATTAAAACAATGTCTTTGTAAATTCAAAGGTCATTAGCAAGGCTTCACCAGCACCTTTTACAATATTTACCACTGAATATAATGCATTCTTTTCAACATCAGGAAAGAGGGAATGGGTAAGCAAATGGAATTAGTCTAATTTCCACATATTACCAGAACATTCTTTACAAATGAAATTATTTCAGTTTAATCTTTTTTTATGAAAAAAGAAAAATCAGTTATTTGAGGAAAATGTTTTCTTACATAAAATCTGTTACAGATTGAGAATACATTTGTTATTAATCTAAATCTGATTTGACCTTTGTGGTTCTGCCATTATTGTGGATATGAGAGCATCTGTTACTTCCTGTGTACAAGTGTATGTGCCTGGTTCCACACCAGCATGAGCATTACTCATTATGTGTGTATTGTTTTCTAGAGGAAAGACAATTAAGGGTCTGGACTGGAGGAGAATCATGGAATACTCCTCTCTCTTACAACCAGAAACCTAAATGTGCTTAACCTGACCTTTTTGTTTAGGGAGTATTTCCTAATCTTGGAAGCCTTAGGAGAATCAGTGTTTGCAAATTGTGGATTACTGTACTGGTACTTCTCACTCATAAATAAAACATTTCTCTCATATGTATTATTGCATATCTATATATATGAGATAAACACATTGTTTTCCTGGCTAGAGCAAATGTAAAGTGACAGGTAATGCTAAAAAAAAAAACTATTGATGTATTGTGGAAATGAATTCAGGTCACTTTCTCATGACTGTCTTAGTATTGCTATATAAAAGGAACACAAATATTTCTTGTAACAGTAAAAAGACGATAAGCCCAGAAGACTGGAAAGTATCACTTCCCAAAATATACCAATAATCCAAATATCTAGAACTGGTGGGTTCTAATGGCTCCTAATATTATGAGAGTATGAAAAAGGAAATTCATCAGTACAGACAGAGTTGCTGAAACCTAGGATTCAGGTTGAGAAACCAAATATCTGTGAAATGACAGTTTTACTGTGAGCCATCATAGTGGAGAGGAATGGTGAGAGAGTGGCAACAGTATGTTACCAACAGATTGCAAAAGACACAATTTCATAGGCTGCTTTCAGATAACCAAATATAAATGGGTAAAGGACATTCACATCAGGGATCCAAAGGCAGCTGGACTGACCTAATAATTTATTTCATATGCTGGTAGCCACAGAATCTAGTTTGCAGACAGAAAGGGACATTGTCATATAGATCTTGACACTGTCAATGTAATTGTGTACAAAAAGGACTGAAAGAAAAACAGGAAGAGAAGAAGCTCTCAAACATAGAAGACATTAGAAAAAGTGCAATTTTAGCTACTGTTATTGTAAAAACACATATTTTCATCATACTTTTAACCTTACATAAGATTTATTTCTCAACTGGTATGCACCAGGTGTGTTACAACAGTGCAGTCCATCAGAAGAGGATCTGACTGCTAGCACTACAAGACAACCAAGCAAGATGATTTTTACTAGGACTGGAGTCAACATTTATTTCTGCAATACAGAAATGGTAAGGACCAGTATGGAAAAGGATAAGTTGCAATAGAAGCATCTATTTCCTCCCACTACTCTACTTTTCCAGAAGTATTTAGGTTAATAATTTATTCATTAATTCTCTAGACACTGACTAAAGCTCAGAATATCCATGCCTCAGATAACCAAAGTGTCAAAGCCTATGACTACATTGCTAGCAAATTCCATTTGCAATATTGAGTTCAGGGACCACCATGAAGTTACCACTGCAGAAAGAATAAAATTTTAGCAATGCTTTTTCTGGATATCATAATTCAGAGCTGCTCTAGTATTATGAATGTAATTTAGTAAAAGCTAGCATCTGTGGGATGAATATCATATTTCAAATATGACAGCATATTGTATTTCAAAACTGAACAAAGTCACAGTTTTCCTATAGATAGGGACTTTAACAAATATGAAGTAAGCTGTATCACTCCTTGAGACATGTTCCTCCAGCATGAATTCCTGCAGCATACTCATGCAGAGCTTTTTCATTCCTGTGTCTAACTCCTTGAGGCAATAGGACAGCTCTTTCTAAAGTAATGCTCAACAGAAACTAAGGCAGGGAGATAAAAAGTATTGGTGAACCCTGAGTTAAATTTGGATTTATGCAAATACTATTTAGTTATGATATACCAGTAGAGACCCATGTGAATTTTTCCAAATACAATCAAGTTTTGCCAGATCCAAGTGAAAAAAAAGATATTTCTTCTACACAAATACTGATAGAAGACAGAAGTACATAAACTTTTCGGACAAAGAGACAATCACTTACAAGAATCTTTTTTACATTCCCTGCCCATCATATGTTTTTCCTGAAAACACTGAAAGGATAACATAAGTAATATAAAATTCTGGTCTCTTATATAAGACAGCAACTGATTTCTTGCTGTGAACTGACAGGCTACAATATCAGACTTAGCAGTGTAAAAAACATTTTAAGCAGTTCTGTCTTGTCACCCAAATCATTTTGACCCAGTTTATGCAGAAATGTCCCAACTGTAATGCTTAAAATATACACTAAAATTACATGTTTTCTTCATTCTGTCCCAACACTTAAAAAAATAATAATTCTTTCCCAGTTTGCAAACAGATATGAAATTGTCTCAGGCCAACATTGTACATGGCACTTTTTTTGAAAAACAAAGCATAGAGATATCCCTTTTTTTTTTCTTTTTTTTTCAAAAGTTAAAACTACAATAGTGAATACAGATAGAACAACTCCAAAAGGACAGAGCCTCCTTTAGACATACAAGCAAGGGCAGAATTTGTGGTAGAAATAGCAGTATAGGTTTCCACGGTAATGATTCAGTCATTACATGATCATGAACTGCTATCCTGCTCACATTAGTGAATTATGCTGCAGTTAAAATCATTCACTATCTGGATCTGTCTTGGGGGACATTTACTTCACAGCTGGGCTATTACCACAATTTATATAGCAGACATACCTGCTTTTAGCTCATTCAGATAACAAAGCAGTCTTTAAACAGGTTTTCAACCTGACACAATCATCCATTCTAACTCCTAACGCTTTCATATTCAGGACTAAATATGGTATTGAACTGCTATTTTTAAGGCTCTGATGAGGGTAATAAGATATCACCTCCTTACTGGTTTGTCCTCCAAGGGACACATATTTGAGTAAGGACAGCACAAAACAGACTCTAAATGGATTCTGAGTCACACAGGTTGTTTCATGGACCCCTTTCCTCTGAAGAAAAACTACTTAGGGAAGTAAACAGAGACTCTCCCCTCACTGTTCCTTACCTGTGCAAAACTGATC
The DNA here is from genome assembly GCA_013396755.1 of Sclerurus mexicanus. Classification (NCBI taxonomy): domain Eukaryota; kingdom Metazoa; phylum Chordata; class Aves; order Passeriformes; family Furnariidae; genus Sclerurus; species Sclerurus mexicanus. Next base: position 63,126 of record VWZF01005688.1, on the reverse strand, counting down.
CTCCACTCTAGTATTTTCTGTTCATACATGGTTTTTTCCCCTCAGTTAGTATCTGCTTAAAGGAAAAGTTATATAGGGAGTATATCACTTGACTGGATCCATTGATGTGCCTCGTGCATGTGTATATTTGATGAAAATCGTGCACACGTTAACTCTGGAGACCAAAGAGAGGAGTCCATTCTTTTGAAAGCCCCTATATACCTATATTTTTAGTAATTTTGCTTTCAGAAGGAAAAGCATGCTTACCAGGGGGCACATAAAGGAGATACAGTTCCTGCTCAATCCCATTTGCTCTGTGAAGACTGATGTGCTCTCCATGTCATATGACAGAGGATGTGTTGTGCTGTTCAATAGCACCCTTATTCACATCCTGACTATATCCAGTCCTGATGTATAGCAGTACTGTGTGAACAGACTGCTTTCACAACAGTTTTGAAACTCAGAGGGAGCCAGTTTGAATTGCAATTTTATTTTTACCCATCTGATAAGTGATGTCTACAATCTAAGACACAACTGTCTCCAACATGATGCCAGTGTAAATAAATGGACTCCTCTGAATGTTTACCTTATATAACTTTAAAGGGCATGCCATGACCCTGGAGAGATTCAGAGTCTAAGTATCCAGCTTGCAAACAATCTTGACATTTTTTTGGTTCCCATCTTTCTCTTGTGGTAGCTACATAAAAATGTGATGAATTTAGGAAACTGCTCCAAAAACTATATGAAAAGACACACATGCAGCTTGAATTCTGGACTCTTGGATAGCCAGAATAGTATGACTCAGAGGACTCAATAAGCTTTCCAATCATCTATTTCACTAAAGTTCTTCAAGCACTTTTCAAACATTTTCAACTGCAAGTGTGTGATTATTTTAGCCCTTTGCACTTAAAATGTGAAAAGTACAAATTAAACCAGACTAATTATGCACATTCTTTTTGTACAGGATGATATTTATCTCAAGTGGTGTAATTGGTACTTTGGTCATGTGTGCAATGTGCAATGGAGTGCAATACAGAGATACCAAGCTAACAAGAAAGAACATGATCATAGTAATTACAGCAAGAGTGTGGACAACGTGGAAGGGAGGAGAACTTGGAGCAAAATTAACTTCCGGAACAAAACCTTTTTTAGCGACCACACTTGGGCTTCTCTAATCAGCTTTGGAATATTTTTACCAGTGAATAAATAGAAGTGCCATGCAGTAATTGTCTTTGATAGACAAGGAAAATGTTTGTATCTCATTATTGGATCCTACTAGAGCAGATTTATTTTAGTCAACCAAATCCATACTCCTTTACTAGACAGAAGCCAAAGTCTTCCAGAATAAATGGACACCTCATTACATAGTCTCTGGGGCTTTATTGGTCTGCCTGGATAGTTATTATACTATCAAGGTTTCCATGACAACTTTCTTTGGTCACGATGGAGCCCAAGTAAAGTCACTCATTTAAAGGGATAGGACACATTTTGGTTCAAAGCTAGATGCAACAAACTTTCACTTTCCATCTTATTCCACCTACTCTGACAGAAGTACTCACAAGGGATTCCCAGCTTCTTTAGCCACATGTTGTATTCTCCATTGGATTCAATTTCCACTTGTGGAACTGTTCAGAGGAATCCAAAGATGCTGTCAGGACTGAATAGGAGAGAAGAAATAATGAACCACATGGGAATAAGATCACATGAACTGACTACACATATGTAAGAAGTGCCAGATACCAAGTCATTTATCTACTTTTTTGAAAAAGCACGTGGACTCATTCAACAGCTGTGCTGCATCCCATTAGAGGCAATACCACAGAGGCAGAAAGAAAACACTATCCTGGGGAAGGATTTCTGAGAAACTCAAGGAGTTAGCAATTAGCTACGAATTGCTTAATTAATGAAGAATAAAATTATGACACTAATTAATCTTGTGATAATAGACTAATTTAAGAATTGCTGATAAGTACTATTACTAGTCAGCAATGCAGCCATATCACACAATATTTAATTTACTTTAGAAAAGATGAAACTGTAAGAGGTTAGTACTCTTTCTGATTTATAGACATTTAACTGCTTGTCTCCTGTTACTGTTAGCAGCCATGTGGTTAAATCATCGCACTTCATTTTAAAGAAACAAAAGTAGAGATTTTTTTTTAATTATTTCAATTCTTTATGTCTCCCACAACAAAACTGTCCATTTCGTTGACACTTTGGGATTTGTCTCATACTACAAAAAACACTTGGTTACCAATATCATATGTATAGTTGCTAAGATGATGAGTGTGCCATCAGATGTAGGATGAAGCCAATAGTCTCTTGTGCTTTATAGCTGTTTCCAGATGTATGTACGCACTATAAAAACTGTGCAGTAATCCTGCCTTCTTCAAATAATGTTTCTGCTGGCTTAATTGATTTGTTCTAGATTTTTAACTACTTTTCCCCTGAAAAATGAAGCAAATACAAAAACTATTTTACATAGAATGTTAACTTAAGTGTTGCAAAGACATACTTTTGGAGGGCGGTGAAAAGGAGGAAAAATATATCACAAAGCAAAACTAATATATTAATGGTGAATATGAGAGAAGACAATGGCAAAGTTAAATAATAGCTTATTACAAAGTATAAATCAAATTTTATGCCATTTTCTTAGGCCTCTCACAGACAGTCACCTCTCACATAACTGACTGAGCATGGAGCCTGCTCTTCACTGGAGTGCCTGCCTGCTCTATGGGGCTCAATTCAAAGAAAAATGGGAAGAAACCTCATATAAACAGCAAGCATTCTGAGAAGTGCCCAGTCCACAGATCTTGAATTTTATATTTGATCAAGAACCACTAAGCAGAGAGCAGAGCTGGGTTGCATCAGCTATCATAAAGCTTTTAGCAGACAGGACACTCTCAGGGCAATGGTGGGGCCTAGAGAATGGGGAACTTCTGAAAGCTTTAATGAGGAAGATGAGTTTGAAGTAGGTAATTTGTTATACTTCCAATGTCCATCTAAACTGCAAGTCTCTCTATGTTCTCTATGGTTTTTACTTAGGAAATAATACATTGCACTCTTCTCAGCTCTACTTGGGATTCTTGGTTAACAACCCAATTGATATTTTCATAAAAATTTGGCCCATAACAGTAAATATTGCTATTCTAGTAAGAAGTCTGTATAGCAGTAAGAGGGCTAATCAACAAAAATGGATTGAAAGCAGCCCTGAGGAGAAGGACTTGGGAGTGTTGTTGGATGAGAAGCTTAACATGACCTGGTAACATGTGGTTGCAGCCCAGAAAGCCAACCACATCCTGGACTGCATCCAAAAGAAGTGTGGCCAGCAGGCTGAGGGAGGTAATTCTCCCCTTCTAGCTGGTTCTTGTGAAATACCACCTGCAGTGCTGCATCCAGCTCTGGCATCCCCAACATAAGGACACAGACCTCTTGGAACTAGTTCAGAGGAAGTCCATGAAGAGGATCAGAGGGCTGGAGCACCTTCCCTGTGAAGACAGGCTGAGAAAGTTGAAGTTGTTCAGCCTGGAGAAGAGAAGGCTCCAGGGAGACCTTAGACCCTCCTTCTGGTGGGGGAGGTCTGCAAGAAAGATGGAGACAAACTTTTTACAAGGCTATGTAGCGATAGGATAAAGGGAAATGGCTTTAAACTGACAGAGGGCAGGTTTAGATTAATTATTAGAATGAAATTCTTTACTGTGAGGGTGGTGAGGCACTGGCACAGGTTGCCCAGAGAAGTCGTGAATGCCCCATCCTTGGAAGTGTTCAGGGTGAGGTTGGATGGGGCTTTCAGTCACCTTGTCTAGTGGAAGGCATCCCTGCCCAAGGCAGGGTTGTTGGAACCAGGTGATCTTTAAGGTCCCTTCCAACCCAAACTGTTCTTTGATTCTATGAAAAAAACACTGTTGACCTTTTCTTTAAGAAGACATAGAGAGCAAAAGGTTTTCTATGGGGTTTCTGTGATGATATTCTACAATTACATATAACCATGGTGTTTGACAAAAACTGTAGTCTATTTCATTCAATGGCTTAATGCTAGCTAGTCAGCCAAAAGCCACAGGACTTCACACAACTGAATGATGAGTCTTGCTAGAAGCTCCTAAAAATAAAGGTGCCTGCATTCTTTCTTAATCAATTAAAACAACTACTGATCATGACACTCAGTAAAGTATATAATATGACATCTTAAAATATGTTAGAATTAACTATCATAACTCAATGCTTCTTTCTGGGAAGTCTGAGGACATTGTGTGGACTTCAACATACACATAACTAACAACAGAAACTGAGCACCTAATAGATAGCAATTTGAAAGAATCAGTAGTGCTAAATGGTGCATTTAGGTGCTTAAATGGGTAGGTGACACTCTGAAGACACTAAAACTTCAAAAAGTTTGCAGTAAAAAGGAGTGGGGTTTAGAATGTATTTTTAACATCTTTTTTTTCTTTACTATTAATGCACTATGGTCCAATTATAGTGAAGGAGTGAAAGTACAACCAGCAGTAATTCAACAAGAGTTTCCCCAAGTCCTTTCTGTTCCATCCATCCTGTCTGTTGCTCTTCAGTCCTTCCCTTTTCCTTTTTTAGCTCCTTCTAGTTACACAGAATTATTGGAATGCTAGAATCAATATAAGAAGTTTTGCTAATCTTAAAACAGCCTTGTCCTTATCACTATAACAACATAAAACCAAAGAAAACACTTGCTACTGCCATATAAATGACTACATTTTCTATTATGAAGTCCCTGCCTAGCTTTCTCTTTTTCAGATTAAATTTTACACCTGCTATCTCTTCTGGTAGGCAATAAATAGAAGATAAGTAAAAAAAAAAGGTAACAAATAAGGGAAAAATAAGGAAATTATACAGGAGAAAAGCAGCTGTGGTGAGTTACACTGTGCTTTGGGGGATGCTACAAATTCTTTAAGCTATGTCCTGCTAAACAATCCAAAACCTTGAACCTCCTTTTTCACAGTTACATCTGCTGAAACCTGGGACCAGAAAGGCAAGTGTTAAATGGCCAGGAAGCAGGTACAGCTGGGACCCTGCAACTCATCAGCAAATGCTGACACCTTGGTAAGAGCACACTATATAAGAGAAAAAGCCTGTTAGGAGGAAGCGATACAGCTTTTTTTCATGAAGTTATAGCTTTTAACTGTACTTTGGATTTTTCTTTTGTGCCCTGCAATGGTAAGAATTTTTATCTGGAGTTGTTTGTTTTCTTAATCTACTGGCATGTATAATTTAATAAGAGGGTTTTATTCCCTTTTGGTCTGAGAACAGTAGAAGAATAGAGAGCTTGTCTTACAATAGCTGGTGTATTCTTTTTTTGCCAAGAAAGCAACAACTGTTGACTGGCAGAGGTACTAGCTAGGTTGTCTTGAGATGACATATGCAAAAAAACAGAACAAAAAAAAAAGTTAAGAATGTGAAGGAGCTGACTTGTAAGATCTGGGTTACTTGGCTGAACCACAGCAATTTTGGCTCTAAATATAAAACAAAATTGTTTGTGCACTGGAACATCTTGTATATAGTGTTATTAAGCTTAGAATATATATTTTAAATAGAATGGACTAATTATCAAATAATTTTCTTGTGTAAGTACAAAATAGCAAGCAAAGGGGATGAAAAGAGGCACTATCCTGTAATTTTTCACCAATGCAACATGAATGTTCTTCTGCTGTTTGTTGAAAAAGGTGGAGTTGATAGACATAAGATAGTTGTTGGCCTCTAAACTGGAAAACTGATTTCTCTGTATGTGGTGACTTGCATCTATATAATTCCTGGATGAAACTCTTGATGATTTTCATTCTTTGTGTGGTAGTGTTTGTTTGGTTTTGGTGGAGGTTTTTTGTTGTTAACTGGGGACTTTTTTTAGGGCTTTTCTTTCTTTTGGCATGAGTTTTTGAGGGGGGTGTGATATTTTCTCTAAAGACATTTTGGCTAGCTGGTACTAATAATTGTTACCTTGGGAGTCCCTAGGAAGGGTGCTATAGTAATTCTCAAGACAGAGGGAAAGCCTGTGTACTTTTTGTCAATATTCTCTGAAAAAAAGTGCTTAAAGCTTGTATAGTGCTAGTAACTAAGTTGGTGGCATATGAAGCTGACAGACTACTATGAGGAGGTGATGAAATGCAGTTTCAGTATACTCATGAGTATTCTTAATCCCTAAGAGCTGTGGGCATTTTTTGCTTGTGAAAAGTAGTACACCTCAAAAAGACAAAGCTTAATTTTACAAAATCTCAACAGGTAACATGATGCTAGAGACAAAATCTTATTGTGAAAGAAGTATCCATTACCTTTTGGGGCTACTAGGTTGGCTCCTTGAAGCTTAGGAAGTGTGTCAGACTCTACCTGCCGTGTAAAAGGCCTGGTTTTTTGGAGGTACTGCATTTGCAGCTTCCAGTGGAACCTAGTAACCCTAGTTGGGTTACTGAACTAAAGGCAGATTCAGCTCTGATGTGAAAGGGGCAGAAAGCCTGATGCCGCAGAAGGTCTGCATCAAGAGGGAATGCCAGGATCCATCTTGAGAGAAGGGATGTTTCCCAATACCTGCCTTAGACAGTACTATTGTCTTTGGATATGCTATAACCATGGAGCAGAGCTTTAGATATATTGCACTGCTGTGACATTTTTTTATGGTAGCTTATAGTAATAAGGCAGATGAATAGGAAATAGGATCACAGACAACAGAGCTGGATATTTTGTCCATGCTCCTCATGGCACAGCATAGCAATCCCAGGTAAGCATTATACCTGACTGGTTCCAGACTGGAAACAGGAGAGATGTGTCAGCCTGGTGCTGGACCTGAGTTAATTACTCATGTTTATAGACAAAAAGGTAACCTATTATGGGAACAAACTGTGCTAATGTTACACAGCTCTAGGCACTGAAGCTGTTAGCTGGGAACAGCACAGTGAGAATATGTGAGGTTCTGTGTTACTAGCTAGCAGAAGTTTACTGTACTGCCAGAGTAGAAGCCATATGGATGGAAACATCCGAGTGGGTTCGAGGGAAGAACCCTAAATATGAACAAAAGTCAATGTTATATTTTAGCACTGCCTCCAAGATTTACACTAGACCCATCTTTTATTCCTTTTAATGTTTTATGGTTGCCAGGGTACCTAGAAAAACACAAGAAGAAAGGTTTCTAAGAGAAATTGCTAAATATAATTGGATTGTTCACCCTAGACCATATTCTAAATCCTCAGATTTAGGGACCCTCACAGTAGTAATGGCTACAAAAGTTATTATTTGCAAGTGGTTTATCAGAAAATCTAGACAACTGCCTCTCAGGATACTAAAATACAAAACTGTATTTATCTTGCTCCTAAAGAATCTTGCCTGTCAATCAGTTATAGCCAGCAATTCTGTCTCTTTTGGATAATAGGAATGTGATCAATTTTCCCAAGTGAGTTGCTAAGTTCCTGACTCACTCTGGCTGAAGCCAAAATGACTCAGAGCCACAATTTTCGGCCCCCTTGCCCCATTATCTGCTGGGGGAGGAAACCAAAGCACATGCACTAGATGAAATGTTAACATCATCAGTCAACACTTAATGGATGCATATTATTTGTATTGACTATCACCTTAATATCTAGTGACAGCAGAATGCGAATTGCTCCAGATGTTAGGAAACTGTCTCACAAAAACAGGGTTCTGACACTGAAGACTGGGAGATAGTGTGTACAAATGTAATAGCAAAGACAGGCCAGTCTTACAAGTAACTAATGATAAAGCAACATATGCAGGGTTTGTCTCACTGGTAAACATGTTTATCATGTGATTCTTCTTGCATATTAAAAATGTTAAACTGCACAAGAGGGTATCTACTAAGCAGTCATTGATTAAAATAACTTGCTGTTAGACTGCTTCTATTTTTATGTATCATACTGAAACTTTTCCTTTTTCATTTATTGCCTCCAGTGGCATCCATTTGACTTTATACATTTTTATCTTCCTCACCTGTATGCTGTACTTTGTACATATGCAGGGAACAGTTTAAGGTGAAAAGTTACAGAACAAGAGAAACTGATTACCCATATATGACACAAGAACATGACTGGAAAAAAAATATTGTACCTAGATTGTTTGGCTCAACTATCCCACCAGAAATAAAATTGGATTAGACTTACTAACTCAATGGTTCTACTTGCACTGGGGGAAATGTTGTTTTGGATAGGTATTTGCATTAACAGCCCTTCATAGGAGTAGATTCTTACAGGAAAACTCTCCTGGGATAATACATTAAGATGAACTGTGCCTCACTGTGCTTTCAACGTACATAGCTGTGCTTCCAAGTGAACTAGGCAGTTTATAGTACTATGGTTATCTGTAAAACTTAACTGGTAGGTATGGCAAATGGTCCTACATAAATTGTAGTTCTGTACAACTGCAGGACTAACAAGTAATTTAAATGCAGAATAGTGTAGGCGTTCTGTGTTCCAGGAACTCATAATCTGTGATTAGAATGGTTTCCCTATATTCAAAATAGAGCAGAAAGTGTTTAGTTTGAAGTAAAATACTACTAAAATTGCCACCCTAAAATCATAATTTAGTGCCAGCTGCCAGATCTAAAATAGTGGTTAAAATGCTGGATTACAGCAGTACCAAGGTGTGAGTTTACACTCTTGTCAAGAGCAATTACTGCAATGATCACTGAATTTATGCCAAAATATTAATTTCTACACTAATGTTTATCTAACTTCAAGTCATTCACAGAAAGATTGTGTATCTTCACTCATTCTCTTTTAAACCTTCACTTCAGTATCCTGAAGCCTTCAGGATGTCTCAGGAAATAAGTCCTGCAGTATCCTGATCAGTTATGACCTTTTTTTTTTTTCTCCTTCCTCCCACTGTTCTTTCATTTATCCTGACGTATATAGCCTACCTTGCAGAACTGCAAGGGGAGCTGGCAGGGATCCAGGACAACCTGTCAGCACATGCAGCAGTGAGGTGATGAGTCAGCAGAGGCACTGTCATTGCAGTCTGCTGCAGCACAGCTCACTTTCAACCTCCCTGGAGGTAACGTTTTTCTTTGACATTGAAAAGTGTCCAGATTTTCGGCTCATCCTTATTGTGATGAAAGGGAGAATGTGTTCTCTGGACCTGAAAACATGGAGCTGCCCTACAAAAGCTAATAACCCAAGGAACAGAGGTCCTGTGTGATCTGAGGATTATTTGAGGCTTAACCTGAGAACAAGGCTGGCAGTTTTGTAAAGCAACTCATTAAGAACCTTTGCTTAAACTGCAGTATTAAAACTACTTAAAAATAGCACAATTTGACTGCACTTGTGCCACATTGCATTCTGTATATCCCCAATGTGATACCTGCACACATAAAGATCCAATAATTGCTATGTATACTGGGATTATTTAGACTAAGATTAGATTATCTAGGGTTCAGAAATAAAATGTCTGCTTTTGAAGGAGCTATAGTGTAAGGACATAAATGTGACTAGTTATATATTTAGGTATTTATTTTGTCTTCATTTTTTAAACTGATTTTTTAATAACAAGAGTTTAAAGGGCTCCCTCTTGTGTCAAGAAAAATGCAGTATCATTTTTGGCAAAAATTAGTCCTGAACAGAATTAGAGTTTTTCTATGTTTATACAGAATAGTCGAGCTATCAGTATGTTGTGGTGAATGATGAGGAGACTGCATGTACCTAATCCTTGTTGCTTGGGTTCTCTTTGAAACTACCCAAAAGAAGTACCCAAGTATGACTTAAATAGTTACCTTTCAGCTTTTAGCTTCAGCATATGCTGAAGGGTAGGGAAAAATAGCTTGTGAACCGTATATGTATTGTACCCCTTCTAATTTGCTAATGCAGACTAGACTATATTGTGTCTCAGATCTCTGTCCTTCAGTATAAAGCTCTGTAATACCTCAGCACAGAATATCTGGATTAGCATAGTTTAATTTACTTCTGATGTTTTTCAGGGGTGAGCAAATCTTCACCTTGTAAAGGGTGGGAGGAAAGCAATGAACTGGAGGAAAGGTCTGAGCATAAGTGAATCAGTCAACAGCAGTGAGGAAGCATAAATGGGATTTCAACAGATTTCTTCTTTCCTTCTTTCTATTACCTACTAGCTGATAAAGTTTTAACTTAGGCTTTTAGTTTGCAAAAGCTTTCTTCACAAGAATTTAATACCCATAAAACTGTGAAATTAAGAACTGGGAGTTTGTCATAGCATGGGGCATATCTTGGTAACTTTGGATATTAAGCAGTAACCTTGGAAATGAATGCAGAAGAGGAAAAATCCCCACTAAGGTCTTGGTGACCTCAAGAGCCAAATTAAATGTATCAGGAAACATACGTGTGCATACACAGGAAGTCTCTATCATAGCTTTTGAGAAAGCAGGTCTGAAAAGCTTTGTTTCAAGATGACAGACTTCAGTTCTGTGGTTTCTAACAAAATTGGTTCCTGCATAGTTATGAATTAAAAAAACAAAGCAAATCCCAAAACCTAAATCAAACTAGGCTCACTTCAGAGTGGGATTAATAATACTGAGGACTTTAGAGCTTGATAAAGCTACTTTGCAGTAGAGGTTTGGAGGTGATGTTAATTAATCCTTGCAACCGGAAAAAAACTTATCCTGAAATGGTAATGGACAGCAGAACTTGGCATTAGTTAGCTTTAATACTGAAATAGGACATATTAGGGCCTTTGGTGTCACTGAATCAATTTGCTGCATGAGGCTGGAATTTGGGTAAGCAAAGGTAGGGCATATAATAAATAGCTGGGGTGGGAGTGGAGGAGGTATGCTTTTATTCTAAAGTCACTGAGAACACTTTGCCAAGTTACTGAGAAAATGTCATTCCTTTGGGTGCCATTTTGTCCAGCCTCTACTATGGCTAAGATTTTGTATACTAGAAATTAAGGAGTGAGACTAATATTAAAAGCATTTCCCAAAGAAACCTCTTGACACTTTTCAGAAAGAAAATTTGGTTTGTGGTTTCTTAGTAAGCTTCTGTAACTCATTTCTGCTTAGCCTCAGGTGATGAAACGTAACCCAACCCTTAAACAAGGCTTGAATTTGAAATTGTGTGTGCAGGATTTTGGTAAGCAAACAATAGGTATGCTGATTTAAACAACAATTTTTACACCAGAGAGGAGACTTTGACACTGATTTTTCTGCCCCTACATGATAGCAAACCTCACTGTTCTATGTAGCATCATCAGTCAGCACCACCATTCTTGACTCCCCGTGCCGCAGCTCTCCGGTGCCCCGAGCCGTGCTCACACCGATGATGTGCCGAGCGCCGGCCCGCTCGCGGCCCTCTCCTGCAACACACACTCCTGATGGCGCTTCTGTGTCCCTGCGGCTGCCAAAACCCAAACCACAGCATTAGGGGACCGGGCCTGATGTTTTAATGTGTGTGTGCGTGTACTGAAAGACAGCGTCGCTTCCTCCCTCTCATGCCTTTACCGCTGAAGAGATTACGTTTCGGGTAACCTCTCCTCGTCTGCCTCATCCCAATAGGCCACCCCAACTCCTACTACAGGAATTCGCGNCGCTCCGGGCCGCTCCGCGGCGCTGAGGAGAGCCCCGGCGCGCCCAGCTGTCCCGCGCGGGAGCCCGGCGGGATGCGCTGCGAACGGGACACGCGGTGTCGCTGGAGGCCTGGCGCCGCAGGGGGGACGTGTGCGCCGCGTTGTCCCGTCCTGAGAACGGGAAGGAAACCTCCCTGCCATTTATTTATTTAGTTCCATTCCTTCAAGGAGGGGGGTAACCGATCCTACCAGCTCTTGGAGACTCGTGTGGCAATGGGGTAGGGGGGGCTGCCGCTCCGGCGCAGCGTGTGCTCAGGGTGGGCCACGGCCTGCCTCGTCCACGTTGGATCCATCGCGGGCAGCCCCCTCAGCGCTGGCCTGCTGTGAGGTGGAGCAGCGCGGTGGTTCGGGGGGCACACCAGAGCGGTGTGTTGTGTCATTCAGCCACACGCGACAGAAGGGTGTCCCTGCTTCCTGCCGTCTGTAAAACGTAAAGTTATCAGATGCAGGCTGCTGTGTGATAGGAAATGGTCGCTTTAAAGCACTGTAGGACTTAGACTTGGGGTTGCTTAGTCCTCTGCTTAATTAATTGAAGTTGGTTATATTGGCCCGTTAATATAAAAGTAGCAGTTGGCTACTTCATGCGTGTTTAGCACATCAGTGACTGCATTTTTAATGTATTCTGCCCAGAATAGATGTTCTAATCTGTATATATAGTGCTTTAACTAACAAACATGGCCTAATGGACTTAATCATTGTCCCTTCCTTAATATAAAAGCTTTGTAAAATTCTTTGGTAGAGCTGAGAGCAACTAAATTAACTCTAGTTTGTTTTTTTGGTGCTTTTTTTGTTTTGTTTTGGTGGGGGGTTTTTTTGCTTATTTTGTGTGGGGTTTTTTGGTGGTGTTGTTTGTTTGGGTTTTTTTATCTACAGAGTGAAAAAAATGGAGCTGTCAAGAAGAGAAGATCAAATCAGGCAGATGTTCCCGACAGTCTTTGTCAAGAAGCAGAAACATGCTATCGGCTTAGACTGCCTGAGGACTTCTACCAGTTTTGGAAGTTTTGTGAGGAACTAGATCCTGAGAAACCAAGTGGTGAGGTTTTAAATCTTGCTTTTTTGAACTTTCACTCTCAAAAGCAGCCTGAAAGCGTGCAAGCTGGAGATAGTCAGATGCACTCTTATGCAGCTTCAGTTTTCAGTTAAGATGTAGGATATTTATGTGAGTGTAAACAGGAATCCTGGATATAATCAGATTTACACTTCAAGCTTTCTAAAATATAATTACTTAAATTGTGCAGTAGAAAGGGATTAAATATTGTCTAAATCTGTGTTTCTTATAGGTACGTTTAACATGTTTGGTATGGTACTCAAGTTTTCTCATCTACTGTGATTTAACCATAGCCAACAACTAAGCACTGTGTAGCCACTTGCTCACTCCCCCTTGGTGAGACTGGGAAGAGAATCAGAAGGGTGAAAGTGAGAAAATGTGTGGGTTTAATAGGGAAAGCAAAGGCCACATGCACAAGCAAAGCAAAACAAGGAATTCATTCACCACTTCCCATGGCTGGGCAGGTGTTGAGCCAATCCCAAGAAAGCAGGGCTCTGTCACACATAACAGTTACTCAGGAAGGCAAATACCATCGCTCCAAATG